>CM039729.1:4124515-4557122 GCA_022539455.1 Dendrobium nobile | reverse complement strand
ACCCACCTATACCCACCCACTTTCCATATTTTTTGAACACAGTCTATCACGGACTGATTGTTCTTGAGGCTTGTTGTCATTTGCTATGATGGCAAACTTTCAAGTTGCATATCAAAATTTATCATACTCGTAGCGTGGTTAAATGCTAAACAATACTTAGTGATGATTGCAATAGTATAAGTAAGATATACAATGAATAGCAATGTAAATTGATTTATTTCTCGATATTTAGTACCCACCCATATCCACCCACAAGGTCATGGGCGTACCCATACCCACCCATACCCAATGGGTATGGGTGGGTACATGGGTGAGTATGGGTATGGGTACCCAATACAGGGCTCTGATGAGCATTACAAGATCTCTCCTAAATGACTAACATCGATCTTTGTTGATCTCAATTAGCCTCTCAGCCTAATCAACAAAAGAACAAGATGATGCAATTTAACATGAAATTCTTTCTAGTTACCCCTTCATTTGTTTACTCTAATCAGTATAATTTTTTATCACTGAAATCATCATGGTGAGATAATAATTTATCCCGAAATTAATTTATGAAGCTTTAAATGTACTCATTTGATTGGATTGAAAATTGAAAGTTATCAAAATTTATATTTTAGTTGATATAATTTTTTATACCAATTATTTTATTATATTATCAAGTACACTTACAAAATTAAAAATTAAATTCAATTTTTGTGCATCATTGTTTTTTTCTAATTGGACCGGGCCTTCAGTGTTTGCTGTAGCAACATCTGAATTACTCTCCAACTTCATTCAGTCAGGCCCATGGGCTAGAGGTCCAGAATAAGAATAACATTGACGACACCATCTTCCTACATCTAAGCATTACAACTTTATACTAATTGTAATTAAATAATCAATATAACCCAAAAGAGGGGTTGAAATGAAGATTCTCTTAAGAAGAAATTTTAGCTCAGAATATTCTCATTAAATTTTAAAAAAATATATTTATAATTAACATATTTATTTTGACATAAAATATAATATAAATTTTAATTAGATATAAATGTAATGACTTTGATGATGAAATTTAATTCAGGAATTTTGACCAAAAAATTTTTATTATTTTAATTCAACTACTTTATCAAGATGCCTTTGTGCATAATGAATTGATTAATCTAAGTTCAACTAACAATGAATAACACATACAAATTTTGAATTGTATGTGCATTATACAAAAATTGACTTCTCAATAAAAATTATTAGTGTTTTGTCAACTTAGGAATATCGCTTTAAACTTGCTCTACTAATAGAAAATTAGTTGACTTGTTTAGGCTTAATATAATTATGGAGAAGGGAATCACTTTTTCAGTTGGATTTAGGCCTCGAAAGACTTTTTAACTGCTTCTTAAAGCAACTTTCTAGCACAAAATTTATATACGACAAAGCTATTTTAAGAAGCAGTAAGAAAGCCGTCCCAAATGAAGCCTTAGGTTTTGTTTGAGACAGTTTCTTGCCATTATTTTTTTTTTTGTTTGAGCCTAAGGCTTTTTTGTACTAAAAAGATATTGTAAAAAGTACTAAGAAAATTGTTTCAAAAAAACTTTAATTTTTATGTTACTAAAAACGATCAAAAGTTTGCACATTGAGCTTTTGTGATTTTCAATCCATCTATAAATTTTTTTAAATTCCTAAATTAAAATTGTTGCGTCCTGTAATATTCGCGGCAGTAGAGAAATATAAAATTTAGTGTCTTAGCGTGGTACGAAAATCCATCACCAATCAGAGAAGAGAGAGAATGTAGCATTTATAAGACACCAAGATAAGAGAGAGGGTGTTATTGGAGGGGAAACTCCACTAATAGAAGAGACGAGAGGGGGGAAGCCCTTAAGGTGGAGAGCAGGATCCATAACGAAGAAGCTGGTAGCCTCCGGCAGCGCCGGAGGAAAAGGAGAGAAGACGGCGCAAAGCAGGTAGAGGAAAAAAACCCTAGACGCAAAAAACAAAAAAAAAAAAACAAATTATTTTTAAGTAGAGATTTTTTTATCCAAAAGTAGTTTTTTTCTGTTACATGTTCAGCATTTGAAAGAGACGAGGCAAGCCAATAATGGTAGGCAGAATTCATCCAATAGCAATGGTGCCACGACATGGTGGCCTTTTTTTATGACCAATAGGAAAGGGGTCAACGGTGTCAGTGACTTTTTTGTGGCCAATACCAATAGTGCCACGGCATCAATGGCCTTTTTTTAAAAAAATTTGAAAAGCTGTTTTAAAAACTAATAAGAAAATTATTGCAAAGAAAATATAAATATTAGATGAATAATTTATGCTCAAATTAAAAAATGACATAAATTGATTGCTCCTTTATCTCTTGTTAAATCAAGAAGATTTTTTTATTTTTTTTTTAGTTTGATTTGCAAATCGTAATTTATTAAATTTGGATAGAGATTGAATAATATCATACTTAGAAATGCCCAATCACCTTTAGATAGTGGCTGAAAAAAATCAAATTTGTAATTACTCATAAAAGCATAAAATGAATTTTAAAGGACACCTTTCTCATGAAAATTAAGTTTCGTTCGGGATAACTTTTTAATGCTTCCTAAAGCAGCTTTTCATAAAAAAAATTTCTTATCAAAAAACTTTTATTACAAAAAAGTTGTTTTAGAAAACAGGAAAAAAGCTGATATCTCCAATAAAGCCTTAACTGCATGGATCATTCTAAGTTGCATCATAGACATCTTTTTTCTCTTCAGAAGGAGCATGATTGTTTTCTCATTGGTTGTTTCTTCCTACGTTAGAGATTCGTGATATTCTTTTTGGTGGGAGATGATGAGGTAAAATTTTATATAAGAATTTCTGTCAGTTTTTCATCATTGCAACTTTTGAATTTTATAAGGAAATTTGTTGTTGTTAGATATTGGTCTAATTTTAGGTAGATTGTATATTAGGTGCATTTTATCTTGTTTTAGCTTATAAATATAAGTGGCTTTGTAGTGTATAAGGATGACAAGAAATAAGAAGCATTGATATGTTTTTCTCCCTCCATTCTCCCCCTCCCCCCTTCTCCCTATCATTCAAGAAGAGCAAGCTCCTCCTCAATAATCCCAACAAACTAGGTTCTTGTTCAAGAAAGGGACGGAGGGGGAGGAGGTTCCGCTCAGGGCGGCGGACTGTTCGCGTAGAAGAAATGTGTTGGATAAATACTTGAGCACGATCAAGTGACTGGTGGCTCGATTGCATGCGACGATGGAGAACGACTAGGTGGTGCACCAACTTCAGGAGTGGATGGTAGGAATGAGTGTGGTACGTCGGGGCGAGAGGTTTCGCCGAATAGAGCAACTTTGTGTTGTGATTGACACACATATGAGAATGCACACTAGTGCATGCATGTAGGGGCTGGATTGAGCAGACCGCTGGAGCGTGGCAGACAGGTGGGCAAGGGCAGGCATGTTAGACCTGTGTGCAAGAAGTAGGCTACTTGCAGGGTGCGGGGAAGATGCATGACATAGGACCCAGGCGGGGGTACGAGGCCAAGTAAGGCGCTATGCACGATTTTCAAGAGGAAGGAAGGCATTGGGCTTGTGGGTGTGCCACACGGGCTCAAAACAGGAAGCAAGTGGAGCTTGATTAATTGTTTTGGAGACACGAGCAAAATATGTGACCAAATTCATCCATGAATCGGGAGAAGTGGAGGATTGGAAGGGAATGCATTTCTTAGGCTATTATTTGCAAACAACATGTATATAGAGGTGGAGTTGGACTAGGGCTTGGGCAGTAGGAAACTCGAGATGGCAAAGCAGTTCTTGAGGAATTCGGTAACCTTCTAGTGGAGGTAATTGGCGGGGTTGTTTTTTGTGAACAAGTGGAGATTGTTAGATATTGGTCTAATTTTAGGTAGATTGTAACTTAGGTGCATTTTATCTTATTTTAGCTTATAAATAAAGGTGGTTTTGTGGTGTGTAAGGATGCCAAGAAATAAAGATTAGCATTGTTCTATTTTTCTCCCTCCATTATGCCCCTCCCCTTCTAGCTCCATCTCATCCAAGAAGAGCAAGTTCCTCCTCAAGAATCCCAACAATTGTGCCTTTTAGATGGTTTATTAATACAAGTGCCTTTGAGTAACATGTTAGGATACTCACTTTCAAAGTTTTATAATTAGTGGCTGCCTTCACTACCTCTAGATGGTGTTTGTGATCTCATTAGCATTACCTCTACACCTAGTTATTATAGGGACTTGTACTTATTTTTCTTAACCTTTTTGTAATTTTCTAATCTCTCTCTCTCTCTCTCTCTCTCTCTCTCTCTCTCTCTCTCTCTCTCTCTCTTAATTTAGGTCTAATCCAATCTTTGAATTTATAATTACATTTCTTATGTCTTGTCATAATATCCCCCAATTGCTCATGCTTAGCTTGAGTCAAACAAATTGACTAAAAGAGGTTGATATCATGGGACAATGAGATCGTACCGGAACAATTAATTGTCACATGTGAGCTCATCTAATTATATGAAAAGCTCTATGTATGTCTCATGTAATTTAAATAATATAATTAATATATATTTTTATAATAATATTTTATTATATTATCATATTATGTCATTAATATAAATTTTTTATATAGCATTATCCTTGCTCCCCTCTATTAATAGGGGGCAGAGGACAAGCCTAAAAATGCAACTACTAACTAGTCATGAACTCTCTATTTTGAGGGGAATAAAATCACATAAGTTTTCTCCTTCTCTCTTTCTCTTTGCCTTTCTAGTTCTTTATTTTTCATTGGCAAAGTTGCAAACAATGTATGGATGTCTCATATAGAAAAATTTGAATGCAACATTAACGCTTTCGAATTAATAAAATTGATTAGGCGTGAAGCTAAATTTTAAGGGGCTTCTTAAAGCAGAATTTTAGTATAAAAACAAAAGCAATAAAAAAGCCGCCCCAAAGGAAGTCTTAGCCACTAAGAAATATGATTATATTAAATTAGTTAAAAAAAATATTATAAAAAGGAATATTCGTAATATAAGCATAAATAAAATTTGAGGAGACTTAAATCATATCAAATGAGCTAAATTTCAAAAGTACTTAGATATATATTACTTACTATCAAAATAGAATATGATTTTTTTTGGAAAATATAATATTATATATATATATATATATATATATATATATATATATATATATATATATATATATATATATATATATATATATATATATATGTAGGGCTGCAAACGAACCGAGCCGAGCCGAGTATGTGAGTGTTTATGTTTGTGCTCATTTAATATCATTATATCAGCTTGTTCAAGTTTGGTTCATGTTTGTTCGAGCTTTATTGTTTGTGTTCATGTTTGGTTCATTTAAATTAATGAGTGTTCATGTTCGGTTCATGTTCGGTTCATGTTCGGTTCATGTTCGTTCGTTTAGTACTTATCGAGCTTGTTCGTGAACATATTTAACGAATTTTTTTTAACTATCAAACAAACACGTTCATGAACATATCTATGAACAAACACATTTATAAGAAAAGCAATTGTCTATGTAAAAAAGGTAATGATTATTTATATTTATTAATTCTATAGTCAAATATTAACTATTTTTATTGAGCTTATTCACAATTTCAAAATCGAACACGAATCAAGCTTCTTATCAAGTTTAATGTCGAGCTTGTTCACGAACTTCAAATGATGTTGTTCGTGAACATAAATGAGCCGAACACATTAGTGTTCAAGTTTGTTTATTTAAGAATCGAGTATTTAAAATATTGTTCAAGTTTGTTTGTTTAGTTAATTAAATGATCACAAACGAGCTTTAATCGAACCGAACAACGAGTAGCTCGTCGAACGTTTGGTTCGCTTGCAGCCCTATATATATATATTGGGGAAATTTGAGGCCTAAGCTCATATATTTCTATCAGAAGAAAAAATTACAAGTAAGAAAGAGATTACATGTAAAACTCCAACATAAGCAAGAACAAAAACTTAGGAAGGACAAAATAAAGGGAAAATCTCAACTATACCACCCATAACTTTGCAAATACAGTATAAGAGCCAAAAAAGTGGTAATAAGCACAAAAAGAGGTTTAATTAGCAAGGACAGCGAGGAAGAACTAAGCATAATATCCCCAAATCTCCTAGAGTTCCTTTCCTTCCATAAGTAATAAGTGGCATAACAAATCATAAGTTCGTAAAAATTTTTAACCGAAGCCTTGCCTTTGTAAGTAGCATTGATCCAAGCAAAAATTTGCAATAGAGATGGTCTAAGAAGCAGCCTCACAGTGGCTGGGATAAGCTCATTAATCATAGAAAAAGAGTGAGAGCACTCATAAAACAGATGAGAAATCGATTCATCAAATATATGGCATAAATTGCATCTACTAGGAACCATGATCTGCCTAATACAGAGTGCATCCGCGGTTTTAAGTCTCCCAACCAGGGCCATCCACACATAAACATTGTGTTTTAGGCAATTTCTTTTGTGCTAAACAGCCTTGTGCCAAACACCCTAAAATATAATATATGATTTAAATATTTGATTTATGATAACAGTACGGTGATGATTTCCACACACACACACACAAAAGTTTTCTGTTTTCAACGCTTTTTGACTGCAGAGGATTTTTTTTTTTTTTGTTTGGGTAACACAAGTGATTTTAACCCTCATAAATTTATTTGCGGCCATTCTAAGCCCACTATAAGATCGTTGAATGTACAAACAGTGCTGATTTTTATGACTGTTGACTGTAATAAATGTGAGAATGTGAGTTTGTTTGTGACATTTTCTTATTTTTTTTATTTTTTTTACTATTTATAATTTTATTTGATCGTAATTTTTTATTATTTTCTCATTATGTTTTATATTTTTACATAATAAAAGTTATATTTTTATAAATAAAATAGCTAAATTATTTTTTTCTATAATAATATTATATTGGGGAAGCAAACCACTCCGTGAATACAAATAAAAAGAAAAAAAATAGAGAAAATAAAAATTAATCAAAATTTAATGTGAAAAAATAAAAAAAAATCACAGAGCCATACCACACCAAGAAATTTACCATAAAAATTTATGAGAAATAATATAGATATATTTTCTCTCTCATTGTCTCTATGCACTCTTGTACCATCACTACAAAAAAATAGGGTTTTCGCAGCATAATAATTCACCTTTCCCGGCGGTTATAACCGCCATAATTTTCTTTGCAGTGGTCGGAGAACCGCTACATAACTGCTGTTTTTGCAATCCGCTGCAACGGCCTTCCGCAGCAGTTTGAAGACCGGCGGGGTAGCTATTTACGTCTAGCATTTTTTTGCAGCGGTTATCACCGCTGTAAAAGTACAGAAATATGGCGGTTTTAACCGCAATAATAGCCAGCGAAATCGACCTGATAGCCGCTTTGAGGCGGTTTTCTGGGCTGTAGTGGCGGTTATAACCGCCACTAAAGTCTAGAATTTTTTTATGGCGGTTTTAACTGCCATAATGGCTAGCGAAATCGACCAGATAGCCTCTTTGAGGCGGTTTTCTGGTCTGTAGCCACTAACGTCCAGAATTTTTTTTTTAAATTGTGAAACCTGGCCGTTCACCCTAGATCTAAGTTGTTTAGCCAACTGTGACCTCAAATAGACCTGTAACAAACAATATAGAAATATTCATCCTTGGTAAAGCATGACGTTAATTGGTAATCAAGAGTGTTAATATATGAAAGCCTAAAGTAAAAGTCATAACAATAACAATAATAACAAGGAGAAAATTACTATTCCATTCAAGGAAATGAGCGGTTACTAGGAAATGTACAAGTAATAAAACAATTAGAAATCACAAAATGCCAAGTCAAACTCAAGAAAGATTACTAGGAAACACTATTGCTTATATATAACAAGGAAATTAGCACAAAAAACAATCTTACATTTCAAAGTCAAAACAACAAAAGTTTGAAATTACATAAAACATCCACATAACCAAAAGCATCACATCTAATAATAGTGCTCATCAGCAGACTGTCAGGCATCAGATAAATTGTCATTTCCACCCTGAAAATAATATAAAGAGAATGAGATAATAATAATCAAGCAATTTACATTTAACTTAAAAAAAATTGATACCATTTCTGATCCTCCATGGGGTGGATGATTCCTTTGAACTCATCTCATCACGAAATGAGTCAAATTCTCTCGCCTGATTATCACGAAATGATATGAACTCCTCTCTAAGACTAGCTATCTGTCCAAAACTGCTGCCGCTGCCACTACCTTCTTCATTTTTGCTTTGAGGAAAGAATCTACTCGGCGTAACACCAAATCCTTGGGTACGAACTCTACCTGAATGTTCTGGTCCCATAACTATAGCAAAAACTGTCTCATTAGCTTCAATATTTCCTTCTTCAGGTGTAAGCCCTTCTTCGGCAAGAAGATTGCATGCCTGCGTCTACAGTTCAAAAACATATAATTAAATATATTTAAGAATGTATTTATATAAAAAAATTGTAATAACTATATATATGTACCCATCGCTGCATAGCGTCCTCAGATGACCATGTCCCATCTTTGTGCATCCTATTAATTTTCCATAATTGTAATATGTCCGTAATAGACTACAAAAAATCATAATAACAATGTAAGTTTGAAAATAAAGTATTTAGTAGTTATAAATGTTTAATTCCATACAGTTTCTTTTTGTCTTCGAACTGAACTCACATGACCCATTGTGTGAGGACAAGTTTGTTTCTTGGCATTGACAGAATTTTTCGCAGCCCTTTCCTGTAATACATGTTAATGTTACATTCCAAATTTTTAAATATGTAAAAAAAAAAAACTTAATCACAATATTTACCTGGTCCTCTGGCTTTGACCATTTGTTAACAAGTTGGCACCATTGCAACTGATCTACTCCAGCTGGAACTGTCTCTAAAATTTCCTGAATTGGTCTACTGTCCCAATGCTCAGCCTTTAAGGTGGTTTTATAATTATGCCATTTAACACCAAGGGATTGAAGAATCCAATGGCGCTTATGACCAAGAAACTCAAATTTAGACTACAGTTACAAATATGATATGGTTAATAATATAAAACATAAAAAATTCAAATTTGCTATGAAATAAATATACCTCAACTTCAGCTAACATCTTTTTCTTATATGGCTCCATACCCTTATTTCTCCAATTAGGGAATGATATTGGAGCCAAAACAGAGTCTCTTGCAACAACACCAAGATATGTACCTAGCAAAATCGACTCAGGTATGTTACAAGGGATGTTATTTTCATTTATTTCTATATGAATTCGTGTCCCTGGCGGCATATTCTGTATATCAGCACATGTTGTTCTCCCCCTACGCCTTAAAGGATTTCCTTGCTCATCTACATAATTCAAAATAAATTAATAAGCATGATAGGTCATTGCTCATCTACATAATTCATTTAAAATAAAATGAATGTTATAAAAAAATCACACCTACGAGCCATACCCCCTCTTGTGGGGCTGGAGCTGCACCACAAAATGAATGTCGTGAAGCTTATTGTGTCCCACTACCCTCAATCTCTTCTTGTGAATCTGGGTGTACTGGAGTAGAAGATATGATTGATTCAGTCCCCCTACTACTTTCACCTCTACTTGATCCTCCTCTACTTGATCCACCTCTACTTGATCCTCCTCTACTTGATCCACCTCTGTAAACTGCCTTCTTTGCTTGTCTGAAACGACTACCTCCTGCCATTTTCTGAAATGGAAAAAATTAGAAGTTGTTTTTTAGGAAACCAAAAGAGAGGGAATGAATAAGAAAATATATAACAAAACTGTCTAATAAGTAAACAAAAAATATTATCCAGTTTTCTCTAAGGTTAGAATATGATCACATGTTGTTTTAGAAAAATTAAGCACTTTGAAACAGCAAAATAATAACATTCTGTAGGTTACCTGCCTTAGGCTTATCAGATCCAATGAACTTGACAGCAAAGCATACACAAAAATGTCTTTCAACAGCCAGTGTATTGGAGAAAACCTTTGTATTGCAAGCATCGTAAAATGTAATAGTTGGTCAAATGCTGATACAACCATCAAGTTTCTAACACCATTATAATTCTACAACTTTAATTAGCAACATCTCATTCAATTCAGAGAAAATCATGATAAACATAGTAGTCATAAAACATGGAAACATAGTAGTCATAAAACATGGAAACTTTAACTAGTAAACACAAGAATTGCTTCATCAAACATGGAAACATAGTAGTTCTTCAACATAGTAGTCATAAATCACTTAACAAAAAAATTCATAAAGAAATATTACAATCAAATGCATCTCGTGGTTTAACTCTCACAACAAAATTCCAATTCAGATTTTTAGCATCTTCAATGTAAAATATAGGCTCCACTTGTGAAGAGAAAACAAAAGGATCATCCTGAATTTTCTGACCTGTATGAATAAGCCTTGAGAAGTTCACAAGTGTGTAACCAAATTCATCTTGTTTTATGCCTGTTAAACTTGTGTTTGCCCAATCACATTTGAATAATATCACCTTGAATATGTTAGAGTAATTAATTTTGATAATATCATTAATTTTTTCATAATAACTAAAATTTTCAATCTCTGTTGTATTAACAACACCAAAATTCTGTGTTTTGTTTCCTTCATCTCGTTCTTTAGTATGAAAAATATAACTATTAATTAGCAGACCCTTATATCTGTTTGCAATTTTGTTGGGGCCCTTAACCAGTGCTTTGATTTCTTCTGAGATTTCCAAATCATTAGAACTTGAAACCTAACAAGGAATAAAAAAATATATTTACTATGTCATGATATTTAATATTAAATAACAATGTAAGTTTTAAAATAAAGCGTACTATATCACGCAACCAAATGTCATGATACATTTAATTAGCAACATCTCATTCAATCCGAATCTTTAGATTTATCAAGATCAAGTAAAGTGCCAATAAAATTATCACATACATTCTTTTCAATATGCATGACATCAAGATTGTGTGGTAGTAAATTATACTCCCAATAAGGTAGCTCAAAGAAAATTGATTTTTTCTTCCAAATATGATGCTCACTGAATTCTACAGTACGCCCTCTTTTCAAGCTTCTAGATTTGCCTAAATCAAACTGAACATTTTGTAATTTTTGTAAAATATCACTACCAGTATTCCTTCTATGTGCTTTACGGATCTCTTCTGTATTGTCAAAGTACTGTTTCTGACGACAGAATAAGTGATTTTCTGGTAGCCAACGACGATGACCCATATATGAGAATTTCCCTTATACAACCATAAAGACTCTGTATTTTCGGCACAACAAGGACAAGCAAATCTACCTTTAGTGCTCCAACCAGAAAGCATACCATAAGCCGGAAAATCATTGATCATCCATATTAACGCAGCTCGTAAGTTAAAAGATTGTCCAGATGCTGCATCATAGGAAAGGACTCCATGCCATAATTCAGACAACTCATCTATTAGTGGTTGGAGATAGACATCTATATTATTTCCTGGACTCTTATCCCCTGGTATAATAGTAGATATAATGAAAGACATTTGTTTCATTGCAATCCAAGGAGGCATGTTGTAAGGAACCAAAAGTATGGGCCAAATGCTGTATGTACTACTCATAATCTTAAATAGATTAAAACCATCACTGGCTAAAGCGAGACGAACATTACGTGGATCTGAAGAAAAATTAGGATATCGAGAGTCAAAGGATTTCCAAGCTTCTCCATCAGTTGGATGTCGTAACAACCAATCTATATTTCTCTGTTTGGCATGCCAAATCATCTATTCAGCAGTTTTTTTTGTTTTAAATAATCTTTGAAGCCTGGGAATCAATGGAAAGTATCAAACAACCTTAGCAGACTTCATTTGATTTTTCTTTCCTCTAGATGAACTTTTTTTAGCCCCTGCCCACCGTGAAGAACCACAAATATGACAAACCTCTTGAATAGATCTATCTTTCCAAAATAAACAACAATCATTTGTACATGCATCTATCTTTATATATCCAAGATAAAACACTTTCATTATCTTCTTCACTTCATATGTATTTTTAGGTAGCAATGAACCATCAGAGAAAGCTTCAATCAATAACTCAATCAATTGATCAAAAGATCTTGCAGATCAAGAGTGTAAGCATTTTAGGTGAAATAAATGTAAGATGAAGGATAACTTTGTGAATGACTTACAACCAGGGTATAATTCTGCTCCTGCTTCTAGCAATAAATCATCATATTTCATTGCTTCATCATTTGTCAAATCTATGTTATTTTCATTATGTTCATCATCTAAATTGGCATTGCCTGAGCAGAATGTGTACCTTAACAATTCTTCTATATCATTTGTTCTATGCAGCTCGCCTTCAGTTTGTACTTCAACAACATTACTAGTATCAGTACATGTATCTGATCTTGTAACTTCTGCTAAAAAAGCATGTTCCTCTCCATGTCGATTCCAAACAACATATTCAGGAAAAATTTCTTTGGAGAGTAAATGTAACTTGACTTCTTTTATATAATGAAAATATCTGTTAATGCATAATTTGTATGGACATAAAATTTTTTGTGTTGAACTTTGACCTTGTGTAGCAAATTTTAAAAAATTATCAACACCTTCAATATAATCACTACTCCATTTTGATTTTGACATCCAACTCTTATCCATCAAGCCTGTAAAGCACTCAAAAAATACACATTTAATAAGCATACAGAAAATTTACATATACGATATTCATAAATAGAAATGTATTAATTAGCTCATCATATTCATGTAAATAGTGTGTGTGTGTGTGTGTATATATATATATATATATATATATATATATATATATATATATATATATATATATATATATATATATATATTAGTAGCTTCTAAAAATAACACATTTGTTTTGATTTATCTCTATATTTTAGGAAGAATTATCATGTTCATAAAACATCAAGGCCATCACCTAGAATTCATTGACTAATATCATGAACTTATCCTTCTTACACCTCCAAGAGAACCATCAGACCCTCAAAAATTTAAAGAAATGTCCACCAATTTACTTTCATGTGCAAGGGATTAGACTGACTCAACCAAAAAGAGTAGTAATCAACATTCCTTTATAGGACACAGCTCATCTTGGCCAGTTGGTTGAGAGCTTAGGTTTCCAACTAAAAGGTCTAAGGTTCCAGACTTTGTGTATGCGTTATGTGTGTGAGTTTGCCTTAAATGGCCTAAATGTCCCCCCCCCCACACACACACACAAAAACATCCCTTTGCACGAGAATGTCATATATAACATCTATAATATAGCTAACATCCTACAACTCGCATACTTCAAATAGAACAACTTGACAAAATAATTTATATAAATGAATATGTTTAACATAAATAAATAAAGCTTTGTTGTAGTAGTCTTAATTCAACATGTGTGAAAATAATAGACAAAATAACTTCCAAGTTGCATAAGTTCACACTTACAATCTTATATAGTAATTAGAAAGAGCATCCCTAGAGTAAAAACCTAGTACCACATGTAGACCTTGCTTAAAGAAAAAGCTTAGTACCACATGCAAACCATGGTCATAATATTTTTTAACTGCAGCTTATATAATAACAAATGATATAGTCTCATAATATCATGGAATCATCATTAGGATCTCACACTTGCCAACCACTATTTAACATTGAGTAACATTTCTAGAATTACAAAATTCTAGATGAGAATAGAGATAATCACATAAATATGTGCACAACTAGAATAGTGAAATGCAAAATTTTATTCAATAAAGTTTACAAAACATTAACATAACTTGATTTAATTCAAATTTGTATGAATAAAGTATGGGAACACACGAGCGATGTAATCACTAAAATTTGAGGTAAGATAATATCGCCTATTTGGGGTAGAATTTTTCTTCAATTGCTTCGATCCCTTGAAACAACTTCTATAACTGTGGACCTCCGAAAGAGCACCGCTCGTGGGGTACGAATGCAGAGGGTACGGCCGCACTATCCCGTAGGACAAAACGATCGTAGGCCTCTACTCTCGACACGAATGGGTCGATGGAAGGGTAGATTGGATCGTGCATACGACTAACCATTGGGGATAGAGGCTTTCACCAACACATCCCCGATGGGTAGCAATATACACGACCTAGTCACGGGTTTCCCCCACCCGAAAAAGTTTGAATGGGGTTCAGTAGATTGTGGGAACCAAATTTCCCACGGGCGCAAGCCCCCGTGGTTAATTACATCCCAGGCCGGAGCCTGAGAAAACTCTCGATTAAGGATCATACATTGTCCTCTCATAAAGTGGGATCGGCATGAGGGGGTAGACTAAGAAGTCCTACTCAAAAGGGAAGAAGAGTCCCAAAGGGCTGAATCAGACATGCGTGGCTCATACCAGCATTCGGAGGCTCTAGGGCACTAAACAGAAACTGGAGAAAATAATTCAAGCACTCGATCACATGCGTGAGAGAAAAGATGGAGGTGGCGTCATCCTGTGACGCAGATAAGTAGGATTTAGGGTCCCTGAAAAGAAGGAAACTACATACTATTTAAGGCATACTACAAGACCGAATGTAGTAGCCTCAAACCCTAAATCTAGATTGGACTTAGTGTTCGACACACACTAAGACCAGTGTCCTAGCTAATGCGATGCAAAGAACCTGGACTTACCCCGGCCTGGATGGGGGAGCCAGCTAACCACCTAATCGATTTAAAACCATGCTGTCAAGTCAATTATGAAAGATGGGTGGGTGGTACAGTTATTGGAAATAGGTCCAACATCTAGAGAGTTTCCTAATTGGTTCTGAACTTATGTGGGGTAGATGCTCCTAGCTAATGCAATTAAGTTTTATTTAGTTAGTTACTAATGCAATGCATGCTAGTTAAAATGTCAGCTCATGAATGCTTTGGATTTTAAAAACAGGCTTAATATAAAATAATTTTTAGAAAAGACTGTGTCTCCCTAGGTCCGGCACTTCATCCTCATAGGCCAGATTATCCGGACTCTACCCGCAGGCAGGGAGATGTCTTATAGCAAGGAAAGAGAAATGCAGTAATATGCATGCGACCCCGGACGATTCCGGCAATTCCCTAGATTCGTTAAGTTTCTAAATTATTTAAAACTTAAATATTAAATTTTGGTTATGAGTAGAAAAATTTTATAATCCTTAGAGAGCATAACGGAATCCAGGCGAAAATAAAAGTGGCATGCAAGAAAGAAACCTAGAAAAAGCAGGTAATTCTACTGCACAATCAGGTAAACACATCAATATAAATCCCAAAATAAATCATCTAAATGTCCATAGGCAAACAGCCCTTATTACAACCAGAATTTGCAGAAAATAAAGTGGCCGGGCACCACTGCCAACAACCCAAATTTCTAAGCCTATGACAGACGCAAATAACTTTGAGTGGGATATTGGTCTTCAGGTCTTCAGTCTTCTTTGGATCACTCCTCCTTGGACTCCTTGGAACTATCCTCCTTAGACTCTTTGGATCTCCTCCTTGGACTCCTTGGAAATCTTCTCCTTGGACTCCTTTGATTCGTCGTGGCTTGAATATCCAAACGAAGAGACAATTCCCCCTTGGAATGAGGTATTACCTTTTCTCTTTGAATATCTAAAGCCATCCCACTCGATCTCCCAAATGAAATAAGACTCTCCCCTATGAGGATACCTTCTTCTTTTAAGATTCAAGTGGGATAAGAATATCCATACTCAAAGATCACTTTCACAACTTTTAACAAATTTCTACAAATAAATTATATTAATTGAAAGCAATAAATCTAAGAATCCCTGCAAGGTTATCCTAATAAAAATCATCCCAAGCAGTTTATATGAAAATAAAATTGCTAACACCATTGACCCTGTGCCAAGTCATGCTCTTAATTTTGAGGGCTAGGCGCTTCACCTGTGCAGTTATAATCAATTTAGCCCTCACTTTATTTAGGAGGAGCTGAGCAAACACCTGCATAAAATATTATTAGAAATCATGACATTGCTCCCCCCTTTTATTAGCTTGAGCATGACCACCTGCACGGAAGAACAGTATATATATGACGCTCCTAACCTATGGGTAAGTCTAGCATTCACATCCAGAGTGCAGAAAAAGTAAGCAAACATACCAATCAATTTTCAAACAGCATGCAGTGAAAACTACGAAAAGCTCCGGCACACAGCAGAAAAGTAAAATACAGCGGCCTAACCTAACTCTAGAAGTGGTGCCCTAGCAAACAATTCTATGTGTGTGTAAGGCTGGTGTGGTTCGGATAGGTCCTAAGCAGGGTAGTTAGTTAAAATTGTCTAAAGTTCAGGTCTATTGCAGGCCAGAAAAGGAAATTTTTGTTAAAAATTCAAATATTAGTGAATTAGAGTGCATTTTAATTATTTCAGTTTGTTGATCAGTTTTAAGAGCTTAGAAAACTGACATTTAAAGTTCAAGTGATATTAGTCAATTTTAGAAAGTCTCGGGTCCTCTTAGGAACTAAGCTAAGGGTCCAAAAAGCCACTATGGGGAATAGGCTATGTTTGGGCCTCCTATCACCTTAAAAAAATACTAGACCTTAATATAAGTAGTTAGACAGGTGGTAGGTTAAAATCGGAGTTCTCTAGGCATAGTTATGAATTTTTTAAGTTTCGGGCCCTAAATGAACTACGGTTGACCAAAAAGTTGACCTTCTAATCTAGGCCAATTTCTGGAAACTAAGATTTTTAATAAGTACTAGGCCCTAATTGGAGTCTAATGCAAGTGAGTTTACCTAATTTGAAATTTTCTACAATTAGTTATGAGTTTTCTAAATCCAGGGTATATAAGTGAATTTTCTAAATTAACTAGGAAAGGGCCGATTTTACTGTTTTGATCCAAATGAGCTCTAAACTGATTGGAATCACTCCCAAAGGTCAGGGATGACCTGAGAAAGTGATCCCAAGTGTTCGGGGAAAATTTGGGATTTTTAATAATTTTTAATAATTTATTAGGGGCAAAAAGGTGATTTCCACCTATGATCAAATTATGGGTCAACCTAGAGTCAAACTGAGGAGCCCTATTTATCTAAAATCAAGGGTCTGATTCTAAACAATTCAAGGTATGGTGGGTAATTTTTTGAACTAATATGTATTTATTGTATTTTTTGGAAGGTCTCAATGCCTTATTTAACAAGTTAATTAGGGTTGGTTAATTAAGGGCTCTAAAAGCTCCTAAAAATTTTCAGAAAATTATGGAGTGTTTATGATATCACTAAGTTTAAGTGTTGGAGTTTTGGTGTCAATCAGTGATCTATCCTAGCTCCTAGAAAACTTCTAAGTTCGCTAGACGGGTCCTTGATTATTGTCCTTAGGGTGTCACTACGTTGTATGGGTTTAAATCGAAGTTCACACTAACCCTCAAGGTAATAAATGCATGGGAGTAAAAAAATAAAATAAACACACCATGTCCTTAGATCTAGGAGAGCCTAAGCTAAGTGCTCGTGGTGCGACCTACACATGCAATCTACGAAAAATAAAATGACAGACACCTAATGAAGGGATTAGTGAATGATTGGAACTCAATCACCCACTAATCTTCTCCCCCATGATTGCTCTTCATATCTAGAACCCATGTCTAAAATTTCAAAAAATAGCGAATCTCCCGGAATTAAGAGATTTAATATATAAATAGTTTCAAAATAGTTTTAAAATACTTAAATACATATATATAAATTTTGGAAAGTAAGATAATTAAAAATAAGTCAAATTATAGTAAATAGGTGTATGGGAGACCCACTGACCACCCAATCGAAGCCTCAAACGATTTGAAAATAGTTTGTATCCTGAAAATACTATTATATTAATTAAGTAAATAATAATTAACTAACCAAATAGTGCTCCAAGACAGAAAACTGCCAAAACAGCCAAAATCAGTAACTGGGAATGACCTCAAATTAAAATACACATTTTTCTTAAAAGATCGAGGGGTTATACGCAAAAATCCGATTTAAAACGACGAAGATATGAATTTCCGAAGTTTAAATACAATAATATAATGTTTTAAAATAGTGTTATTTCACTGTTTTGGAGATATCAGAAAATCTAAATAAAATTTTTACCCAGAAGTGATTTCAAACTGTACAGAATTCCAAATACACTTAAAACAAGGTGCTGTGCGTCAAAATCCGACTTAAGAAGAGAAAGTTACGTAATTTCGAAGTTTAAAGACAATAATTGAATAGTTTTAAAATAGTGCAATTGGCTGTTTTGAAAATAACTGCAGACAGATCAAAAACCTTTGAGAAAAACCAACTTTAAAGTGTGCAGGATTCAAATACATTCAAATCAAGGTGCTGTGCGTGGACAGCGGATCTAAAACGAAGAAGTTATGGAATTTTGAAGTTTAAAATAATTAAAGGCTTTAAAATAATCCACAAATAATAAATAATTAAAATAATACCTAAATAAGGACAAAAATAAAGTTTATTAATCTCTGAAATTTAAAATAATAAATATGTTAATTATTGATGATATCTTAAGTAATTTTAACTAATTACAATAATTGAAACAATATCTAATTACTAAAAATATAATTCTCACATTTAAATAAACATAAAATAGTATAATAAAAAAAAATAATAATAATAATTGACAACATAAATAAGTCAAAATAATGCATGTTTATTAATATTATACTTAAAATAGTAATATTATAATATAATAATAATAAAATAATAAAAATAATATTTTTAAAATAATATTAAATATATATTTTTACTATTTTATTAATAATTCAAAATATATACATTATTTTAATAAAAAAAATTATAGTGTAGAGAATGAAAATACGAACAAAACGATGTATTATACGTCAAAAACGGATCAAAAATAAATTTTCTATGATTTTTTAAAGTTAAATACCTTTAAAAAAACATTAAAAAAACATTTAAAATAGGATTTGGTGGCTGGCTGGTCCGGGGATGACACGTGGCAAAGCGGGAGAGGCTGCCGAGACCGCGGCAATCATTGCCGCAACGGCGGCTTGGTGCGGGCCACGTGGCGACTGCGGATAGGCTCCGCGGTTCTCGGCCAATGATTGCGCCGCCGCAATCATTGGCCATGATTGACCAATCATTACGGCGGCGGTCCCGCGGCTACTTAGCCACGTCGGATGCTGCCTCCGCCGTCCGATCGGCGTGGAGATAGCCCAACGGCTCTGATCGAGCCGAACCGAGAGCCAACCAGCGGGATCCGGATCCGGCGTGTTCCGAATCACGGAACGACTAGATCCCGACCGCTAATCGCGAGATCAACGGTCGGGATCGAACCCTAATGGACGAGGGCTGTATCCGAAACCCTAACCCATTTTTTGCTTCGTTCTTTCAAACGGCTCGACGAAACGCCATAAAATTTTAAACACAACTCCTATACATGAAAAGCATCGATGGGGAAGTTTCTTTACAGAATATAACGCACTATATGAAAATCTATTTAACCCTAAGTGACCTAACCTAGGGTTTAGGTTTTACCTCAATCCACACGGTGGATTCGGGAGTTCTTGGGTTTGTTGGACTCGTGGACTCCCCAGGAATAATTTCCTAGTTGACGTCGAGATCCAACGCACGCTCGATCGACGGGACGAAGCCTTGGAAGGAATTTCGTCTCGGGTTCATCGGGGGATCGCCGCCGGCGAGCTTCTGGCCGCTGGATTTGGTCTGGAAAGGTGGTGGAAGGCTGTGGGAGTTCTCTCCTCAAATCTCAGAGGCTGAGGGTGCTTGGGGAGAGAACAAGAGCAAAAAGTCCATCTCTAAACCTAATTCTTCCTATTTAAACGTCCCAACCCTATCACCAACGATTAGGATTGAATCTTTGAGTAATTAGGAGGGAAACCAAGCTTAGGAGGCCGTGGTTTTGGATTCAAAACGAAGGATATGCTTTTAATCCCATTAATTAGGCCTTAATGAGCTCTAAATAGGTTAAATTAACCCATTAAAGGCTAGATTTGACCGAGTCAAAGCTTGACTTGGTCAAATCAGTCAAGCCAATCAAAGGGGATGAGGTGATGGGTCATGCAAGGAGATTAGATTTGATTTGGATTCGAATTGGGCTCAAAAAGGCCTTAATGGGTTAAAATTGACCCATTAAGACTTGGGTTGACCAAGTCAACAGTTGGCCTGGTCAACTCAGTCCTCCACGCCCATGTTTGGGCAAAATCGAGGTCAACAATAACCCTCCAAATCCTTGCTTTATTTCAGTACAAAAAAATATTGACTTTTTGGCAAAAAAAAATTAGTGAAAAAACTACATCAAACATTAATGCATTATTTGTTTTGAAATTTTCATAAATTATTAATAAAAAAAACTAATTAATCACACAAAAGTTAACCACCCTAGTTTCCCCATTCCACATTTGTTCCAACTACTACTACTCAAACTCTAATGAGAAATCCACCAAAGCCCATTCTCTTCTTGATTTGGGTCATTTATAGGCATGAGGTTGCTCTTGATTGCCGATAAGCTTTTATTTTGTTTGATAACTAGCTTCTCGCATTCATGTTTTTATTTTCTCTTTGATCATTGTTCGGTTCATTTTTTTTTTCAAATAATTAGATTTAGGGATATATGCTTTCATTTAATTTTTGTAGTATGTTTCTATATATTTTTTATTTTGATTTTATCTTTAATAAATTTTCTTATATGTTAATTTAGTTTTAGATATATTAAGTAATATTTCTTTGAAAAAAATAGTTAGCAATGATGATTATTGTATTAACGAATATAAGTTATATTACAAGGGTGACAACTAATATAGTTAATAAAGAAGACAAAATATGGAGCACTTAGGTACAAAGAACAAAAATAGAGACAACATAAATAAAAAATGTCTTAGTCAAGAATAGTTATATAAATTACCATGATTGTTTCCTTTTTAAATTACCATGATTGTTTCCTAAAAATACCGATCATGACTAGTGGTAGTTTGAAAATGGTCCATTGAAAATGGTCCATTGATAGCAACCGATCATACAAGGACGAAATTTTAAGAGGATTGGTAGCACATATCCGATCATGACTATCATTCAATACTACATTTCACTCTCAAACAAACGGGCGAAATTTATAAGGAGGAGCTTTGCATTTCATGTTTAAAAACCAACGACTAAGCTACAGTCGATTAACCTAAACCCTAATGATGCAAACAAAGTATATGAAGAAAAATAATGAGAAGAAAAAGAGAAGAAGAGGATGAAGGGGAAGAGACTCACAGTGATGAGGATCGAAGCTAGGCACGATCAGTCGGGATTCGCGAGGAGAAGATTTTCGTCGCACCGAAATCCAGAGCCGCTCCAGTTCGCGCGAAGAAGATGGAGGAGAGGAATTAGGGCTTCGGGTCACTTAAAGTTTTCTATGAGATATGCCAGCGGTTTTAACCGGTGCAAATTGCAACGGTTTTAACCGGTGCAAATTGCAGCGGTTTTCGTATTCAAAACATAGATTTCGCAGCGGTTTTTAAAACCGCTGCAAAAATCCGCTGCGATAGTCCGTGTTTTTTGGTAGTGCATTCTCACACTTAAACATGCAAGAGTAACATATACAAACAATCAAGGGATGCAATCCTTAAAAAAAAAATGAGTAAGAAAATTTCTAGCCACCTCTCAATGTTGTGACACCATGTTTGGAGCCCTAGGACCCTCAACAATGTCTACTGATAGTGCTGCAGTGTCGGGGTCTGAAACGCCGTAGTGCCCTCAGCAGCAAAACAACTCCAAAGGTTGGAGCGCCGCAACGCTCTGCTTTTTGCCTTTCTCCAATCAAACTAGGCAGCACTCAGGTAAAACAATCTCAAGGTGCGGAGGGGATGACCCCAACAAGCTCAACATATTGAATTGAGATCCAAACAAAATACAACTTGATTGATCAACATAATCAAATTCCACGCATAACTAATACTTCACAAACAACTAAATAAAATAGTATAGTAGTCCTGAACAAACTCTTTATTAGGGATTTAAACAGCTGCTAGTGATTGAGAAAAATAATCATAATAAGTGATAAATTTCTTTTATGTACATTGACCGAAATGGCCCCATAGCTAGTATGAAACCAAATGGCCGTATGCACACGAGGACAAATCCATTGCCTCTCATTTCTTCTCAATCATATTGTGCTTTTCCGGCAATAATTAACGGAGAAAATTCTTCTTCTCCCGGATTTTCAATAATGTCTGCAGCGAGTATGAATACCACGTGATGATTGAGCTCGTGAAGACACGTTGAAAGATATTCATTTATGGAGTTTTAGTCCCATTTTCATGTCAATTGGAAATTGTTTTAAAGATTTATTTTGAGCTGTGAGTTGATCGACAAAGTATTTTCCCTAGATTATTTTATTAAATAGCTTTTAATATAAAAAATTTTCGTTCAAAACATTTTTAACTTGAAAAAGAAATGATTTAAAAATGAGTAAGAAATCTATCCCAAACAAAGATGAGGGTTTCATTTAGGGCAACTTTGCTTTTTAGACAAAGCTGAGGGTTTCATTTATGGAGATTTTAATAACATCAAAATCTTAAGATTATGGACATGATTGAACTGTAAGATAATTACCATAGATTAATTAATGGGAGGTGATAGTCCCGACGTTTTCCTTTTTTTGGCTGCCCCATTTAGCGAGTGTTATGTGTGGAATCTGATTATGTTGATCAATTGGGTTGTTATGTTGTCTTGGACCTCAAATTTGTCATGCTTGCTTGGAACAATTATTACGTCCTCTGACTTGACGTAGAGCTACGTTCGGCCGCCAATAACATGTCGTCATGTGCTCTTACTCTTTTACCGCGCGGCCCGATGACTTGACCCGGATCGGAACCCGAGAATGCTATGTTCGCGATTTTCTCGTTTTTGCTCAGTATTGCTTTGCAAAAACGAGAAAGACCGCTCTGTGAAGACCAATACCATGCAAATACAGAGTTGTACCGAGTTTTTCTACAACTCGGTACAACTCGGTATTTGCTCGGTATTGCTAGGGATTTGCTCGGTATTGCTAGGGATTTGCTCGGTATTGCTAGGGATTTGCTCGGTATTGCTAGGTATTTACTCGGTATTGCTAGAAAAAAGTTGGTACAACTCGGTATTTGCTCGGTATTGCTAGGTATTTGCTCGGTATTGGTTGTTGCCGAGCAAAATCGACCAATACCTAGCAATACCGAGCAACCTTGGGTCCGTTCCGAGTCGAGTTGTCGGGGCGCGCGGTAAATAATGAAAACGCGTGGCGCGATTCTACTGGCGGCCGAACGTAGAGTTGCGTACGTTCACCGGACCAAATAAAAGTTCGCTTGCTTGAGGGTTGCCTCCTGCATTAGTTTGGATACTGGCGTTGTGTACTCGAGCATCTCTACATTGTATTCTCAAGCGCCCCAGCGCTAATCGACAGAGAACTGATGAGTGCCACAAAGCTCTGGATTCGGTGCAACGGCGCTGCAAGTTTGAGCGCCGCAACACTCTAAATTGGCTCAGCATCGCCCCAAACTGGCGCCGCAATGCTGTGAGATGGACTGAATGGTTTTCTTTCTCAATTTCCGAAGGGTTGCATCCCTTGATAGTTATAATTGTCTTTGTCTTGTATTTCACGTTATGTTAGACATAGAGGACAATACATGTGAGAAGAGAAGCAAAGAGAGTGAGAGAGAAGAGAGATCTGTACTTATTTCTCTCGATTTTCATAGTGAATTTATTGGTGTGGTGTGGCTCTGTCAGTTTTTTCATATTTTGAATTTTTCCATGTTAAATCCTGGTGTCCTTTATTTTTCCGTTGCTTTTATTTTCTTGCTTGTTTTGTCATTGTGGTGTTTACTCCTCATCCCCAACAACAAGAGCTAAGTAGTGGGCGGTGGTGGCATGTTGTTTCTACTTATTACTCAAAGAAATAAACATTTTGACATAAAATAACAATTTATTATCACAAATTTTTTAACAACACTAAGTCTTCGTTTGGGACGGCTTTTTTATTGCTTCTTGAAGCAGCTTTCTAGTACAAAAATTTTAATTTTTATACTAAAAAGATGCTTCAAAAAGCAATAAAAAAGTCATCCCAAACGAAGCCTAGGGACGGCTTTTTTACTGCTTCTTAAAGCAGCTTTTTAGTACAACAAATAAATTTTTTATACTAAAAAGCAGCTTTAAGAAGCAGTAAGAAAACCATCCCAAACGAAGCCTAAATCTCTACTTAACTTTTTCTAAAAACACCCATTTCAAAATTTATTTTATAGCTGTCTATTGTTGTTATTTTCTAATAACTTTAAATTTGATGTAGGAATAATGATAATGCTCCCGAAATTATTCTCTTCAATTAAACTATGAAATTTAGATACATAAAATAATTATTCCTCAGACCATAGAGAATTCCAAAATTGAGATTTTACGTCTAGAATTCCAGCTTATTTTTCTATATTTTGACATCATCTAATCTTATGCATTGCCTACATATAACAGATTTATTGGTTCTCCCTTGTCCTATTTAAGGGATTGTTCTAACTGGCCATCACTAGTCATTCACCCACTCCTAATAGTCCTAAACATCCATCTTCTTCTTTATTTAGAATGAGATTGCATTTATAGATCTTAGTTGCCCACAAATTCCAATAGATTCCCAAAAGTCCAATATCTCCACGTTTTACTAGAATAATGTCCCAACTACTCTTCATTTTAGTCTAACTTCAATACCTTTAGATCTCTTTGTCCATGACTACAACGTACTTTATCCGCTACTTAAGTCTCATTATATTGTATTTATGCATTTTGATATTGAAGAAGAGTAATCTATTATACTAAATGAGCATATACGTATAAAGCTTGTAGTAGCTCCAATGGCAGATAATATTAGAGAGAGTGGCCTTAAATATATGATTTGGTCACATAAAATGGGGGCCTTCCGATGACTCGGATAGGAGAGTAGATGCATTATATTTGACTTATGTTAAGAAAGATAGAGATAGACCTAAAAAGACTTGGTTATAAAATATCATTTTCATTAGATTTAAATGAGAATTTGACTCTTAACATGACACAATAGAGAAAAAAAAATTCATATAGCTGACCCCACTTAGTAGGATACAGATTTTATGTTGTTATTGTTGTATGAAATTAGAGGATAAATAATAAATCACTTAAATTAAGGAAAAGAGAAATAAATTTTAATAATTTTAACAACTTCATGCTTACTCTTAAACTCTAATATTTTATTGTAAGAATATTTTATAATAATATTTTTTAAAAGAGTTGGCTTACGAGCTGACGAGTTTAGTCGAGGATTGCTCAAGCTTGACTTATTAGTTCTTTAAATTTAGCTCACGAGGTATTTATTTAGTCAAGCCAAAGTTGATGCACTAGTGGGCTTGATTCAATTACACCCCAAATTGTTGCATGCCAACATCAAATCATCATTAATTGATTAGGTCCCATATTCATTAAGCATAAATAGAAAATGATGTCGACTGTGAACAAAAATCACGAGTCACAATGGATAACATAGAGCAAGCTACTCATTGCAATCAACCAACAATGACCATCACATCCAAATTTTATTTGGAACGGTTTTTTACTGCTTCATAAAGCAGCTTTTTAGTCAAAAATTTCTCAAATAAAAAGCTGTACTTTAAAAAGCATTAAGAAAGCCATCTCAAATGAAACCTCAATCACCATCATTATTTACAACAAGATAATATTCTGATAAAGAAAGCACTGTAGAATTACTTGGAGGCGCATAGAAGGCCAATGTCAGTCAAAAACATGTGAGTAAGCCTGTCCTTTATAGTAGATATATTAGATCTTATCATTCTAAAGGGCCATGACCTGCCAAAAAATAATTTCAAGTGTGGGGCAAAATGGCTGCTTATGCTTATTAGTCTGGTTCTATTTAATTCGAGGTTGGTCCCATATGCATGTGGCCGAGATATTTCTTCTTTGCCAGTCGATCTCTTGAAGCTGAACTGGTCAAACGATCCTATCACATGCAAGCTTGTATCATAACATTCCTATCTCGTTGATTTCTGATACTTAGCCGTGTTAGCTGAAGTGTCCCTTTCTTATGTTTTCATCAGGTAATTAGGCTGCTGGAATTGAGGTGTTGTAGGCAAATAAAAGCTTAGTTATTAGTAATTAGTGTTGAAATTTGGTTGAGATGATGTAGGGTTGTCTATTTCTGACCACGGGTCGAATTCGGAATTGCCCAGCACTATTCGGATCAACCCGAACAATTTGTGGGACCCGAATCAGACCCGACACCGATTTACGCGATTTGGCTGAAGAAGCATGCGAAGATAGCGATTTAGCGACCTCCGATCGTTGTCTGAATTGACAGACGGATGGCGGGCATGGATGTGAGATTGTGAGACGCTGAGACTGACGTGACGGACTGGTAGATGCGAGTATGGTTGGCGAATGTGACGACTAGCGATCTGGCGGACGCGACTGATTGACGTGGTGACTCCGTTCGCAGGCATGCGAGGGCAGCTGTCATGTGACTCAGCGATTAGCGGACGTAACTCACTTGGCAATTCAGACTTGATGGACGACGAGACGGATGCACACAAATGTGACTGATGCGAACCTGAGTCAAATCGGCTTGATTTCGGGTTTTTAGGTCATCCCAAACCTAACCCGATTTTACAAACCGGTAGAAATATCTAACCTTGGTTGGTTCGTGTTGACCTCAACCCGAACCCGAAGTTTTCGTGTCAGGTTTCAAGTCGGGTTTTCAGGTCGTGTCCAATATTGACACCCTTAAGCTGATGCTTTTTTTTGGACATTTAGGTCAATTAAAATAGACTCACATGCACATCACATATGTAAGAGTCGAATTCAAGACCTCTTGGTTAGTTGCCAAAGCTTCCAACTAAGAGACTAATATTAGTTATGTAGTTTCTGAATGTGTTGCTTTCATTGGCATTTGAGGATATGAATCAGAGACGTTCACTTTTTTTTGTTCCTGCACTGCTTACTGTTAAGTAAGAGTTGTTAGACTATTTGTGCAAAAGTATAAATGTTATCAACTAGATTCTAAAATCGTAAATATGTCACAGAGTTGCAAAGTCTCCACTTCATAGCTCATGATCTTTCATCTCATGGAGAATTATTATTATAAGTCTTTTAGAATAATCTCATGAGCTATCAAAGGTTTGCTCACTACATAATGGGAGGGTGAAGATGTGTCCAAACTCAATGGCATTTTGGACAAATGAATCCATATACTATAAAAATTTCTTCTATATATTCGAAGGCTAGATTAATTTCAATAAAATTAAGATGCACACTTCCCCAACATCAGAGCAGACCAAAGAATACAAAAGATAATGTCGCTATTAGAGGTCCCCCGATCCTCAAGACTAATCATTTTTTACGAGGTCAAGTTACCCATCTTACCATGGTCGAAGCAGAAGAGGAAGAAGAATAAAAAGATTTACTGGCACGAAAAGAGGCGCTTTGCTCAATTCAAAAGGGTCATTTGAGTACAAAAAAATTCATCTGAGGAGAGAAAGAAATTAAGAGAAAACATAAGAGAATTATCTTATCTTCTTACACTATTAATGAGAAGCATGATTCAGATGCCAATAATCAAAGTGAAGAGTTCCAAAAATTATAAATCTAAAGTAAAATATTATCCTACACGCGGGAAGAATATTATCTCACTCAAAAACAAAATTTTTACTGGCTGCGGGTCCGAACGATTAAATCGCTGTATAATCGGCGTCGGAAAATTAAAATCGCCGAATAATTTGCTGTCGACGGGTTTGTTGCTCTGAATCGGCGATAATTACATTTCAGAGCAGGACAGACTATAATTGCCGGCGTTGTGTTTTGACTGAAAAGTGCAGTTGCTATTACATAACAGTTTTTTTTAATTATCATTTAGGCCCGTTAAAAGTAAACTCACATATATTATATGGACATATTTGAATTCAAAATCTCTTAATAAATAATCAAAATTATTAACTACTGTATTATGAAACATAGGTAGTCTAATTTATAATTTCCACCATAAATTATGGGATTTACATGTAATATAATATATTTTTTTAATTATCATATTAAGAAGTACTATTTTTTTTAACAGAACTTTTATTAAAAAAGAAAAAGGTTACAAGAGGCTGAAAACATAGTAAAAGAAATAAAAGGAAATACAATAAAATAGAAAAAGTAGGCTCAGTAATTGGCCGAGGCTTCCAGCTCCCCCGAAACCACGCACCGACCCTCCAATTTGGTGATGAACGCCGCGATAAAACCATAACAGCCAACCAACCAATACAACAAAAAATAAACACCAAAGGTTGCGAGGAGGCATGAGAACAAAGAAGCGAGCCCCGGCCGCAACATCGCCTGTCACAACCATAACCAACAAAAAACTCGGACGAATCAGCTTGAAATAAACCATCCACAGAGCAAAACAAGGAGCTAAATAAACTAATGACCCCGTCTTCCACTCCCACGGGGTCTGCCACAAGAACCGGCAAAAACCGGACGATCATATTACGAAGAACTATGTGCCTTTATATTTGTATTTATTAGAGATGTCAAAACATGATTGCATATGTTAGATTGAGGTTGACCTATTGAATGAATGAGTAGGATGCTCTATGAGTTTTCGACGCATTTATTAAATGAATCATGTTTGGGTTGACACATGAACCTTTTTTTACGTGAAAATGATGAGTTAATATATATATATATTTTATTAAGAGATTGTTTGGTTGGCTAAAAAAAGAATGTAGAATAAAAGAAATGTTTTTGAGTTATTTCAAGCAATGTAAAGTAAATGCAATTGAATGATTTTTTTAATTTTGTTTTAAGTAATGAACAGGGGCGGAGTCAGGAATTTTTTCATGTGGGGGCACAAATTATTCAATTTAAAAAAAAAAATCAACCTTTTTCATTCGGTCATGAGTGATTTTTAAATTTTTTATATTATCAGACTCAATATATAAAGATATAGTATATGATAAAAGAAAAAAAAAAACTTACAATTAAGGATGTTAAATCCTGATATTTTTCTTACATATTATCAATAATTTCTCCGGCTAAGTCTTAATTTTTTGAAATCATTGTATAATCATTTTATTATCAATATTATTAAATATATATTTTTAATATAAATAGACAATCATTCATCCATATAAAATTGTGTAAAAGATTTTTTATAATATTCATTATAAAAAATGCTCGTTCTACTATTAATGTAGCAATTGATGATATGGGAACAAGTTTTAAAAATAGGATTATTTATCAAGAGTGAAAAAAATCAATCATTTTTTTATTTTTAATAAGTTTCACAATAACAGAAATTAAATTATGCTTATAAAATATAAATAATTGATTTAAGGATAGCTAGATTGCTTTCATTTAATGAAAAGTGCTTATATGAGTCTGTATCTTTTGAACATTTATAAAAATAGTTTATAGGTAAAAATCAAACAGTCAATTAAAAAATCAAATAGCTACATTAAAGTCTTTTTTTATTGGAACCGGTTGTCATTCTAACATAAGAGAGGATAATGATTCAATTTTTAAGCAGATATTTCCCCAAAAAAATTTAAATAAATAAATAAAAACAGATAATCGAATGACATAACAAATAATAATATTATTGAAATTAATAAAATTAAGATAGTAATGATGACGATCTGTCGTTAAAAACTTCATAATTCTAAGAATTTTGAGACGAATAAATAAATAAAATTCATACATATATAATAAATTACATCATTTTAAAGTTAAATATAAATAATTATTATTTTTATATTATATATTTAAATATAAATAATTACTAATTTTAAATATAAATATAAATATCTCAAATGTTCGATTTTAATTCAATGTAGCGGTGGTTGCCGGCGGTATGTAGTGGCGATGGCCGATGAATGGCGGCGGTGATAAGCGGTGGTCAGGCGAACTTTGTTTGTGGGATAAATAATTCTCGCACAAAACTGGACGAGTTTGGTTTACTTCAAAAATAAACTACAATGATTTACACTATACACTATATTTACTTTACTTTGCTCGTCTTTGTATTCCAATCAAATCCAAAATTTTCAAAACACTTTTATTTGAAAATATTTTACACTACTTTGTATTCCGACCAAGAAGTTCCTAAACTTTTTTACTTGTAGATATAACTTTCTTATTTTTTTATCAATTATCATAAACTTATAGGTAATAAGTTATATTTTTTATAAAACTAAAACAAGTTAATTGGTCTAGTTCGGATCATTCAGGCTGCTAGCATGTCAGATTTTTTATATGTTTATTAAATCAAATGGATGTGATTGATTATATTAAAGTTGGATCCAAAATCGATTCGTCAAATTATTTTGACACTAATAGTATTTATTTAGTATTTAATAGAATATTCTACTCTTTTTATGTTATTTAATATTTATTATAATCTTAATATCATTTCATTTATTTAAAAATTTCGCATGTCCACAAATAGTTATAAATTAAGTGCATCATTTTTGGATGAAAATTATCTTAATTCTTCCAAATAAAATGATAAAAAAGTTGCTGATTGAGAGTTTTTTTCTTATTTAGGAACATATAAATTTGAAATTTTATGCTTATAATTTTTTTTATATAAATCATATAAAAAATTTAATCAAAAAAATTATAAAAATTAAAATATTAATATTTACTAGTGATAGTATTTTTCCAATCATTTTTACGTGTGAAAGTGTTCAGTTAGTAGTATTAGTAAATAGAATAAAATAAATTTATCATAATTTTAAAATTTAAATCGTATATTATGAATTAATTTTAGTGTATTTAAATTTAAATGAAGATAATATAATATAAACTTATTTATTAATTAATAATTATATTGAACTTATTTTTTATTTTCAAAAAAATATATAATAATTATAAAATCCAGACAATTAAAATTGGGTCAACATTTTCTGACCCAAATTTTCTCCGCAGTCAGCGGTCAGTTAAAGTATGTATTGTGCAGCCGAGGATTTCGAATGGATCGGCGATTTATATCCGCTCTTCGTTGGTCTCACCTACAAAATGCTCGCACAGGCTTTTGCAGCTACCAACACCTCTCTCTCTCTCTCTCTCTCTCTCTCTCTCTCTCTCTCTTTGGCTTTCTCTCTCTCTCTCTCCCGGCTTCTTCATCTAACGTACCTATGGACTATGAGAGGATTCACAAAGTTCAGGTATGAGTTTCTGTTTCTATTAATTGAAGCCTGTTTCAATGTTCCATTGAAAGTATTCTCTCTCTTCTTTAGCTCTCCAAAAAATGCAGGGTTTCTGTCTTGGCAGGCCGTTAATTAATGCGAAAATTTTGAACTAATTCTCACTGTTTTTGATTTGGAAAGTGTTTCTTATTTGTGCCGCACATAGTTTCTCCGTCTCCCTTTTCAAAATCTGCAAGGTTTTTATCGTTCTCGTGTGCTTCTGGGGTTTTCACGTCTCGAGTAGCTTTTGCCGGTGAAATAATCTACTTTTGTTGAAGAAATAGGCATTGATCTTGAAGAATGACATAAGATTTGTCTTCCTGCTCTATTTCAGTATCATCTTCATATTGTTTGCAGAATATTTGGGGATTTAACATTGAATAGCAATGGCATCTAATCATTAGCATGCACAATTTGTTTCTAAGCTTTTTTGGGGAAAGCAATTCTTTCTGCTAACAGGTTAATGAAAGTTATTGATTGTATAATTACAGCTTCAAAAGCTATAGATTCAAAGTTCTGGTATTGGTGTGCCCATTCATCTCATCCATTAAATTTTCCATTTTTCTGATGTTAATTGATCTACCTTGTTTTTGTTCTCAAGTAACAGAAATTCTAGGCTTGTCTTACAAATTTGGTTGTTCTTCGACTAATGCAGATGGGCCTTATTTCTCCCAGCAAGTTACGCATGAAAATACTTGGAGCTCAACATCTGAAAAGGAAGGAAGAGGGGTGTTCCTCAAGAGTTTCCCCTTCCAAGCTTGAGGACATAGAGTATGCTAAGAAAAATTTACTGGCTGGCGATCTTGATGATGAAGGTTGGTAAAGTCTGAATCACACGTCTAGATTTGGAGAAATTATTAGGTTCGGACACCGGACAGAGAGAATCATCCGGATTTCTCAGTCTATAGTAAAAGCGCAGTCAAAGTACAGTCACTCTAGTAGCTGCATTTTGACTGCGCTTTTACTATAGACAAATTTGGGCTAATAATTTGTCTCGAGATTTGGGCTACTTCTTAATGATGATATGCCTTTTCCTATTTTGTGATGACTTACTTCTAACTATGAGTTTTATAGTTGACTGTAAGGACTCAACGGTTTCATCGATTAATGCTAAGTCTCAAAAATCAGAGTTTTCTGAACTCTCACGCTATGGTGAAGGCTTCCAAGCTCAGTCTTCTACTGCAAATTCCCTTTCTAAAGGAATTTTTGAGACAAAACATTCAAGAAACCAGAAGAATAGTTCTAATTCTTCTTATCAATCCAAACTTGGAAACAACTACTGCACGGTGCACCCTATGAAGCATCAAGAAGTAGATGATGATGGTTATGACAGTGGGCATGAGAGTGCTAGCAATTCTAACTTCGAGTTCCATCGTAGAGGAAAGGTTTCCCAACTTCCAATTATGGGTCATTTCTCTAGGCACATTCCATCAAAATGGAATGATGCAGAAAAATGGCTTGTTAATAAGCAAATGGTTCATGAAAATGGATTAAAGAACAATTCAGTGCAGTATCAGTGCAATAGGTTGGTGAATTCCAGCTGGGCAAGGATTGCTCCAGAATCCATTACAGATCAGAAACCTTCTGTGATTCAGCCTTCAGCCAGCAATTCTAATTCCATGGTGGACAAGTTCTCATTTGTTTCTCAGGGCTTGCAAGCTAATTCAGCTTCATTGAATGATGCAAGTTGCGTGACAGATCCTTCTGAGGGTTTAAATTATAAAAATTCATCAGTCTCTGAGGGTTTTCCTTCTGGAACTACAGGTATTGTTGCTGTTTTTAAGCATTCTTTACTAAAGAAAGCCACTACATAATTCCAAGTTCAATAAAACTTGCTTTCTGTTTCGTTTTATGAGTTGTTCTGAAGATTTAAATTGACTTTCTATCATTTAATATTTTAAGATTTTAATAGTTTTGGCAAAGACCTTGATTTTGTTCTTTTTCAAATTTGTGAAACATTGTGGCGCAACACCATGCCAGGAAACCAAGTTATTGTGAATATTTCAAATTAGTTCTTTTAGGCTTCGTTTGGGACGGTTTTTTTGATGCTTCTTAAAATAACTTTTTAGTATAAAAATTAAAATTTGTCTATTATAAAGCTGCTTCAAGAACTAGCAAGAAAGCTGTCCCAAACGAAGCCTTAGTTGAAACATATGGCTAACAATCATGTTTTGCAGACATTTCTGCCAAACAGCTAGTTTCAATGAGAGATGTTGGCACAGAGATGACCCCAATTCCTAGCCAAGAGCCATCAAGAACAGCAACCCCTATTGAAAATTTAACACCGAGCCGCAGCCCGTTATCTTCAAATCCCTCATCTCCGCGAATTGGATCAGTAGCAGTGGAAAGAATGCCCTCTACTAATGAGGATGAGAAGGATTACCAGAAAGATGGTAAAAAGGTCGAATTTTCTGAAAGAGAATTGCAGCTGAAAACTAGACAGGAAATTGCAGCTCTAGGCTTACAGCTTGGTAAACTGAACATAGCCTCTTGGGCTAGCAAGGAGACAGAGCAAAATTCTCAATTTAATAAAAAAACTGATGAGGAAGAACAAGCGAAACAGGAATATGAAGCTTGTGCTGCAGCTTGGGAAGAAGCTGAGAAATCCAAGCACTTGTCCAGGTAGTTGTTACTTGAGCCTATAAAATAATTTCTTTTCGCCATTTGTATTCTTTGCTAAACAAGAAGTTGATTATGCTAATTTTTCAATAAGTTGAGTAATTATAGCTATTGTTTTTTGCATTTTTCTGTTTCTCCCCAACTTTTCTTTTCCATCCTGTTTTACGATTATTGTTATTTTCTCGGAAACGTTCACATCTTCAATGATATCTGCTAACTGTTGTTGTCCTTTTGCATCCCTTTGGATTAGACAGTTCATCATTTTCAAATTGTATGGCAAATTCATCGCTTTGTCATCTAGGCGCATTATTTTTTTAATTCAAATGCAAACTGTGTTGGTGATTTGCCAATACGTAGCACCTTTAAATTTACTGGTGAAATTTAAATATGCATGCATGAGAAGTGGATGGTGGGTGTTGGAGGGGAGAGATTATTATGTGAGCTTGGTGCACCAACAAGTGCACTGGGTCCGTATCTGTGTGCATAGAAAATTTTAAATGTTCTGTACTCTTCGGTACACACCCAACACAACATGGAATAGATGCATTGAGGGCACCTAATAATCACTCAGTGTAAAGGAGCTAGTTGTCACGGAGAGATCTTCCTTAAGTCTTCTGTGCGGCATTAGCACTTCAAGCTTGATGCTAAGCAGCCTAACTTCTAGCAACGCTAGGAAAGAGCATTTAAAGTTGGGCCTTGTAAAGAGCATTCTTAGTGAAGAGTGTTCTCTCCCTTTTAAACCTTCGTTCTCCAACTTCAAGTGCTCTTTTCCTAGTGTTGCTAGCTTGAAGTGGTAAGGCACCGGGTACTACCTTAAGGGGTGAAGCTTGGGAATAGGGATGCTTTAATTTAGTACAGTTGCTTTAGATTCTATTATGTTCTAAGGCCTCTAAACTTGGAAAGCAGCTCCAATTGTGCTTATTGCAATCTAATATCAGCTTGACTAGCATTTTTATTTATAGAAAATCCTGTTCCTTCATCAGTGCTATTTGCTTACATTACAGTTTTATGTCATTAAAGTTCAGTGGATTCTGTCTGGTTTCCTGTTAGTTAAATAACTTATTTCTGAGCGCTGCAGGAAGCAATATAATGTCTATTAAATCCTTCTTTAAATATTTTACACTAATTATAATTACTTATCCTTTACAAATATTTGAACTGGGTCTTTGAAATTAAGCTTACTGCTTGAGTTTTTTTATTTATTTACTTTTCTATCATTCATTTTTTAATCTTGATAAATTTTTTATTCAGATATAAACGAGAAGAAATCAAGATTCTAGTATGGGAAAGCCATCAAAGAGCAAAATATGAGGCTAGAATGAGAAAAGTAGAGGTAACACCTCCACGTCCCCCCCCCCCCCATTTTTATCATTCATGGTGTTTAATTCATATAGATGACATTAAATACGTTGCAGCATGCAAAGTTTGTATGTTTGATTGAAGGGAAGATGATGAAAGAATCATATTCAACTTAAATTTAGGCTTTGTTTGGGACGGATTTCTTAATGCTTCTTCTAGGACAAATTTTAATTTTTTTAACTAAAAAGCTGCTTTAAGAAGCAATAAGAAAATTGTCCCAAAGAAACTCTTAGGCTGGCTGATTTCTGATTCCATACTCTTAGTTCTCGGTTTTTTGCCCTCTCCCCTTTAAATTTCGTAAGCCAAATGCTCTGCTAAATCCATGCACTTCCTAAGTGATTGTAAGCCTGATAATTTGGCCAATTGCCTATTCTTTTCAGTAGCTCAAATCATATAACCAATAAAGTGATCCTAGCGGCAGACCATGCTTTTACTTTGTTTCTTTCACTAACCACCATCTTCTTGATAAACTATCAGATCCGAGCAGTAAATATGAGATCCCGCGCAGAGGCAGCCATGGCAGAGAAGCTCCGTAGAGTAGAGCAGAAGGCGGCGGAGAAACGAGCCAATGCCGAAGCCATAATGAACTTGCAGACTGCAAGGATATCTGATCAAGCATACTCGATACGTCGATCCGGCAGAGTTCCTTCTCATTTTAGATGCTGCAGTTGGTTTCTGTAAAGCTCAATAGAGAATTTCGGATTCAGATTGAAGAGAGTGGTGTGGAATTTTCACCCTTCTTACAGAAGACCAAGCTAGAATGCTCATTGCTCAATTCTTCTTCTTATGTTGCTAGATTCATCCACTTCATTAGTGCATCCATGAGCTTCACCTTTTGATCCTAATGTATCTATCTTACTTCGTTTGGGATGGTTTTCTTACTGCTTCTTAAAGCGGCTTTTTTATAAAAAAAATTTGTACTAGAAAGTCGCTTTAAGAAGTAGAAAGAAAGCCGTCCCAAACGAAACCTTTGTTTGAGGTTTCAGTGCAAGCTGGGTGAGTTGTTTATAGGGATATCAAAAGAAAATGATTGTGATCTTAGAACTCTAGTATATGTGAAGTAAAGTGTTAATGAAATTCTGCAGAGCCATTTCTATCCTCTGCTCTTTCATATAAATAAATTGTTTTCATTATTCCTTAAAATTATTGACATGAGATTGTATTAACTGAATAATGATTGCCATGCTTGAATAAAATATTAGAATATCAAAATTTCAAGAAATGATTTCACTCATTCCACCACAAATATGTCCATGCTGAGAGATCAGCTTTTCCCTTGGCCAATAAATGAGGATGTAAGTGGCTACATTGGACTGGAACCTAGAGCTTTTTAAGGCTTCGTTTGAGTTTTTTTTTTTTTTAAATAGCTTTTAAGTACAATGTACTGCACAGCTCATCTTGACCTGTTTGTTGAGAGCTTAGGTTTCCAACTAAGAAGTCTTGAGTTCGAGTCATTGTGTTATGCGTTGTGTGTGTGTTTGCCTTAAATGACCTAAATGTCCAAAAAAAAAGTACAATGTACTAGAAGCTGTTTTAAAAAGCAATAAGAAAACCGTCTCAAATAAAGTCTAAGATTTTTAAAAAGCAATAAGAAAACTATCTCAAATAAAGTCTAAGGTTAGTGTAGAGAAAATATGTTTTTCAACAAAATTATAACAGAATAAATATTTAATAGTTTTTTTTTGAATGAAATGAAAAATAAAAAATAAATAAAATTATATTATGATTTGAAAAGTAAAATAAGAAAATTACCTAGAATGAAGCCTAAATAAGTCTGAAGTCAATTTACAATCACAATAGGTGAATTTTCAGCTAGTGGTGGAAACAAAACACATTATTCATATTGATCAGTATATATTTTTTAATTTTGGATATTCATGTCAATTAAGACAAATTTACACACACACATAACATATATAAACTTCACAGAGCTCTTCTTGGCCTATTGGTTGAGAGCTTAGGCTTCCAACAAAAGGTCTAGGATTCAAGTCTATGCGTATACATTGTGTATGTGAGTTTGCCTTAAATGGCCTAAATGTCCCAAAAAAAACCATATATAAACTTCGAATTCAAAAACTTTTAGTTGATAACTAAAGCTTCTAACGAACAGATTAATATTTTTTTTGGACGACTTTCTTACTGCTTTATAAAGCAATTTTTTAGTACAATTTTTTTTATTTTTATATTAAAAATTGCTTCAAGAAATAATAAAAAAGCCTTCCCAAACGAAATCTTAAAATTTTATACAAAAAAGTTGCTTTATAAAGCAGAAAGAAAGCTATCCCAAATGAAGCTTAAGTCTTTATTTGGGACGGCTTTCTTACTGCTTCTAAATGTAATTTTTTAGTGTAAAATTTTAATTTTTATATTAAAAAATTATTTTAAAAGTAATAAAAAAATTCATTCTAAACAGAGCCTAAGTTGAGATGCATGATATCAAATAGTACTAATGTCCAACGGGCAGAGCTAAACTGACACGTGCCCCACTACTTAGCAGGGACCATCCTATAGAGTTATGACTCGACCCCTCGTAAGATCATCAAAGAGCGCTTAAGGTCGAGCCTTGCGGGCTTTCGTTGACTTTTTCTTTTTTTATAATATAATTGTCGTTGACTCGTGTAGGCATAGTGCAGCCACTATTTTTTTCTCTTCATTATACACTCTTTAATATTAAATGATATGATTTGACAATTCAATCACTCAAAGATATGAACTTAGGTTGATCTGATACATTTTATGATCAGTTTGGGTTAACATCAAAAATCTAATCAAGTTTGGATTAGATGGGTTATTTTCAAATTAATCGGATAATATTTAAATTAAACGGATCGAGTTGATCTAAAAATTATATGATTATACAATAAATGTGTTCAACAAATCTGTTTAGAGTTAGATTTCATTTGAGACGGCTTTTTGTACTAAAAAGCTGAGTTAAGAAACAATATTGAAATCGTCACAAACGAAGTCTTAATTGGTTGAGCAGAATTTAAATAGGATGTATCAGTGATATGTCATTAAAAAATTATCTTGATTGAGCACGAATCTTGAGGCAAAATCAAGATGGAAACTTTTGAAATTAAATTCGGGACAATCTGAACTCTGATTTCAGCAAACTTATAGTCAAACTGAACGTCTAGAAAATACGAACCGAACGACACTAAATTTGACCCAATCCGAGCTCAAATGGATACAAGTCAAAGACCCAAAAAACATTTGGAAGGTTCAAACCATAATTTGGATTACTAAACAGTTTTTAAACTTGACATGCTTATAGTCGAATCGAGTGGCTCGACGAGATGAATCCAACAAGCCAAAAATCGCCAAATTCTGATATCGTTTAGACCTTCAAATGGCTAGTAAATAGTCCATGATCAAGGGATTCAACATCGGCCATTCATTCAAACGACTCCCAATTTACCCTTAATCTTCCTTCTATTTGCTCGCAATGTCACCCTTAGAAAATTATAAATAAACTCTTCATTTCTCATGAGAGGGATCCCAAACAAGAAGAGAAGAAAATGAAGCAAAAAAGCAAGAAGAGAAGGAAAAAAAGAAGAGAAGGGAAAAAAAGAAGAGAATGAAGAGAGCTCCATTGCCACAAGACTCCTCCTCGACTACCGTTTGTCTTCTACCCAGCAGCTGACCTACGCCAGAGTTTTGCTTGATCTCCAACTGACACCGGAGTTCTTCCCGGCCGCCTACTAACGCCGGAGTTCAGCTCGACAGCCGATTAAAGTCAGATTTTTGCCCGACTGTTAATTGAAGTCGGATTTCCGCTCGACCACAAAACGTTGCCGAATTTCCAATATCCGTTTGTAACTAAATTTCAACTCGAGAGTTGATTATTGTAATTTGACCATTGCTAATTTCAGGGACGAGTCAATCACTTGTAATCTAAGCAAACACTAATTGAATCCTTTCAACTCGGTCTGACCTCGTAGTTTTTTGCACTATTTCAGGGTTTTCCACGTAGAAATCCTGGTGTTTTTTCATATTCTGTTTGTCTGCTGGATATCCGTACAACGCTGAGATAAAAAATTCTAACTCTATCGCCGCGTATATTTCATCCCGCAACAATCATAATTTTAAAATTGCATATTATGATTGCTAGAAGATGATGAATAGAAACATTAAAATGTTATAATTAAATATATGAATTATTTATCATATGATGCATCTATTGGATTATTTTGATTGATGAAAATATAAATGTGATACTAAACTCTTGGAGGTCTTTTATGTATCATTCCATCACCTTTATATTATTTTGCCTGATAAATTATAGATCATTATAAAAATTAATAAAATTTAATTTATATGCAATTATTATATTACAAATCACATTTCATATTTTAAGTACATTAATTAAAGTTCACATGTAATGGAAACAAAAGCTAAATTTAATTAAAATCAATTATTGTATCTCTTTTAATAAATGACTCGACCCACCAATCCAAATCAAAAAATTCTGGTTCAACTCGTTTAATAAACGAGTCAATTTTAAGTCTGACATTGCGACTCGTTAATTAAAAAGGTCAGATTCAACTTGTGACACAAACTCATTTTTGTCTGGTAAAGGACCCTTTAGTATTTTTCTTTTTTAAATTCTTTTGTTTGTGGGCACAATATTCTTAGTTTTGATTAAATAATCTAAACTCTATAATTGATAAGTTATATAAAAAAATTTAACTAAAATGGGTTAACATATCATATTCAATTCATTTGGGATTCTGGTGAGTTGAGTTCACGTTTATTTTTTGACCTGTTTACTAAAGGGATTGGGTTCGGAAAAATTGGATGTAGATCGGATTAGTTTTGAGTTAGACCCGAACCCAACCCATCTTTTCACCACTACATCCACCCTTAAAGAGGGGCACTTCGTCGTGTTTGCCAACCACTACATAGGGACCTAGGGTACAAACAAATCAATAGATACCTTGAATAAATCAATATGCATATGTACTAATTTCTGTTTTATATTCCAAACTTATATTATTCATTGTATTTTAAATGAAATACATTAAAAAAAAATCATAAGAATGATGAACCCCATAATGATCAACTCATTATATAACTCTATTTAAATATTAAAACATTAAAACATATAAATTTAATAATGTTTCAATTTCATATGAATGACTATCAGTACATTCTTACAAACAATAAATATATAAGATGTTTACTTCAAAATATGAACACATGACATAAATTTGATAGGCTCCATTAAAGCTCAACTACAGCTGAGTTTTAATAAATTATTGTTTAGGTTAATGCAAGTCGGACCCAGGTTTATTAGGTTGAAGGATGCAGTGATGTGTTGTCAACTTGCTTGCATGAGCTAGTGGAATGACTCACCTAGATATTGAACCTAAGTGACGAATAGTTTAGTGTCGGACTTAGGTTTCATTTGAGACAGCATTCTTACTGCTTTCTGAAGCAAAAAAGCTGCTTTAGAAAACATTAAGAAAGTCATCCCAAACGAAGCCTTCTTTTATGTATAACAACAATAACAATATAAATGATCGTATGCATGTATAGGCTTAGACTACGCCGACTAATATGACCATATGTAGTGTTGATATGTAATGCCTATTATGATATATAAATTGGGTCACTTAGAGGAGAACATGCTTTTATTGCGGTTCTAATTATGAAAAAATCTGTCAATGTTCCTTTTGAGGACTTTTGAGTCACTTAAGCCTATTCTATGGAGTTTTTGCTCAAGTTTAGGATGGCTATGGTTAGATCATAATCAAAGGTATTAAGTAACATCTTTGATTTAGTTCGATTTACTTAACCAAACTTGTTATCCATTATTTGATATTTGCCATCAACCAATTTTGTTGCATGTCATCACCACCATCGAACTAAGTCAATCAAGCAATGTTGATGCCTGCTATACCTGACATATGACATTCCTCATCAACTTCTACTTACACTGAACAATGATAAACATATTAAATTCTTTCAATATTCCTTGTAATCTATCTCTCCTCCTATTAATATAACCCCACAAGTAGACCCCCACCATCGCCTTGCTCGCCAAAGATCAATACCTAAGGGTCATTAGCAACATATGTAAAACACTCAACATATTAGTTATTGATCTCCCCTTTATCAAGAGAACAATCTATCATATCATGTCTCTTAAAGTTTCTCGTTAATTATTATATAATGCCTTACAAATAATTAACATTCAATCTCTATAAGACATTAATGGCTAACGCCCGTCTTGCCAAATATCTTATTTCCCGGCCTATCGGGAGAACAACTAAATTGATCATGGACCAATGTCAACCATCATTGGATGTCCACTTTTTGAGCATACCCTCACATATATCCGACTATTTGATTCAGTGATAATAAACTCTATGTAATGTTATCTAATAATTTATTAAGTATTGTATTTCAAGATTTATCATTTCACAATAACAATCAAGTTGATGAGGCAAATTCACTTAGCAAATAAAGAATTCGCTCACTTAAAGGAATGGTAAAATGTTGAAGGTATGCATGAAGAATCCAAGGCCTTGCGGCATGTGTGGTGAGTCTATTAGATTTATTGTATGTCATTTGGCTTTGATTATAAGTATCACAGAGTGATGAATACAATTAAATAAAATTATTATTTTCTTTATTAATTTTTAATAAAAATATTTTAAGCATTCATATAAAGCAAATCAGTAAAATATTATTAGACATGTGACTGGGTTAATATAATAGGCTTTGTTTGATATGACTTTCTTATTACTTTTTAAAACAACATTTTAATACATTTTTTTTTAAAAAAAATTATACTAAAAAGCTACTTTAAAAAATAGCAAGAAAGCTGTCCCAAACTTCGACTTCATTTGAAACAACTTTCTTACTGCTTTCTAAAATAGTTTATTTTTTGTTCAAAAATTTTTAGTTTAAGAAATTTTTTAGAGATTGACCCGTTTTTTACCCGAACACTTTTTATCGGCCCTGGGTCATTCGGGTCCTGTTGGGTTAACCCGGACCCAAAACGGGTCGGATTCGAGTCCGAAAAATCAACCCGTTTGCAGAAAAATGGGTCGAGTTCAAGTTGACCCAAATAGTGTCGAGTCAATTTCAAGTTTGACTCGAACCCAACCTGTGACCTGAAATTGACACCCCTAGCTTGGAACGACTTTCTTATTGCTTCTTCAAGCAATTTTTTTGTACCAAAAAAATTATTTTTTCTTCTAGAAAATTACTTTAAGAAACATTAAAAAAATCGTCCCAAATGAAACCTTGGTGTATATGATAGATAGAACATAGTTCTCATTGCTCATTGGTTCATTGAACAATGAAATATGGATTATGAAAAATATGATCTTATCATAGTATGCCGATTATAAAGTACAATGATTATATCATGTGATGTGAATATAACAGCATGATTAGGCTTCAGGAAGCCATTATGAGAAGTTTCTTATTGTCACATACTTGCCTAGAGATTCTAGTTTTATATGTACAAGCAATCAAATGAGTCTCAAGATGTGCAATAAATTATTTAATTTGATCCAATTAAATAACCCAACATAATTAATACCCAAAATAGCCTACAAAGATACCCATACCAACAGAATTAACGATCAAAATAAAATGAATAGCTCGATCAAGAAAAACAGGGAAAGGGTAGCACGCTTATTAAGCTAATCCATTATTTGGATGCTATAGACACATGAAGCTTATCGATTTAGGTTTCGTTTGGGACGATTTTCTTACTGCTTTTTAAAGCAGTTTTTTAGTACAACAAATAAATTTTTTATACTAAAAAAATTACTTTAAGAAGCAGTAAGAAAGCCGCCCCAAACGAAGCCTTAGCCCACAAAGCCAGGAAATGCAAGACATGAATCCAAAATCCCGGTTCTGAGTTAGAACAATTCCAAGTTTGTCGTCGATGGAAGATCAAATGTTTCCCATTTTGTTGTTACTATCACAGTCTTTAGCTTTCCATTTGACAACTTGAGCACATCAAGAGCTTCAACGCACTTCTGTACCCTCTTAGCCTGCAGTGGAATACAGCAGAATACAAGAAAAGCTTGAGCTACAATCTCTAAGATATATTAACAGTGCTAAATATACTATGGAAAAGATAGGAGGAGAAGTATCAAAGCCTTACTTTTTGCTACTGCAAAACATAAAAACAAATGGTAAAACAAAGTGATTCTTTTGTTAACTGACGAAGGCACTGAAAGATGTACAAGCAATAATGGCGGCATCTACTCGACAAGCGAATAAAAACAATAGCACATAAAGAACTACATATATGCAAGGTACTTCAATGCTCCGAGAGGCCAACTAAAGGTAGAGTGGTTAGCCAGGAAAACTTTCTTGTTGGGAAATTTTTGTATGTGGACCGATATATTTATACATATAAGTATTATATATTAGATGCTATCTAAAATTGAACCAATTAAATTCGTGATCTATTTAAGAATTAAATTATTTTTTTTATCTTATGTGAGATCTCAATTAAATTTGTATGAAAAAATTTATTTGTGTAGATGTTAAGTATTTATTTTCTTTTAATGATGAGCTGAAATAAAAATAAATACACTAAAATTATAAAAGTGTCATGGTCCCCAGTTTAAACGATGAAGTTCTCATTTCCCTCATTTCTTATCTTGAGTGAAAAGAAGAGGTTTTTTGCTCTCTTGGAGAGCGCCGCTTCAAACGTGGTAGATTGAAGATCTTGATTCTGCATTTCAATAGATTCAGGTACGCTTCAAATAACTCTACTCGATGATTTAGCATGTCTTTCGGAGACGATGAAATTATTATGTTTCCGTCTTCATTAAATCCTACATTCCTAACGTTGAAATTTAATAATAAGTATAGATTTGCCCTCACATGTGCTCGAGAGAATCCAACGGCAAAAGACTGATATTATCTGATAGCACTGATGCTTATAGCATGTGTTCTATAATTAGCTGGATATGAAGTTGGGAAACATGAGGGGCCAATCTAAGCTGCCAAAGCATTACACAGGAAAAGATGGCAAATAATTGGGCATGCTTGATTTTGTAAGCCTTATCAATTTTGTGATAAGAACAGATATTAATTAAACAGTTTAAACATGAGGGGCTTGATAAGTGTAACAGAAGCTACAGAATCATAAACAAGTAAAGACAAAAAAATATTTTAAAAATAAAGAAAGACATTATACCAATAATGTTTTCTGAAAGGAAGTATCTCCTTCAGCAACAATGCCATCTAGCTTGACTGCTTGTCTCATAAGCAGCTCTATTAATGTGGTAATCTGCAGTTCAGGCACCTTCTTTCTACTGGAAATAGATTTCTCAATTGCTGAAACCTGAAGACATTCAAGAAGATAAGCAACAAAATAAGATACACCAAAGAAGATTACAGACTAACCAGATAGAGGAACTTTGAAATTTAGGTTTCGTTTGGGACGCTTTTTTACTGATTCAAAATTTTAGTTTTGATACTAAAAAACTGCTTCAAGAAGCAGTAAAAAAACCGTCCCATTTTTGTACTAAAAAACTGCTTTAAGAAGCAATAAGAAAACCGTCCCAAACGAAACTTTAGTTTGTTTAAGCTGCAGAATGAGAACCATAGGATTTCCTTACAGATCAAGAACAATCTGCAGAACATGGTTTGAACTTTCTTAGACTTTATAAGCGCAAACAAAATGTTTTCCATTTCTACTCCCAGATTCAAAGCTTAGGAAAATATACAGGGGAAAATACATAAAATAGATAAGATGTATATACCACAAACCTTAACTATCAGATTCTCAGACTAAAGAAAACAAGAGTAATTTTAAGATTTAGCATCAGTTAGGTTAATTGGAGCAAAAAGAACCGTCAGTCAATAAAAGATGAACAAAGGGAAATTGAATAAAATGTTAATAAGGGGACAAAATGTCACCTGGGCGGCATATTTATCGACCTCCAACGACAGGGCGGCGATGGCAAGAGCACTGCTCTGGATCTTTGCATTCCGACGCATCTCAATATAGCGCCGCTCGCGGCTTGAAGGGTCCTCCATCACCACCAACTTTGATCGATCCTTCACCCCGCATCTGTCCAAAAACTCCTCATTTTCTCTCTCTTTACCTCTGTAGATTACCCTCTGCTCCGCCTGCCGCAGACATGTCTCTGCCTCCAGCTCCTTCTTCAACTCCCCTGTACAACACCAAACTCCGCAAACTTAATCAAAATTTCACCAAATTTAAAACTTTCGCACACTCTTCTTAAAAGTTTTTTTTTTTTCACGAAATAATTAGTTCAAATGCGTAAAACTACAGTAGTCAAAACAACTGTTTTCAAAGTTTAAAAATTTTCCAGCTTCAAAAAAGCCCGCCGGGCTTATCATCATTTCAACCAGGAAATTTGAAATTTAAGCTCTGTTTTCTTTTGGCGGTAAATTGGGTGTAATAGTTAAATGTAACTGCGCATTCAACGAATTGTTGCTTTGCCAGCCAATTAAAGTGTTCATTTTTGCAAGAAAAAGCAGGACATAGTTTGCCGGGACTCTAAGACAGAGAAACTTACTGAAAGTAGCCCGGCGACCAACGGAGACCTCGAACTTCGATTCTCCATAACAGATCCGGAGGCGTATCATCGGCGGCGGCTGTGTTCCAGGATCGAGGAGCCGCCTCTGAACCAGCATCCCCCCAGGCCTCATCTCCCACTCTAACTCCACCGGTGGATCCGTCTTCACTCCCCTCGATCCTCCGTCGTATCCCGACCCCCTCATCATCTCGTCGTCAGAACCTTGCCGAAACCTGCCGCCGGATCTCTCTTCAGAAACCGGGGGTTTCGCCACCGACAGTCCAGCTTAGGGATCGCGGATTTATAACACGGGGATAAAATGCGCGGGATCTTGAAGACCGGAGGACAAGCCAATGCTCTGATCCAATGAGTTAGTGCCACCTGTACTTGCTATGGTCGCCTGCTGACAGCTTAGCAATTGCTGCCGACAGAGTGCGGACGGTTACGTTGCACCGCCGGCTAAGTGGCATTATAGCAACGTGGCACGACTTAATTGCATATCAGATTAGTTGGACCCGCTAATGGCCCCACTATTGGTTGAGTTGATTTGTGATCTAACGGTTGGCATGTGAAGTTGGATCACAGAAGTTGACCGTCAGTTAAGATGAGCTGGAGCTGTCCGCTCGTTCGACTCCACTTTTTTCAGCTTAAATAATAATAATAAAAATAATAAATAAATATCTTTTTTTTAAACAAATTTAATTATGAATATACACATTTACATAATCTTGTATACAATAGATTTCAAATAAACAATCTTATAATTGGCAAATGTATAATCTTATTAGATTTCAAATCGTTAGATCAAAATGATTTGAGTTTCGACATCAACTTTGATGGAAGTCAACTTTGAGAAAGTTTGCATCTTACGAACAATCTAATATAAAAAATCTCTATTCAATATTGAAATTCAAAATTTTATTATATTTTTATTTAACAAAAATTCGACTCCTTCAGACCCGCACTCCCTATAACTATCTTTTATCTCCTTAATTTATCCCTTTACGTTTACACATTTTGAACTATGTTAAATTCAACAAATTCATGACAATAAGTTTACTTGCCATGACTTCATTTAAAAGGGAGGCGTTATGGCACCAGGAAGCGTTGACACATGCCGGGATATCTATTTGAAAGTTTCTAAGAAAATTTGGAAAATTGTATTGGGCATAGTGGTGTTGGGGATATGAACACAAAGGCATCAAGCCAAAGCAAGTGTTTTTAAAATAATACATATCTTAAACCATTTTGCCAAATCCCCTCACCACAACTACCTTGCTAGAGAAGAAAAGACGTGGAGAGGAAGAGAGAGAGATAAAAGAAGATAGAGATTTTGGAGGCTGAAACTCGAGTTTTACCTATAGGGTATTTTCAGGATGTTATAGAGTATAAGGTAGACTTCTGAATTTTTTCTCTGATTTCAATTCCAATAGTTTTATATATATACATTGGGTATGTCTACTTTTTCACCATATAATTTTTAGCATGTTGTACGTTCTATTACTAATATTTTAACTATAACAAATTAGATTTTCACCATTTGGCTTTTCCTATTCAAATTTTTGAATATATAACTTTACTGAGGTTTTTCTGACAATTACAATGGTTATATAAAAGTTCAATTACAGTGAGTACAATAATATACATATAATGTATTTTTTTACTAGCAATTCATGCATCACCTAAGCAATGCATTGAATTTATAAATTCGTTATTACTGCATTTACATTTGCACTATTCATAACATGCATTGGAGATATTATGACATGTGAAAAATACACTCTCTGATATGTCACAAGTGCACTATATATAAGTTTTATTCTAACCTCATTTGTCTTGTATGGATGTGGGAGGGATTCTAATCCCACCTCCTTAAGGAGGTTGTGGGAGGTTATGTGACACTTTTCTTTTATGATTATGACCTTACTTTTTATATGTAGGTATTTGATGCGGACTATTAGCCGCCTCCGCAGGCACCAGAGAGGCTCACTACTACCGTGACCACCACCTTACCTTTTTCTTACTTTTTGCACGTTTGTTACCTTTCTTTTTGTTAGTTACTAATGATGGAGAGACCCCTGGCTTATATAGCTGTAAAAAGGACCCTGAGAACATATACAGAAATACTAAAGTTGTTTTCTCTCCCAGTTTACTGTTCTATTGCTTTTGCTCCTTGTTTCTTGCAGGCAAAGCTCGTCGGCTGCTGCTTCCAGGCGTCGCCTCCTCGCATTGCACGGGTGAGTCCGTCAGTATTTGAGGTTGAAGGAAGGCATAATGCATTGCATATATTGGTAATTTAAATAAATCAAGTGTAATGCATTTCTTATACTACTAACTTGTATGGCAATATGAAGGAGAAATTAGGAGTCGGGTCTTAATGCTTGTCATGGACTTAGTCATTGGGTCCGACTAGATCGATGAGTTCTAGGGGTTTGAAGAAAGGACAAATTTTATAAATAATAATACTTAAATTTTTGTATTAGGCATATAAACAGTACAACAACATCATCATCATCAAGCCTTTATCCGACTACGTGGGATCGGCTGCATGAATCCTTTTTCTCTATTGTGTCCTAATAAAAGTCAAATTATCATTTAAATATAATAAAGAAATATCATTTCTAATATTTTCTAACCAAGTCTTTTTAGGTCTGCCTCTACCTTTTTTAACATAAGTCAAATCTAATATCTCTACTTTCCTAACCTGGACATCGGAATGCCGCTGTTTTATGTGGCCAAACCATCTAAGGAGACTCTCTCTAATCTTATCTTCTACTGGAGCTAATCCAACCTTTTCACGTATATGCTCATTTCGTATCCTGTCTCTAAGGGTAAAGCTACTCGTCCACCTGAGCATCCTCATCTCTGCCACACTTAACTTAGTATTATGCTTCTCTTTTAATGACCAACATTCAACACCATAAAGCATTGCAGGCCTCACCACCATCTTATAGAATTTTTCCTTAAGTTTGAGGGGTACTTTTTTTATCACACAACAAGCCTAATGCATTCCTCCACTTCAACATCCAATTTGAATTGTGCTGATAATATCCCCATTTATTTCACCATCACTCTGAATAATAGATCTAAGATATGTAAAATGTGTATTCTTATTAATGACTTAATCACCCAAAGTCACAATCCCTTTACTAGGTCTATTACTACTAAAATTACACTCAATATATTTTGTTTTAGATCTACTCAAGCAAAAACCTTTAGACTCCAAAGTTGACTTCCATAATTCAAGTTTACCTCCAACTCCCTCTCTAGTCTTATCAACAAGAAAAATATCATCAGCAAAAAGCATACACCAATGTACATTCTCTTGCAAATATCTAGTGAATGATTAAAGCAAAAAGATATGAGCTTAAGGCTGATCCTTGATGTAACCTAACTGAAATAGGGAAATACTTTGTCAAACCACATTGTGTTTGAACACAAGTAGTAGCTCTTGCATACATATCTTTAATGATTTGAATATAAGCATTGTTAACTCCTTTCTTTTCAAGAACTCTCCATAGCACTTCTCTTGGAACTTTATCATATGCTTTTTCTAAATCAATAAATATCATATGTAGATACTCCTTATTTTCTCTATATTTCTCCATCAAACATCTTAATAAATATATGGCTTCCATAGTCGACCTACCCGGCATGAATCCAATTTGATTTTGAGAAACATTAGTATCACGCCGCAACCTATACTCCATAACTCGCTCCCATAGTTTTAAAGTATGACACATTAACTTAATTCCTCTATAATTTGCATAATCTTATGCATCACCTTTATTCTTAAAAATAGGAATCAACACATTCATTCTCCACTCATCTGGTATCTTTTTAGTCTTCAAAATAGTATTAAAAAGTTTATTAAGCCAAGAAATTCCTTCATCTCCTAAGCATTTCCACATATCTATTGGAATATCATTAGGTCCAATAGCTTTTCCACCCTTCATTTTCCTTAAAGCCTCTCTAACTTTGGTTTTACTAATACGACGATAAAAATAAAAATCTTTATTTTCATTTAGGGTGCTAAGGTCACTACATTGAATCGTATTTTCACATTCTTCTTTAAAAAGTTTAGCAAAATATTTCTTTCACCTTTGTTGAATATTATATTCGAAGAAAAGTACTTTTTGATTTTCTTCCTTATATTTTTAGGCATATAAATAGTGAAAAAATAAATAAATATGGCATTTACTATTGACTAACTATTGATGTGGCCTCCAACTGGCGAAAGTCAATTACTGACCATTTCAGCGACTCGCTTCAACTTCTATTTAATGAAATGGAAAAAAAAAGTCAGTTAATGCCCATGTCAGGGACTAGCTTTTATATATTATATTAACACCTCACCAAAATTCATCTTGATCGAGCTCAAATCTAAAGGCATATTGCAACTTCTAATATTAAATTTAGGATCATTTGAACTCAAATTTGGGATCAAATTGAACATTTCGGTGAGATAAACCCAACAACACCAAAATCAGTCCAATCCAAGCTCAAATGTGCTCAGATCAAGGGCTTAAAGTATATTGGGAAGCTTTAGAGCATTAATGGCATTACCAAATAATATCCAAATATGACATGCATATAGTAGAATCGAGTTGCTTGACTAGACAAATCCAACGTGCCCAAGATAGCCTCATTTTGACATCTAAATGCACATAAATGCTTGATGAATGCTCTATGATCGAGAAAATAGAAATGAATCTTCCGATAGAGCACTCTAAATTTGTTTAGGATTTTCTTCATATTTATGGGGCATGTCACTCTTAAAATCTATTAATAGACCACATCTCCCCACATGAAAGGGGACTGCGACTTTTGGAGGCTTATACTCTAGGCTAGAGACTCATTAGTACTATTAGGCTTGAAACATCTTGGAGCTCCACCCCAACCCCACTGTCAACAAACCCTCGCCACTTGGCCACCACCGTTGAGCCTCCCTCTGACTATTTCCATCGGACCTCTGCCAGACCATCGTCATTAGATTTTCCTTCGGCAACCATCATTGGGCCTCCCTATGACCTTTGTCGCAAGCTGAACTAAGGTCCCTCCAACTAGTGTGCCTGCCGACTACGGTCCCTCCAACCTCCGTCACCTATCAACTACGGTCCCTCTGATCACCATAGCCCGTCGACTATGGTCCTTTCGACCACTGTCTCCCATTGATTATGGTCCCTCTGATCATCATCACCAACCAACTACGATTCCTTTGAGCACTATTGCCCATCGACAAATATACCCTATGATTATTGTCATCTGCATACTACAATCCCTCTGACTACGACGCCCACCGACCATGTTCACTCCCACCATCGTCTCCCGTCGACTATGATCATTTCGACCACCATTGCCTTATCGACTATGGTCTAACCAACCAACTGAACATACCAACATTCTCTAGAGAATAGCTCTCATATTATTGTATCTTTTCAATCCCAAAATATTTTCTATATTAAGTTAATGTCTTTCTCGGAGGAAGGGCATCGATCAACAACAAATAGTGAATTCATTTCCACTAGGCCAGATCCCGTGATTTTTCTCCTTTTTAAGGGCTTTTCATATAAAAATATGATGTTTCTTATGACTCTCACACCCCTCTCTCATTATTCATATGTGTGATGGATCTTTGTTCGATGCTAAGACGTTAAACTCTCTATCTCTTTACCACCACGAATGTTTCAGGACGCAACATATATGTAACAACCCAAACTCTTAATTATTGAGAAATTTTTCGCTTTGCCTAAGGCCTCTTAATTTTATTTTGTTTGTGTAACTTTCCAGGAGGTCATCCATCCCAAGATTTCCAGATTTCTCCGGGATAAATATGTTTAACTTTGGAGTTTCTTAATAAAATTTCAACAATTACATAAAAGGCATATCGATGTTTAGGAATTTAGTTTTTTTTTACTTAAGGGGTGATTAAATTTATAAGAATAATATGTAGATAATTTTATTATTTTGAAATTAATTTATGAATAATATATTAACTTGAGCCTTGAAATAACTTAAGTAAATCATACAATGTAAGAATAAATCCTAAAAATGTGGTCTTGAATATAAATGAAAGATATGCTCATTGCATCAAATTTTTTAACATATTTTTCATAAATATTATGTTTAATTTATCTCTTTTTTCATCATAACCTTTAATATTACTATTAAATATGAAATAAAAAAAATAGTAGACTTAGAGTTGCTACAAAAAATATTTTTCTTTTTTATTAAAAAGTAGCTTTAAGAAATATTAAGAAAGACATCTCGAAAGAAGCCCGAGTCATTCAACCGAGGGAAAGCAATTGAGGGATTGATGAAATAGGCCAATCAGTGAAAGCTGAAGGAAAGATTTGGAATTTGAGGGATAGTAAGTGTAATATCAGCTTTTGCTTCAGGTTCGTCCGGGACGAAGTTGGATCGTCCGGGACGATCGGTGCAGGTTGTGTAGAAAAATCATGTTTGACTGTATGGTTCGTCTGGACGAAATCAGGATCGTCTGGACGAAAATAAGTCAGTGAACCCTTCGCCAGGGACGATATGTGATTTTTCGTCTGGACGAAATTCTTCTCTTCATGGATCGTCCTGTACGAATCTCGATCGTCCAGGACGATCAGTATGGATATATATGGAAATGAGATATTTTGAAGAGATAGAAATATCTGAGGAGAGAGAAAGAGAAAAGGAAAAAGAGGAAAGCTGGTTTTCGGAGACCGCGGAGCGCTTTTCGTCCGACGCTGCTGTTGGGAAAAGTGAAGATCTCGTGGTAAGGACTCCGAACCTTACTTCTGTTTTCGAAGATATTGTGTTTTGACCGAGTTGTGATCTGTTTTGTGTTTTCGTAGTCGACTTTTCGACATGATTTTGATTTGACACAACTTTCACCGCACAACTTTTAGTATGTTATAGATATGATTATTGTACACGATTCGACTGTATTCTACGAAGATTTTACCGGTCGGAATTGATTCTACGCGCTTTTAATTGAATATAATAATATCAAGACCTGAATTGATTTGGATTCTATAGATTGATAGTCTTGCATTGATGCCGTGGTTATTCTGTTGTAATTTGGTGGAATTCAGAATTTGTCTTTTTGCAGGCTTTTTGTGTAATTTCGATAGACTACCGTTACTCTGCCCGATTTTCGTATGATTTCTGATTTTCCCGGAATTGATAGATTGAATTGATCTGCCTATGACTATTGATATGATCGTTCTTGATTTCTTTAATATTGCTTATTGCATCGATTATTGTATTGATATTGATTGATTGCTGAAAGACAAGTGGAAACCTAGTTGAACGTTGGTTATAGAAACCAACGTGTATTGAACGAACTACAACAGCACTATTGATATAGATTGACCACTACAACAGCACTATTGATATTGAACGAACTACAACAGCACTATTGATATAGATTGACCACTACAACAGCACTATTGATATTGAACGAACTACAACAGCACTATTGATATAGATTGACCACTACAACAGCACTATTGATATTGAACGAACTACAACAGCACTATTGATATAGATTGACCACTACAACAGCACTATTGATATTGAACGAACTACAACAGCACTATTGATATAGATTGACCACTACAACAGCACTATTGATATTGAACGATTGATAACTACAACAGCATCATGACTAGTGTTTGGGCTTGTCGAGTAAGACCAGTGTATGAAATTGCATGTATATGATATAGCATCGTATAGATTTCCTGATTTGTATTGATTTATTGATTTTGGATCGGTTTATTGATATTGATTGGATTTATCGAATTGATTTATCGATTGACTACTGGGCATTGATTCTACTGAACGTTGATAGAACATTGATAGATATAGATACTGCATTGATAGCATGAACATGGATATCGTACTACTGCTTATTTGCTTATAGATTCTATTGCCTATAGATTTTATAGATTCACTGTTGCTACTGTTCTACACCGTATGGATTGTTTTATAGATCGCTCTTCTCGATTGACTTCATTGATTAGATCGTACTGATTTGACCGTATCGTTTTGATTGACGAATATTGATTGATTGAATTGATTTATCGATTTGCCTGCCGCTGCATTGACTGGTTTTATTGACTATTGATTTTCGGATTGCATCGATTACTGATTGGATTTCCACTGCATAGAATTGATGATCATTGATTCATTGATTTCCGCTGCATAGACTCATTGACCATTGACTGATTCAGATTGATAGATTGACATGCATATTGATAGCATCGCCGTGCTTTGATTTCAGTTGTAGGCTTTGGTGACCTGCTGGGCTATTGTAGCTCATTATATGTGGTTTAAAATTTCAGGTCCGAGCAAGGCAACTGGAATGGAGTTCGATCAGAATGTCAGACGAATCCTTTCGCTACACGGATCTTGGGTCGTTATAATTGGTATCAGAGCAAGTGTAGTGAAAGGATTTGATTGATAGTTTGATAGAATGAATCCATTCTATTCATTTTGCATACATAGTGATTGACATGTGATTGATTGCATTGTGTGATTGTGTAGATTTCGACGAGTTTTGTTTTGGATTTGGATTTCGATCGATTTGGTTTGTTTCGTGTTTTGCTCCGTACCCTTAGGGAAATGTCGGGACGACATTTTTCTAAGGTGGGGAGATTGTAATATCAGCTTTTGCTTCAGGTTCGTCCGGGACGAAGTTGGATCGTCCGGGACGATCGGTGCAGGTTGTGTAGAAAAATCATGTTTGACTGTATGGTTCGTCTGGACGAAATCAGGATCGTCTGGACGAAAATAAGTCAGTGAACCCTTCGCCAGGGACGATATGTGATTTTTCGTCTGGACGAAATTCTTCTCTTCATGGATCGTCCTGTACGAATCTCGATCGTCCAGGACGATCAGTATGGATATATATGGAAATGAGATATTTTGAAGAGATAGAAATATCTGAGGAGAGAGAAAGAGAAAAGGAAAAAGAGGAAAGCTGGTTTTCGGAGACCGCGGAGCGCTTTTCGTCCGACGCTGCTGTTGGGAAAAGTGAAGATCTCGTGGTAAGGACTCCGAACCTTACTTCTGTTTTCGAAGATATTGTGTTTTGACCGAGTTGTGATCTGTTTTGTGTTTTCGTAGTCGACTTTTCGACATGATTTTGATTTGACACAACTTTCACCGCACAACTTTTAGTATGTTATAGATATGATTATTGTACACGATTCGACTGTATTCTACGAAGATTTTACCGGTCGGAATTGATTCTACGCGCTTTTAATTGAATATAATAATATCAAGACCTGAATTGATTTGGATTCTATAGATTGATAGTCTTGCATTGATGCCGTGGTTATTCTGTTGTAATTTGGTGGAATTCAGAATTTGTCTTTTTGCAGGCTTTTTGTGTAATTTCGATAGACTACCGTTACTCTGCCCGATTTTCGTATGATTTCTGATTTTCCCGGAATTGATAGATTGAATTGATCTGCCTATGACTATTGATATGATCGTTCTTGATTTCTTTAATATTGCTTATTGCATCGATTATTGTATTGATATTGATTGATTGCTGAAAGACAAGTGGAAACCTAGTTGAACGTTGGTTATAGAAACCAACGTGTATTGAACGAACTACAACAGCACTATTGATATAGATTGACCACTACAACAGCACTATTGATATTGAACGAACTACAACAGCACTATTGATATAGATTGACCACTACAACAGCACTATTGATATTGAACGAACTACAACAGCACTATTGATATAGATTGACCACTACAACAGCACTATTGATATTGAACGAACTACAACAGCACTATTGATATAGATTGACCACTACAACAGCACTATTGATATTGAACGATTGATAACTACAACAGCATCATGACTAGTGTTTGGGCTTGTCGAGTAAGACCAGTGTATGAAATTGCATGTATATGATATAGCATCGTATAGATTTCCTGATTTGTATTGATTTATTGATTTTGGATCGGTTTATTGATATTGATTGGATTTATCGAATTGATTTATCGATTGACTACTGGGCATTGATTCTACTGAACGTTGATAGAACATTGATAGATATAGATACTGCATTGATAGCATGAACATGGATATCGTACTACTGCTTATTTGCTTATAGATTCTATTGCCTATAGATTTTATAGATTCACTGTTGCTACTGTTCTACACCGTATGGATTGTTTTATAGATCGCTCTTCTCGATTGACTTCATTGATTAGATCGTACTGATTTGACCGTATCGTTTTGATTGACGAATATTGATTGATTGAATTGATTTATCGATTTGCCTGCCGCTGCATTGACTGGTTTTATTGACTATTGATTTTCGGATTGCATCGATTACTGATTGGATTTCCACTGCATAGAATTGATGATCATTGATTCATTGATTTCCGCTGCATAGACTCATTGACCATTGACTGATTCAGATTGATAGATTGACATGCATATTGATAGCATCGCCGTGCTTTGATTTCAGTTGTAGGCTTTGGTGACCTGCTGGGCTATTGTAGCTCATTATATGTGGTTTAAAATTTCAGGTCCGAGCAAGGCAACTGGAATGGAGTTCGATCAGAATGTCAGACGAATCCTTTCGCTACACGGATCTTGGGTCGTTATAGTAAGGGCTTCTAAAATTTTATTTAGTAAATTTAGATTTTAATTTTCAATTATATGATTAAAGAATTTTTAATACTTGATCATGAAATGAACCGATGAGCTCAAATAAATTACAAATGGTTCACCCATTTGACCGTCCGACCCTGATATTTAGTAGTGATTGAATCATCAAAACGATAGATTTATAATTAGCTAATATGATATATGTTAGTTCTGTGTGGAATCTGATTGTGTTGATGAAACATATTGTACTATTTTCTCAGATCTCCCTGGAGCTACGACGGTTCTCCCCTGTTTGGATTCAGAGAAAAATGAGATGTTCATCTCAAAAAAATTAATGAGTTTACATAATCATTAACATTAATTATAGAAAAATGAGAAGCGCGTCTTACAAGTCACAAGGTGATCTTAGTTAATCCTGAATGTTGTCATCTGTATTAGTCAACATGGTTAACAAATTAGGCACCTTGCATTAATAAATATTTGTTGTAAAGTTGACTTGACGATTTGGTGTAGAGATCATTCTCGCTATTCAAGTCTCTTGAATAACAAGTGAGAAACTAAAAATAAATTAATAGAAAGACTAACTTGTCCATCAAACAAAGATTTGCACATCAATAACTTCTGTACAGTAAGTGCTTTCCATATTTCCTTGCAAAAGATAAGAATTGTACAAATTTGGGATAATTTTTTTTAGTTTTGCTTTTCAAATAAGTCGTAATCATAATTTCTGTATGGTCACTATTCTTTTAGTGATTTAATTTTTTTTATTTTTTACTAGAAAGTTATTTTCTACAGCAACTTCAAAAAGAATTATTGTTAGGAAAAACTTGAGAGAATGAGATTATTGTATTTTATGTCTGACTGCAAGAACAACCTTTACAGAAAAGAGAGGGAAGGACAATAGGAGTAGAGTATGAGAGAGAGCTTAAAGTTTTTATTGAAATCCTATGAACTATAAATAGACATTGACAATGATATGATATCTTGTCAAACAAAACTAACATTAAAATGAATGAAATACTAACAATCTTTATATTGGTCTAATTCTTTAATGTATAATAAAAAAACCACCACTAAACAGTCACCTAGGTTGTCTCTACTCTCTCCACCTATTTGCTCGAAAGACAGACAGTTGTCCACAAAAATCAGCATAGTAGCCCAATTATTGCTTTCCTGCACCTGTTCAGACGAATGTGCGCTTGTTTCCATCCAACCGACTTCTGCACAAACTCCACGAGCAACCCCGCCAACCCGAGCCCAATCCTGCTTGTGCCCAGCTTCCATTGTATGTTTCGATCCACCGTCCCAGATTTAATTTCTAAAATTTTCAACTTGATTTTGCATCGAAATTCGTGTTGGATCAAGATAAATTTTTGATGATATATCAAATATTATAAGTATTAATAAAAATTAGTAACTCATCTTCTTATGATATTTATATAATTAAGCCACAATAATATGAAAAAAAAAACTGTTTTTCAAGCTCTCCTAATTTTAAACCTCACACATTCTAGATGAACAATTGAAAATAAAAATAAAAAATAATCTTGCCACATAAATTATTTATGAATAAATACTCAAATAAATTTTCAAATAATGAAATGCCACCCTCACCAGGGAAATGATCGAAACTGCGATCTAAGAAATGAATTTATTTTCTATTTTATTTTCATCTTTAACATTAAGATATATATATATATATATATATATATATATATATATAATATATATATATGTATATATATATATATATGTATATATATATATATGAAAAAACATATTTATTAAAAAAATTAATATTCTTTATATTATTTAATTTTTTTAATATTATAGAAATAAATATTACAAAAATTATATTAGATTTATAAATATATTTATGATATGACCATATGGGTAAAATTCCAAAAAAAGGTGATTTGCATTCAATCTAATTTTGCCTTTTTTGAAGTCAGTTTTAAATAAAATTCTACAACCTAAAAAAATCAACTAACGATAATTCTTTAGCACATTAAAGTGCCTGGTCTTACGCGCATTGATTAAAAAAAGTTGGAACTTGTCAAATAAAAATAAAAAATACTCTCGTCAATTCCTATTATATATAGCGTCAAATGAATCCCAAAGCTCCAACTTCAAACTTCCCCAATCCTACCACTGCAGATCTTAATAGTCGCTCCTCATCAGGAGAACCATGTCCATCGCCAGCTTCTCCGCCATTTCCAGTCACGACCTCTTCACAAGGAGGAATCGGCACTTCGTTACCCGCGCCATCCAAAAGCCCTCGACTTCAACAACCTCCACAGAGCAGCTTCCAATCCAGCCCGAAAGCGACGACCATCATAGCTGGCGCGCAATCTCCGGTGGACTCAACCTCCCTTCAACCATCTCCAATCTCCTCCACCTCTCCGCCGTCCCCAAAGCCCTCCCTGTTTCTTTTGATCATGATCAAACACCCATCTTTTCCCCAAAAGAAGATATCTGCTCTCTCAGCTCCGCCATCCACGGCCCCGTTGACTGGTCCCCTCTCCTGGACCCTCTCCACCCTTCCCTCCGCCGCGAGATTCTCAAGTACGGCGAGTTCGCCCAGGCCACCTACGACGCCTTCGACAACAACCCTGTTTCCGAGTACCATGGCTGCTCACTCTACGGCCGCAGCCGCCTCGTTCCCCTCCTCGGCCTCTCCCACCACGGCTACAGCGTCACGAAATACCTCTATGCTACATCCCATATCGATCTACCGCAATGGTTCCTGCGCCCTCTTCTACGCTCAGAATCCCGATGGTGCGATGAATCTAATTGGATGGGTTTCGTCGCCGTCAGCGGCGAAGCCGAGACCCGGCGCATCGGATTACGGGACATCACCGTCGCGTGGCGCGGAACCGTCTCCCCCAGCGAGTGGCTCGAAGACGTCCAATCCCGGCTCGAGCCCCTCCCCTGTGCAGACGACGACGGCGCCCTCGTCGAGAAAGGCTTTCTCAGCTTATACACATCCCGCAGCCAGTCCTCCCGCTTCACCCATTCCAGTGCCTCCGAGCAAGTGATGCGCGAACTCCTCCGCCTCGTCGAATTCTACAAGAACAACGGGGAGGAGGTGAGCGTCACCATAACAGGCCACAGCCTCGGCGGCGCGCTCGCCCTTCTCAACGCCGCGGAGGCGGTTTCGTTGCTCCCGGCCGACGTAAGGATTACTGTGATATCCTTCGGAGCGCCGCGGGTGGGGAACCAAGTGTTTGGCGACATGCTGAAGAGAAGAGGAGTGAAGGTACTTCGTGTGGTAACGAAGCAGGACGTGGTGCCGAAGGTGCCCGGTGTTGTGTTCAACGAGGGGAGGAAGGGAAAGGGATGGGAGTGGGTTTATACGCACGTCGGCGACGAGCTGACTCTCGACGCCGGAGCATCTCCGTACTTGAAACGGGGAGTGGTGGATATCGCCGGGTTTCATGCATTGGAGACGTATCTGCATTTGGTGGACGGATTCGAGCGGGCGGATTGTAGATTTCGTGCAGGGGCTCGCCGGGACGTTGCGTTGGTGAACAAGGCAACTGGGTTGTTGAGGGAGGAACTCAGGATTCCGGCGTGCTGGTACCAGCCGGAGAATAAGGGGATGGTGAGGAATGAGTTCGGGAGGTGGGTCCTGCCTCGCCGGGACCCGGAGGATATTCCGTCGCCGTGTGCTGAAGAGAAACTTATCTCTTCTTCTTCTTCTTCTTAGCCAGCTCAGCCGGAGGTTACCTCGCCGGCACCATTCTGGTCAATTTTATTAAAGCTGTAAATTTTAATACAGATAGCATACAATATACATACAAAGAATTCCATTTATTTGTTTTAAGATATTATTTTCTTCATTATTATAACGATTTATGAAACCTCTTTAGCATTTAATTTCTTTTCGGTGTTTAACAAATTTATGAAACCTCTTTGTTGGAAAATTATTAAGTCGGGACATCGGACATAGCTCTACATTCGGAGGTCAATAACATGTCGTCACATGCTCTTACTACTCTTTACCGCGCGGCCCGACGACCCGATCTGGATCGGAACCCGATATTGCTATGTTCGGATATTGCTAGGTATTGCTCGGTATTGCTAGGTATTGCTTGACAATAATGAGAAATACCGCTCTATCAAGACCAATACCGAGCAATATCGCACAATACCTAGCAACACCGAGTAATACCGAGCAAAAACGGGGTATTGCTCGGTATTGCTTGATATTGCTCGGTATTGCTATGTATTGGTCTTGACATAATGGTATTTCTCGTTATTGCCGAGCAATATCGATCAATACCTAGCAATACCCCGGTCTGCACAAATCAGTCAATACATAGCAATTCCGGGTCCGTCCGGGTCGGGTCGTCGGGCCGCGCGGTAAAGAGTAAGAGCACGTGCCACCATTTTACTGGCGTTCGAACGTAGAGCTACGTCAGGACACCGAACCTAATAACAATTCCTCTTTGTCACCAGAGAATATAAGTGTGCGAAAAATATTAAAAAATTTATCGGCATTTTAGTATGCTCTTAGTAATTCTCTTCCCATAATAGCGTAAAAGGACCGAAGAAAGTCTTCTTGTTTGCCGTTTCGTTGCTGCTTGCTCTTAACAAGACTTCTTGTTTGGAAAATTCTTCATGGTGCAGCTGTGTTTGAATCTAATAATACTAAGTTTCATGAGGACTTTTATGGATAAGTTAATCAGAATATTACAATCTAAGAATTTTTTTTAGACGTTAATAACTTTTATCAGTCCAAAGTCCAAACCATTTCACCAATTAGTAGCGACAATTTTATTAATTTTTTTTCTATTAATATTATGTGTTAAATCATTAACTTAAGGACCTACTCTATTTTTTTCACTAAAAATACACTTTTAACCACCTTTTTCTTTGATCTAAATTTTGCAAGTAATCTAATTTCTTGCATTTCATTCCTTTTTTTTTTTTTGAAGAACTTTTATAAGATTTGTTTGGGATAACTTATGCGTTTTATAAAGTTAGCTATATAGTTATTTTGAGGAAGATAACTTAGTGTTGCTTCCTAGAAAATGCACGATAACAGAGGGTGATATAGTTTAGCCTCTTAGTTTTATATGAAGATCCACCACACAAACATATAAGAGAGTATAGTTGTAGTGTTTATAAGAGACACCATAATACAACTGAGGCCCTTCCTTAGGAAGAAGGCCTTGGATTGATATAAAAAATATACATCATATAGAATGTATTATATAGTGCGAGTTGGAATAATCAATGTTGATATGTTCGTTTGGGCGGTGGGACCATAGTCGGCAGATGACGGAGGTCATAAGACCTTAGTCATGCGACGGTAGTCGAAAAAATCTTTGTCTAGCGACAAATGTCAGAAGGACCATAGTCGGTGGACAATGGAGGTCAGAAAGACTGTTGTCAGGCGACAAAGGTCAAAAAGACCGTTGTCCAGCGACGGATGTACGAAAGACCGTTGTCAGGTGACGTAGGGCGGTAGGACCATAGTCGGCAGATGACGGAGGTCAGAAGATCTTAGTCAGGCGACGGTAGTCGAAAAAATCTTTGTCTAGCGACAAATGTCAGAAAAACCATAGTCGGGGGGCGATGGAGGTCAGAAAGACTGTTGTCAGGCGACAACGATTAGAAAGACCGTTGTCCAGCGACGGAGGTAGGAAAGACCGTTGTCAGGTGACGTAGGTCGGAAGGAATTTAGTTGGGCGACGAAGATCAAAAGGACCGTAGTCGGAGATGATGGTTGGAAGGATCATAGTTGGCGGGCATTGGAGGTTGGGAGGATCGTTATTGGGCCTTAGTTGGGTTATGGTGGTCGGAATGATAGTAATCGTAGTTGGCGATGGTTGTCGGAAGGACCGTAGCTGTGTTTGACAAACAGGTGGAAGTTTGTTGGTGATCAACGAACGAGTGGAAGCCCGATGATGATTGAGAAGAACTCTGACGGTGGTTGACGAATGGGCGTAAATCTGTTGGTGATCAACTAAAAAGCGGAAGTCTGGAGGTGGTCGAGAATAACTCCGACGGTGGTGGACGAATGGACAGAAGTTCGGCGTTGGTCGACAATTAGGCAAAAGTTCGACGGTGGTCGGGAAGAACTCCGGAGGTGGTCAGCGGCAAGGAAGCTCTCAAAATTTTCCATTCTCTTCCTTTTCTTCCCTCCCCCTCTCATGAGAAGAATGTGAGCTATTTATAATTTTTTGAGAGTGATATCACTTAGGTTTCGTTTGAGAAGCCATTTTATTGCTTTCTAAAACAAATTTTTAGTACAAAAAAAATGTATGAACTATAAACTTTTGTAATAAAAAAATGCTTTAGAAATATAAAAAAAATCAGCCCCAAATGCAGCCTTATATATTTTTGTTGAAAAAAAGCTGCTTTCAAGAAAGAAAGGAATAAACAAACTAACTTTAGGCTTCGTTGGAACAGTTTTCTTACTACTTATTAAATCAACTTTTTAGTACATATATTTTAATTTTTATACACTAAAATTGTTTTAAGAAATAATAAAAAAAATGTCCCAAATGAAATCATAATTGTTTGAAAAATAGAACATCTAGGCGATTGTCTCAAACAGATCTAAAATGATATATAAATAGCTTATTCACAAAGCTAATACGTACGAATCAACTTTTCCTTTCATTCTTGCTTAACACACAAAAATATGTCAACGAGCTTATTATAATTTTCAACTAATAAGAGTCTTTACAATCCTTCTCACTGACTTTATAGAATTATTTTATAAATTATTTTAATTTAAAAGAATTTATAAAATATTTAATTTATCTCATATTAACGTTTTTATTGCAATTTTAATAAAAAAATTATTTAGTCATAATCATAGCTCAGGGGCCGCCTCCTTATAATTAGATAAAATAATTAAATTTTTTTCTTGATTTTTTTATAACCAAATGAAAGAAACTTAAGAAAATATAATTTTTTTAATTATATTTTTCTTTCCTTTGATTCCTCCAAATCAAACTAAGCCCAAATCTTTAATAAGTATCAAGTGTAAAGAATGCACATGTTTTAAATACCTGTAGTTTGAAATATATTTTGTAGAATTAACTTCAAAACCTCAAATTATAGAGTTTTAAGGCATCATTCTTATTTTATCAATAATTGCTTCATGAAGTTGGTTAAGTGGTCTCCTTATTTGGATTTAACGGTTGAATCTCCCATTATATATATTTGGGTCTCTTACCCTAATTTGTGTCACCACCTCTTTTCTCCTTGCATTTTAAATGGCTTGGGTTCATTATTTGGTTGGCCTCTGCGCATTAATAATGCAACTGATGTGGGCTCTCGCCCTTCGGTTGCACGGGTTTAGTTGAGCTAAATATCACTAAATGTTATCCCGATTGTAATTGGATTGGTCAGGATAGCTTGGGGTATGTTCAATCTGTTGTGATGGAAGATTTGCTTTCTTTCTGCAAAAACTGTAAAACTTTGGGTTATGATAAAAAGAAGTTGTATTTTAAATCCCCAATTAAGCATGTCAAAACTAGTTTCTACTGCTCTTAATCATGTTAGCTCTAATAGGAATACTATTGGTATTTTGGAAACTATGAATAATTTAACTACATCTACTTTGATTCCTATTACTGTGTTGATGGATAATGGTCTTAGTGTTGTTACAATGGGAATGTTGTCGGTCATGATGAGAAGGAAGCTGCTTCATCAAATACTGCTTTGCCTTTGACTATTGCTTATGAAAACAGAGAGGGTGTTAATGATTGTGTGGTTACCTTTTAGCTACTCCCATTGTGTCCCCTTGTTCTATTGTTAGTGATGGTATTGATGTTGATTATGCTATTGCTGATTCTAGTGTTGATGTTACCCTGTTCTTGCGTCATGGAACTTGGGGAGTATCTTGTAGTTGGCATGTGTGTGTGTGTGTGTGTGTGGGGGGGGGGGGGGGGGGGGGGGGGGGGGGGGGGGGGCGGGGGTTGTTGCTAATGGTGTGGCTGTTCTGATTCATAATACCGTTGTTGTTTCAGATTGTGTTTATCCAATGGATATGAATGTCAATGTGCCTCTCATTGATGTGTCCATTTCTCTTGTAACTAATGATGCCTTATTAGCTCAATTAGCTCTCAATCCGATGGATAATGAGGTGTTTTAAGGGGATTGGTTAGCTGATTATGACTCATCAGCTAATTGGGAGGTTAGGGAGGATGTTGATGAGCATGGGGTGGATTCTCGAAAAATTATGACTTAAATGTTATTCAAATTGTTGAGGAAGATTTTTTTTAAAAAAAAGTTGGTAAACAAAGATGGAGGAAATAAAAAAAAAAAAATCTTCCTTTTGCTTGATTTTTCCTGATCTGCCGTTGGGTCTTGTTTGCCTTGGTTTGTTGGCTGTTTTTCTCTTTATTCTTGTGCTGCTCTTCAGTTTGCTTGGGGTGTGTTAGTGCTTTGCTTCTTTAGTTATTTTTTGCTTGTGCTTGTGGTGGGGTATCTTCTCTTGTTGGTTCTGTTTGGGTGGGGATGGGGTTGTCTGTCGTGTGGTTGTTTGGCTGGTCTAGTCTGGTGGTGTTATTGGGCTGGGGGTGGTTGTATTTTAGCTTTTGGCTATGTTGTCTCTGGTTCTGTTTGTTGACTGGTGGCTTGTTGTCAGTTGGCTCTGTGTTGCTGGTGGTTCTTTTGGGTGGATGGTGGCTTGTTCTTTTTGCCTTCTCCTTTTGCGGTTTTGCCTTTTCTTTGTTGTTCCAAATCTTGCATGTTGATATTTTATTGGACCTTTTGAGGTGTTGGCATTGGGCTTCTTTCTTATACCCTCTCATGGGTGGCTCTTTATGTGATCATGGCTTTTGGCTTGATGTCTTTTCTTTTGCTTGATTATTGTAATTAGATTGAATTAAAGATTCGTATGTTTTGCTTTAAATGATGTGTTTTTAGAGGGCTTTGGATTTATTAAGGACTTGTAACATATTTTTTCATTAATGCGTAGGCCCCAATTTAACTACATGTAATAGATAGATCTTTATAACACAAATGCTGCACTCTAAAATGGTACCATTAAACATGAATAATACATTGCTTTACTTTTCTTTACTTATATCCTCATGGCGTTATTAAATGATATCCTTATTTAGAAATGAATCTTCACTTCCTCCATACTTCCATATAATGTGGTGTTAATGAAAATGTTTATAAGAAGAAGGCAAAGAACATAATGATAATAATTTTTCTTCCTTATCATCCACAATTAAATAACAACCTTTCTAAATCACGACTATTTGAATTAAAGCAATTCAAATATGGCTTATTTAGTGTTGCATGTAGGGGTGTCAATTTTTGACACGACTCGAGCCTGACCCGAAAAAATCTAGGTTAGGGTCAACCCGGACCCGAAACAGATCGGGTTTGGGTTCAACATATCAACCCGTTTTAAAAATCGGGTCGGGTTCGGGTTGACCAAGCAACCCGAAAATGACCTGAAATTGACACGAAAATGCCTATTTGACTCGGAAACCCGAGATTGACCCGAAAATCGAAGATTGACCCATTTTTTACTCGAAAACTAGCAATTTTAGGTCAACTTTGAGTCATTTGTGTTGGGTCGGGTTGACCTGGACCCGAATCGGGTCGGGTTCGAGTCCGGAAACCTGACTCGTTTTTAAAAATTGGTTGGGTTCGGGTTGACCCGAACAGTGCCGGGTCAGTTCCGGGTTTGACCCGAACCCAACCCGTTGACCCGAATTGACACCTCTAGTTGCATGTTAGAATATTTGTGATAATAGTGAGAGATTTATGTCTTAATTTTATACAAAGATTCAATACACATAAAAAAAATTTAGAAAAGGCATAAAAGTTTTAATGTGAAAAAAAAAGCAAAAAAGTTACTGGGCTTGACCTATTGAAATAATATACCATGTAACTAAGTTACAACAGTTCATTCTTCCGCTCAATCAAAAAAGATAAGATTATAAAATATGGAACATTGGTTTTGTCCCATATAAATATGGTAGATAATGAAAAAAAAAAAAAGTGAAAGATGTTAACAATTATGAGGCATATGATAAGTAGTAAATGTTAATGTCGTCAATGGATGGTGATCCTTAGGGGATATTCATCAAGTGATACAAATGGGCAATAATAGATTGGAGATGACAGTTAGGCTATAATAGTCAGCCAATGAAGATTAGCAATCATGATTGAGCAATCATAGACTGCTAATGATAGTTATTAGCAATGGTCATTGATATTGTCAGTTGGATAGATCTTTTAAATTCTTTAGATCTTTATGTTTTCTCTAATTTTAGTTCTTTCTCATTTGAAGAATGAATGTCTATTTATAATTTCTTAAGTGTCATTTTGATACTTTTAGTTAAAATTTTCAAACACTCCATCGGATGACCTGTGTTGAAGTATCATTAAGATTTTAACCAAGCTTCAAATATTTGATTTAAACTGATTTGGATTCTGATCATAATACTTTTATTATTATTGAGCTTATCTTGTCCAAATATATGTTAGACTATTAGTTTGTTGAAATCAAATTTCAAATGACTCCAAATTTAAATAGGCAAGCTTTCTATTTAAAATATTGCATTAAGGTACTTGCTTACTCTGATAAGTTTTTTGGTGCTAGTTTTTTTTTTTTTTTAAGGACATTTAGGTCATTTAAGACAAAGTCACACACACAACGCATACATAAAAACTCAAACATAAGACCTCTTAGTTTGAAGCCTAAGCTCTCAACCAACAGATCAAGATGAGCTGTGTTTTTAATGCTATTTCAATTAGCATATATTCTTATAAGTACAACAAATATAAATATTTCTTATAAAAATATTATGTGAAATTCATATCAATTGTCATAACAAAATAGGCTCATTTTGATAATGTATTAGTATATACTAATAATTTTTTTATATTTTTAATTTTAAAAAATAATTACAATTTTATTTGTAATATATTTCTACTTATTTAAAGTGCATCCTCCAATATTAAAAAAAAAAGCTACATTTTCAAAATAATTCACATAAAAATAATTTTTTAATTCAACAGAGTATGATGGGCCATATATGAACATTACATTTTATCAAAATAAAACGAAAATTTAATTTTAAAAATGGCGATGAACGATATTTTGAGGCTTTGGCCAACTGCCAAACGCGGCAATAGCCTGCTACTCTTCAGTCGAACATTCGAGGCTATAAATACCGCTCGGCCACTTCTCTGAAAGGAGGAAGTAGGAATTTCTTGTCGTACTTTTTCCCACGGGGGCAGCGCTGGAGGGATGGAGACGAAGGCGCTATATCAAAACGGCGATCTTAAAGTGGACGGCGAAGAATTTAACAATGGCGTATCCTCGCTAATTTTCCTCGGTACTGGCTGCTCCAGTGCGGTACCCAACGCCCGGTGCCTTCTCCTCCCGACGGATCCACCGTGTGAGGTCTGCTCCCAATCGCTCTTTCTGCCTCCGGAGAAAAACCCTAATTACAGGTCCGACGCTGCTTCCTCTTCTATCTAGTTCTTTCTGTTTCGTTTCGTGTGCTTGCTGGTGGATCTTCATGGTCCTTGAGTGTTGAGAATTCCATGCGCGGTAGTTGGTAAAGGACGTTTTGCGGTTTGATATTTGGTTATTGGATGTATGTCGTGCTTCAATAATGTTAGATCTGTGCTTGATGAGTGGGTTGGGGATGTGGCTTAGATCGTTTTTGGATTTGATCGATACTATTGGTCATGATGTGAGGGTGATCTGCTTCTTATATCTACATTGAATGGATGGCTGAATGCTCTATTTCTCACGGAATTTTACTCGAATGCTCTAACTGAAATGTTTTTGAAGTATGGATAGTTTACTTGACAAATTAAGTATGATTGAAGGCATAGTTCATTACATTTTGGGACAGATGCAAGAGTTTTTACATTGGTGATGTTTTGAAGCAAGAAATTAGAGTTCAAAGGTATTTGAAATGCATTGTATTTGAATCACTTCGCGTTTGAAATTCGTGAGATTAGTTTTATTTTTATTTTTATTTTTATTGAAACCAAATAAAACTAAGAAAAAAATCTAGGGTGTATGCCCTTAGTTGCCTTCATAGTTAGTAGCTGAGTTGTGGCAAGGATATTTCTTTTCAGGAGCAAATGCCTTAGCGAACTCACTAATGACTACCGAAGAAATTTGCCTCAGTAGAGGGCGCCACTCGCCCGCATCCTGTTGAAGAACTCACTGTACCTTGGGTGACCAGAAGGTCCCTTGACCGGGAAGGCAGATCATCACTCATCTCAGTCAAGCTCTTACCCTTGAAACATGTTGAGCTCACCAAACTCATTTACATGAAAGTGTTTACCTTAGAGATCCCTCACTCGTTCAGCCATAACTCATTCCAGACTCGGAAACTTTCCATCCTCACTCACACTTTATGATGTAGGGATCCTGCAAAAGATAGTTAGAGCAAGCAGAATAATCCAATGAAGCAATACTCAGGTTTCTATGTACCTGTAGTAGTTCTAAAATATTGTAAATCAAAAGGTTCCTTCTTTCTCCAGGACCGACTGCTATATGCTCTTTTGCCTAACAGAAAACTACTAAAAAGGTGTAAACAGCCACTAATGCACTCATGTGCAGCAGTAAAAATAAAAATTAATAAAAGTAACAAATCCTAACTAACTATCAGAAGCATGTGGGTTTTCCAATCTTCCTTCTCTCGTATTTTCGTAGTCTCACTCTAGTGATTTGATTTGATTCATGAAGATCTTGTTCGCCTATCTCTGCCAAGCCTAGTAAGCATAGGAATTTAGTTAACTTTCTATGCTCCTGATCTTATTGTTAGTGTAGGGATTTTATTGAACGCTACTATATTTGCTTGCTATTGTGATTCTAATTATTTGATAGTCCAAGTGTTTGGCAAGTGACTTAGCCTAAACGTAGGCACCCATCTCTTGTTTTCTTTTATCATTTTGACTGCTAATAGTTTTAATCATAATTGTTTTATTCAATAAATGGTGCAAATTCTTATCTCATACATTTAAACATTTTAGTCTTGCATCATTACGTTTTATCTTAATGAATTAATTAAAAGTTTGTAGGGGGCACTAATTGATTGTTTTTTTTTTTAATATATTTACGATCTCAAACAAGTAGAGTATGCAACAAGTAGAATTTTTTATCACTTAATATTCTTGTCACATACATATATAAGTAAATATATATTTGTATATGTTGCGCGTGCGTGTTATGTGCACATGCATGTGAGTTTGCATGCTTGCTGATTTCCTTTCGCTTGTTCTTGTGAAAAATTGATTCTATCATGTCTTTAGAGTAAAGTGGTTTGGCTTGTTGTTAATTCTTTGGCATACCTATTGATATAAAAAATGTACTTGTCCAATATAACAATAAAATTATGCAAAAAGAATTAATTATTGCAAGTGCATCATACATACAAGTTTTCTTCTAGGCCTCATCCACCGTAACATTCAACTCAATAATAGTTCTTCTAACCATTGCCTTTGATGCTTGGAGATATTTTTTGGCTTGGAAATGACTATATTTAGTTGCTTCTAAATAATCATTCAGATAAAGGTTAGAATGCATTGTTCCCAACAACTGGTCTCCATGATACATTACAATTATTTCATTAGTGTATTTACTAAAATCTGACTAGTTAGACTGGGAGCAAGTAAGGTCAGCAATATGGATATTAAGATGGTTGAAATTACAATTCTAAAATGAAATGTTGTAAAATGTATTAACTGTTGTAGAATATCCATCTTTATTCCATTTCAGGATATTTTGAATTTTCTCAGTATATATCTTTTGTTAACCTTAGGCATATTTCCAAAGTAAATTTGGAGTTTATGAACTCCTCTATTTATTATAAGTCAGCAAAGCAAGGTAAGTGCAAAACCTAGGTTTCTTTCAAGATTACTTTCATCAATGTGTATTGTTGGATTTAGGATTACAAGGAAAAGAGACCTTTCCTCTTACTTTTTTCCTCATCCTTTTGATTCTAACTCAAATGGATTACTATGAGAAGCTTCTTTATTCTTGTCCTTTTCATGCAAATTCTCAAGGAGCGCGCCAATAATCGGATAAGACCAGTAGCTGTTTTTATTTCCTTAGAAGGCTTGTCTGATGAATTTCATTTGTTTTTTATTTTTTTATTTTGGTATCTCAAAAATCTCCGAATAATAATCATCAAGATTGATAATAGGTTTTCTTTGGGTTAAGTGGGAAATCGCAAGCCATTGCAATCTGAGCCAATGTTCTTAATTTTCTTCTTTTCAATTCTATCTTTAAGAATAAAGTCTGATTTACTTCTACAAAAACTGAGGTATCTTCATATGATACCTTAATTTCGCAGATTGTCTAATTACAGCTGAGACAAGTGTTTAACTCTTCTTCTCAACTGCATCTCTACTAGTTTTCTCTTAAGGAGATTTCTCCTGGCAAGCTAAATGGGCTTTTTTGTAATGGTCGTGTCGTGATATTATATTAATTATAGGCTTAACCTACAACGTTTAAAGTTTTAACTTGATTGTAATCAATGTTTAATAGATAATGAGTTTCAAACATAGTTCATGTTCTTTGAAAGTTTTTGAATCTTTATTATGTTATTCGAAAGACTAGAAATTTGGTAGAAAAAAAGGCTTTTCAAGAGATCCCTTTATTCTTTCGGAATCTTAATATGTTCTTTTTACTCTCTTTTGCTTTTACAGGTGCAACACTTCTCTCTTGATTGATTATGTTGATGAAAATGGCGTCCACAAGTATATATTGATTGATGTTGGTAAAACATTTAGAGAACAAGTTCTGCGTTGGTTTACGCACCATAAAATTCCTTGTGTAGATTCCGTGAGTAAACCTTCTATAAATTCTCTATTATTATACGGGCATATACATAGCCTCACATTTGTCATTTTTTTAGCCTCACATATATATATATATATATATATATATATATATATATATATATATATATATATATATATAAGTGTATTTGTGTGCTTTGCACAATATTAAAGATAGTGCTCCATTTTTTTTTGTTATGAAGCCTAAATCAAATCTAACGGCTGGAAGACAACCTATCTTCCTAAAATTTGGATGACATATTATTCATTAAATATAATCCAACAGATCCAATAGTTAGCGAAGAAAACTTTCTAGACCATAGAATTTGAAGAAATTAATATACCAATCTTAGTAATGAAGGAACTGATTTTTTCTAGCTATGCATCTTGAGCTTATATTCATAAACATATTTTAACGTAAAATCAGTTGTCTTTTTGTAATTATACTTTTTAAAGTGATTATTACCATGTGAAAGTATTATTTTACATATAACCATTATCTACAAATTTTAAAAATATGTCAAGTAGATTTTATAATCCTCATTTTGATGTAGGACTACAATGCATACAATAACTTGAAAAGAACTTGCATGATTTATTAATTAGAATAATAAAGATTAGAACTATTAGCAAATAAAATGTAAGAGTGGTCACTTCCGTTTAGGCTAAGTTACATGATAAGAGCTTTGAATCATCAAAATAACATTGGAAATCAACAACATGCAAGTATAATAGCTTTCAATGAAAATCTCTAATCTAACAATAAGATTAGAAACAAATGAAGTGCACTCAATCCCTACGTTTACTAAGCTCGACAGAGTTAGGCGAACACGATCTCCATGACTAAAATCAAATCACAAGGAAGAGGGTTAGACTTTAAAAAATGCATGAAGAGGAAAATGAGAAGACCTTCGTCAAGGATCGGTTGTAATCCTCCACTGGACGGTTCCAAGTTGCTCCAAGCCATGTGCTCTTTGTACTCTTCTATGGTGTGGTCGATGCGCGGGTTAACGTCGAAGAAGGTCGTGTGCATGATGCAAACAAATCCTTGCTCGTCATAGGAGAGGCCGTAATCAAGTTTCGGATCAGCCATGCATTTGTTTGTTGTGTGTAGTAGTATCGGCGACGTCCTTCAAGGCTCTTAGATCTCTTGAGAGAAAGAGGATCCTCACATGAAACAAGAGAGAAGGAGAGGAGAAGTGTTCGACCAAAAGGGGAAGCCACACATGGGGTTAGGGTTAGGTTAGAGGAGGTGATTAAATTCAAATTTCTGAAATAAATTTCATATTTTGAAATTGAGAGGAAAGGGAAATAGAAGGGGATTTTAATTCCCCAAATTGGGGGTGGGAATTAATGAGAGAGAGGGATTGGAGAGACAGAGAGTGGGGCAGTTAGGCTAGGGGCGACGGCATGGTGGGAGGTGGGGATGAGGGATTTATTTCCAAAATCAATTGTTTGGTTTTGAAAATTAATTAGGAGTTATGGGCTTTGGAGATTTCGGCCAAGGAGGGATGGGGAATTTTGAAAATCTTTCCAAGAGAGGATATGAGGCTTTAGGAAATAAATCCCCGAATCTCTCCTAATGGGGCCGGCGGTTATGGGGGTTTATTGGGCTTAATAATGGGGGGATTAAAGCTTCTTAATTTGGGTTTAAGAATTAGGAAATGTTTTAATTAATTCTAATTTGAATTTGAAATTCAAATAAATTTAATTTAGGAACTTTCCTAAAATAGATTTAGTAATTTAGGAAAGATTTTAAATTTCAAATTGAATGAATTTGAATTCAAAATCTGCCCAAATTAGGCAATGGAAATCAATGAGGAGAGGGGAGCTAGGGCTGGCGGGTTGAGTGGGCTCGAGTATGGGAGCCGGCGACTAGGTGGGGTGTATGTGGAGCTCGGTCGAGTAAATGGAAAGGGCTTGGGGAGGGAGAAGGTTTTGGGTGTGATGATGGCCGGTTGTGGTGGGGAAGGAGGGAAGAAAGAGATAGAAGATAGAACCACGAACCCGACTTGTCTAAGTTGGTGGGTGATGCACAATTCTCCCTCTCCTAGGGACGTCACTCCAATCTCTCAAACTCTCATGAGAGTTCAAACAAAGAGAAGCAATGTTTTCAAACAATCATTCATTACCTTCAAAAGAAGAACACTAGGGCTATAAATAGCCTCGCACAAAGACTCACAAAAACAAAAGGATGACAATGCCCCTGGGGCTTACATACGACCTCCCAACGGGAAACTAATAAAACAAATACAATATGACATCGTAAATAAGAAAATACATAAAACAACTCAGAAATACAATGACTCAATTGTGACCGTAGATCAACGGCCACGTCTTTGATAGACTCTCCACGATCTGATGTCCTTGTCACATTTCAATCTTTTTTTTTCTCTTCTAAATTACTTTATTCTCACAATTTTTATCTTTGGAATGATTTTTTCTTTTAAATTTCTAACTTTATAATTTTTTTTGAAGTTATACGTTAACATCGTCTTTGCAATGATTTTTCCTAGGATTAGGGGTATGTGTTGTTCGCTAAAATTAGATTGTTCTTAAGGTGTTTAAGCTCTAGCTGATGGCTAGAAATTTTGGAGAGCCGGATCTTCCTCTCCAATTGAAGATCCACTTGTATCTTGTTTTTTTTTTTTTAACATAAAACTTTTACTAAAAAAAATTCTTTTGTGTTCTATTATTAGTTTTCTTGTCGTTAGTTTTTTGAGATTGCTGAAATCAGATTTCAGCCATGACTTTTCTTAAATTTTTGTAAGCACTTCCTATCAAATTGCTATGTTTGCATAGTGTTGAAGTGATGGCAACATATTGCTGATGAACACTGATTCAACAATCGATGATAGTAAAGGGAGATCGTTGATATAATCACAAAGTTTTTATTTTGCTGACATATATTCTGCTGTTGTTGGTGAGTGCAGATCATATTGACACATGAACATGCAGATGCTGTACTAGGTTTGGATGATATCCGTGCAGTGCAGCCATTTAGTCCAACAAATGAAATAGATCCAACTCCAATTTACCTCACTCAACATGCAATGGAAAGGTGCTTTCGATTTTTTATGAGTGTTCATAATTATATTTCGTTATGCTGCTTCGTCACTTTTATATTAAATTCTATTAAGCCTTCATGACGAGAATAGTCATTTTACCGTATATCTGATGATAAGTCTTGTAGTCAACCGCCATCGTGACTTTCTGTCTGTAGCTTAATGACATAAAAGTTAAAGGACGGACTCAGTTCCCGTTGGCTCTTGTGATTTTTTGTTTTTCTTTGAACCTAATGTAGGCTTCATACTTACAATATCTACCCTATGTTTGTTGGGGACATGATCAATCCTACTCCACCCCTTTTCCATTTCCTCCAATGATAAAATTCGTGAGAGATTGTAGCCTGAAACCAGATAGGATGACATGGGCTTCGCTAGCTAACTTTGGAATTAGATGTCGCCACTTTTATACCTATTAGGCAGGTTGTAAATTTAAGCTTTTACATACATTTTATACCTATTTCAAAAGTGTTGTATGCTAGAATATTTGATGCAGTAGGGAGAGTATTTATAATATTAGTTATGCACAGAAATCTTTTACACATGCAAATAAGAAGTCTACAACATTAAAGAGGAACAAGATTTTTTTTAATGTTAAAAACTTAAGAAGGGATTAATCATGGGGCCTAAAACAATTGAAATAATTCCACCATGCCAGCTGAAAATTATAGTGATTTATCCTTCTCCATTGTCAGACCGTCTTACAAGACCTAAGTCGCAGGGGTTGTTTCCTTCATTGATTGTTGAGAATGTTGGAGAGCTGTGGTGTTGACCAATAGACAATAGGGGGTCATTTTTCCTTAGTGTCATTTGATGGTGGTGATCATAGTTTTAAAAACCGGGCAGGACTGGCCGGTTCAACTGTGAACCAGATGACTGGTTCGAACCAACTTAAGAACCGGCTTTGCATCAAATCGGGTTGAACCGGGAGGAATTGTCGGTTCAACCGGTAATCGTTAAACTGATCCTTGTTTTTTTAAAATCGGCCGGTTCAACAATCTTTTTATTTAAATAATTAAGCCATTTAATTTAATATTAAATATAATATTAAACTTTAAAAATTAATATAAATATTATTTATTAAAACTCTTACATGAGCATTAGATATGATTAAGAATAGCTTCAAACATTCTCACATGGACCCACCACTCCACATGAGCACCCATCATGACTAAAAACAAAAGGTCATATAAACTATATAAAGCAAAACTTTACAAATGATGTGGGACTATACAAAGCAAAAAAGCTCTCTTTAGTTTTATGTTTACAACACATATTTTTTTTAAATAGTTTTTTAATTAATTTTTATAATATGAATAATATTTATTTATTTTATAATATTTAATATTTATTTATTTAATTTTTTATATATTTAATTATATATTATAAATAATTAATTTTTATATATTTAGTTATACACATGAATGATTTATATATATATAATTTTATTATGTGAATTTGTTATATAATTTTAAATTTATAAATTATATCTAAATATGTAATATAAAATTGTAATAATTTATATTAAATTATATGATTATATGTAAATTATATTTAGATTAAAAATCAAATTTAAAAATTGAAAAAATTTAAATTTTAAAATTATCATATTATTATGACTGTAAATTCTTAGAATTATGAGGTTTGGGGTTTTTTCTGTTCTTATGTGAGATTTTAAAAATAATTCTTTCAATTAATTATGTAAGTTTTATGTTTCATAGTTTTTATTTCGTTTAATTTTTTCTCTTATATTTAGAATGATAATGTCAATCGACAACGGTCGATGGTAGACAAGCAACATCGGCCGTACATCCGTTGACGTTGGCATTAGAGGTGTTGCTTAAAGATGATCGGCACGGTTGCTCTCTTAGTTAAAGTGAAGGCCAGTGGATTAGGAAAGCCATAAGAGAAGTATGAATAAGTGAAATACCTAAGACAACCACTTGGGATTATAAATGATGATTGAAGCTATGGAATTTTCTATGTTCGAGAATCCTCTCTATGCAAGGTCCTCAAATGTGTAAGAATATGTCTATCTATATATTTTTGGAATGGTCATTTTATTCATTTTTACAAAGAGTCTGGGCATTTGATAAAACAATTTGGGATGTCTTTGTGTATTAATTAACTCATAATTGAGTGATCTTAGACTTGTTTGATCTGCCTCTTTAAGACACTTGCTTTAATTATAAGCATACAAAATTTGAAAGATGTTTAATCCCTCGAATGTCGTATAAACATTCAAATAATGTTTTGAGTTTTGATTTCTAGAACTCCCATCCAGGTTGTGAACCGTATTATTGCCTTTCAATTATAGTTTCACCTTTTAGTAGATTCAACACATATTTGATGATGAAAATTGATGAAATTTTTTATTGAAATACTCTAAAATGACTCAAAATTATCTCCAATGGCTTCAGTGGGATTGAAATCAAGTCCAAAATTTCAAAAGGTGTTACGTCATTATTGAGTTATGTGGAGATGACAATGAAAATATATTCTTTCAAAAAGAATTGTAGTCTGATCGATAATTTGATTCTTTGTAGTTTTAAATTGATTTTTTTTTTGTGAAACTTAGTGTTTTTTTTCTGCACTTTGTTTATCATGTTGGTTGGATTTCTTTGCCTGAAGGTTCCTCCATTGTGTAAACTTTTAGAAATTTTTTGTGTGAAATTATGTCATCTTGATATGTAATAAAATTTCTTATTTTTTAGAATATTCAATTCTAAATTTGTTATATTTTTGGAATTGATTAATTTTGTTATCAAATGGGGAGTCAACAAATTCTAGATTTTTTTTTTTGTATTTTGCTTGCATCACAAGATTCCATCTATAATATTTTTTAACTTAATTTGAAATATTGTCATTTGATAGGAAAAAAAAAATCTAAATTGCGACTTTTTTAATTTAGCCCATTTACTAATTGTGCAATAAGAATTTTTTTGACTTTTTGTTCATTGGAATTGGCTTAGATTTTTTTGTAAATGCCCCTATTAATGTGTTGATTCTTCGATAACATTTTAATATTTTTTAAGTTTTTAGAAAAAATTATGAGGGTTGTTAGTTAGCGATTTCTATGCCACATTATTATCGTAGAAAAATCTATTGAAGGGAGTCAAATGGGCAAGTTTTTCGACATTTCCGGTGTCATTAGAGCGAGAGGGCTTCTTGATTTATGTATCCTCATAATGTTTTGTAACCATTAACTTCATGCTATTTTTCAAATTCAAGATATGGGGGAAAATACCATCAAAAGCCCTCGAACTTCTACTCAATGAACCATGCAGGGCATGTGCCCTTCTCATGTGTTAGGAAAAAGTTTTTTTTTTTTTTTTATTGAACATTTTGTTTTTCCTTATGGCATTTTGGCTCTTACCCTTAGAAAATTTGATTGAGAAAGCTCTCTCATTGAGGTAAATTATAATTTAGAGATGTCTTTGTGCATGGACTTGCGGTTCCTTGCATAATTTTGAAATTTTGAAAAGACTTAGAAAATATATATTTTCTTTAAGGAGCAGACCTCCCTTGAGATAGAGCAAACATACTCATACTTTGGGTGACTTATCCAAACCTGCAGGCGGGGATGTGCCTAAACAAAAATTACAAGTATGATGTTATGCAATTGCGTCAAACCATATGGGTTATCTTTTTTTTATTTATTTAAAGTTCATTTATTGGTTGAATTGAAAAAAAATATTTCTTAAGAAAGCATAGTGAAGATTATCCATGCAAATCATATGCACAAAAGAAATTTACAAAAATATGATATTTCTAGTGCACAATTAATGTAAACACATCATTTACTAAACCACCATGACAAGTATGAACATAAAAGTAAAATACAAATGTCGTAAGTATGACAACAATCACTTAATTACAAACCAGGTTTATAGAAAGAAAACAAGTCACCGAGTAATGTCTTTAATTGTAACTCAGATTATGCTCCTGAAATGACGCAAGTCATATAAATGAGTTTTTTTTTTAAATTCTTCAACGACAATATGATGAGGACATCATTCAGAGATTTAGACACGTGTACCAGCGAAGGAATTGTAGATCGACAGCTATGATTCAATGTCTTTACTTTTGATGCATTTCTTATGTTTTATGTAGTTTTGTTGTTTTCCGAATTTACCCCTATGGGGAAATGCTTTGTTATTGTAGCCCAGAGGGCAATTGCGTACTTTTCTTTTTTCATATTTGAGACTTATATATAGTGGTCTTATGTGTTGTAAAATGATGATGAATGATTAAATGAAATTTTGTTGCATTTTTCTTCTTATTGTGAGTGCACTAGAGGGAAGAGAGCCCAATGCATGGGCGAGCGCAATACCCATCAATCATCGGAAGAGTCAGTGGCTCGTGGTCTTCTTCTACATTCTTTTCTTTCTTCGTTATCGCCCACCGGCTTTTCTTCATTCTTCCACCATTATCCCGCAACCAAACCACCTCCCTTAGATCCAATCCAATTCCCCTCCCAAAGCCCCACCTTTCGGCCTAACCTTTGGCCCACCTAACCCGACGCTAAGCCCACCCTTTCCCTCCTTGACCGCCGACCCCATCATTATCCCAAATCATTATGGTGATTCCAATCATCATAATGACTCCCTAAATTGGCTCAAGCAATAACGGAAGGAGTTAGAATATTTTGAAAATCAAATTTGAAATTCAAAAGCTTTCCATATTTACAAATTCTAAATAATGAAAGTTTTTAAATTTGAATCCAATCTAAATTTAATTTAGAGAGGATTTATCATTCTCTCTCCTAATTTGTCATAGCTTGTTTGGAAAGTATTCAACTCCTGAATCCCCTTCCTCCTCTCTCTTGATGTCGCCGGCCCCATTAATGGGCTTTCCCCCTTTGCTTCCTAACGAGGCTCTCATATCTCTTTAATTTGAATTCAAATTTCAAATTAAATCCCTCCAATTCTATTTAAAATCTGAAATTAATTTTAGATTTGGTTAAAACTTTCCCTTCCCTTTTCCAAGCTAGCCCAAGCCCCTCATCCAAACCACCCCTCTTCTCCCCACCTTGGCTACCCCCTGTGGACCTCCGAAAGGACACCGCTACGACTGCAAGATTGCGGAGGGGTATACGACCGCACTTATCTTGAGGGATAGAGATGATCGTAGGCATTCGCGCTCATCGCCAACAGGCCAATGGGAGGGCATATTAGATCGTGCATACGACCAACCATTAAGGATAGCAGCTCTCGCCAGCGCACCCTGATGGGTAGTAATATACCCGACCTGATCAAAACAACGGGTTTCCCCCACCCGATACATCAGCTCGAATGTGGTTTAGTAGATGATGGAATTCAGTTTCTCACTGGCGCAAGCCCCCGTGATTAATTATATCTCAGGCCGGAGCCCGAGAACAGTCTCGATTAAGGATTATACATTATCCTTTCCAAAATGGGATTTACACAAGGGTGGAGACTAGGAAGTACTACTCAGATGGAAAAAAAGGTTCAAATGGCTTAGTAAACATACACGGCTCATACTGATACCTGAAGGGACTAAGGTAGCGAGAGGAAACTGGAGAAAAAGAAAATTAAGCACTCGACACATGCGTGAGATGGAAGTGACGTCATCCATGTGATGCAGATAAGTACGATTTATAGTCACTGAAGAATAGGAAACTTACCAACTATTTAGGTATACTACGAGACCGAATGTAGTAGCCTTGAATCCTAAATCTAAGTTGGGTTTAGTGTTCTACGAACAACACTAACAACCGTGTCCTAGCTAATGCAGTGCAAAACTTGGACTTACGCCGGCCTAGATTGGGGCGCCAGCTAACCACCTAATCGATTCAAAACCATGCTGTCAAGTCATTTATGAAAGATGGATGAGTGATTTAGTTCTTGGAAGTTAAGGCCGACATCTAGAGAGTTTCTTAATTGGCATTGTACTTATGTTGGGTAAATGGTCCTAACTAATACAATTAAAATTTAACTTAGTTAATTACTAATGCAATGTATGCTGGTTGAAAAGTCTAAATCAAATATGCTTGAGATTTTAAAAACAGACTTATAGAAAATAATTTTTTATAAAAGAATGGACCTCCCCAGGTCCGGCACTTCATCCTCATAGGTTAGATTATCTAGACTCTACCCGTAGACAGGGAGGTGTCTTATTAGAATGAGAGAGAAATGCATCATTATGCATGCGACCCCGGATGATTCCGACAGTTCCCTAGTTTGTTAAGTTTCTAAATTATTTAAACCTTAAATATTAAATTTTAATTATGAGTAGAAGAAATTTTTAGTCCTTAGAGAGCCAAACGAAATCTAGGCTAAAACAAAATTGGCATGCAGATCGCTAATAAAATAAGAAAAACATTCAACCCTAAAGGTACACAATCATAAATAAAACTATCCATATAATCAAACTAATCAAATAAATGTCCATAGACCAACTGTCCTTAATTACAACCTAGGATTTACGTAAAATTGGCCGAGCACCACTGCCAACAATCTGGATTTCTAAATCTAGAAATGATGCAAATGCCTTTGAGTGGGATATTAGGTCTTCAGTCTCCTTGAATTTCTTCTCATTGGACTATCTGGATCTCTCCTCCTTAGACTCCTTGGATCTATCATCCTTGGACTCCTTGGATTCGCCGTGGCTTGAATATCCAAACGAAGAGACAATTCCCCCCTCCAAGGGGCATTGTCTTTTCTCTTTGGATATCTAAAAGTCATTCAAACTCGATCTTCCAAATGAAAGAAGACTCTCCCCTTTGAGGATGCATTCTTCTTTTGGAATTCGAGTTGGATAAGAATATCCCAACTCAAATGTCATTCTCACAACTCTCACATATTATTACAAATATTACATTAATTGAAAACAGTAAATTATAGACTCTCCTGTAGGGTTATCCTAATAAAAGTTTTCAAGCAGTGAATATATCACAAGCAGTTCATATGAAAAAAGAAATAACTCATCGTAGCCACACACTTGACCATGCTCTTAATTATTGAGGGCTAAGCAATCTCTGGAGCACCTGTATTAGTTATTATTTTTTTATTTTAGCCCTCACTTATTTAAGGGGGGCTGAATAAATTTTGAAGCGCCTGCACAAAATATTATTAGAAATCATGACAATTTCCCCTCCTTTTTATTCAGCATTGTATGAGCATGGCCACCTGCAGGAAAAATAATATATCGTCCCTAACCTATGGGTAATCTATCGCCCATCACATCAATCCACAGTGCAGTAAAAGTAAGCAAACACAGCAGCAATTTTTCACAACATGCAATGAAATCTTGAAAAACCCGGCACACATCTGAAAAGTAAACACCGACCTAGCCTAAATCTAGAAGTGGTGCCATAGCAAATAATTCTACGTGTGTGTAAGGCTTGTGTGGTTTCGGATAGATCCTATGTAGGATGATTAGTTCAAGTTGTCTAAGGTTAGAATTTGTTAAAGGTCAGAAAATGAAATTTTAATTAAAGTTTAAATATTAGTGAATTATGATCAATTTTAGTTAATTCAGTTGGTTAATTTATTTTTTAATGCTTAGGATAGTGATATTTAAAGTTCAAATTGTATTATTCAATTTTGAAAAATCTTGAGTCCTCCTAGGTGGCTGAGGGGTCCAAAAGGTCATTATGGGAAATATGCTAGGTTTGGGGCCCCTAACATTTTAGGTAAATACTAGGGCTTAAGATGAGTATTTAGGCTTTGAGTTTGCTGGATTAGGAGTTTCCTATGCAAAATTATGAATTTTTCAAGTTTTATGCAATTAATAAATTATTAAAACTCCCTAATTAAGAGTGATTTAATGGTTTTGATTCAAATCAACACCAAACTGATTGGAATTACACCCAAAGGTCAAAAATAACCTAAGAAGGTGTTTTCAGGTGTTTGGGAAAATTTTGAAATTTTTAATTATCTAATAAGGACAAAATGATAATTTTTTATTATCAAATAACGGCAATTTGAAATTTTTAATAATTTTTAATTATCTAATAAGGGCAAAATGATAATTTTTTATTAAACTTGAATTAAGGGTCATATTGGGGTCAAACTAAGGGGCCATATTTATCTAAGGTTAAGGATGGAATTCTGAACAATTCAAGCCATTATGAATAATTAACAGGTAAATTAGGGTTGGTTGATTAAGGGGTCTTAAAAAAAAAAGAACCCTAAAAATTCTTAGAAAATTATGGGATGTTCAAGATGTCACTAAGTTAAAATGTTGAAGTTTTCATGCCAATCAAGGATCTATCTTAGTTCCTACAATTTTTCTAAGTTCGCTGGACAGCTCCTTAATTATTGTCCTTAGGATGTCGCGCCATATTGAATCAACGGTCGAGATCGAGCTGCACGACATCTCGGTCCAGCCAATACTCCCCGCCGTCGAACGGACACGCGGAACAGCACGATCCAACGGTCCAGAATGTCCACACGACAAACTTCAGGCAAACCGAAACCCTAAAAGATAATTTGGCGATTTCTCTCGATCTACTCAATCAAATCTAATGAAATTTGAAACATAGGCTCTATACATGAAGAGCATTCATGGGGTTGTGTTTGTTTGGCTTAAAAGAAGCTTTTCAGAAAGCTATTTTACCCTATGTGTAGTGACTTATTCTAAGGGTTTTTGAGAGATCTAACCGTTAGATTTTTGAGTTCTTAAGTTTGTTGCACTTGTAGATTGTCCACGCTTCTATTTGTAGAAGAAACCACGTTTTGAATTCTAGATCGACAGGAATCTTCCTTGGAACGTTTGAAGCTTCTGTTCGCCGGAATCTCACCGCCGGCAAGGGTTTGGCGGCGGGATTTGGCCGGGAAAGATGGAAGAAGGTGGGGAGAGCTCTCACAAGAAGTTTTGTCCCTTGGGAGAGCCTAGGGAGAGAGATCAAAACTAAAAGTCCTCAATTAGACCTAATTCTTCCTATTTAAACATCCTAACCCTATCACCAATGGCTAGAATCTAATCTAGAGCTAAATAGGAGGGAAATCAGCTTAAATATCCGTGGTTTTGAATTAGAATGGATTAGGAAACAATGAAACCCATTAAATTGGTTTTAATTAACCTAAATAGGTCAATTTGACCCATTTAGAGCTAGGGTTGACCAAGTCAACACTTGACTTGGTCAAACCAGTCAACTAGACCCAAGAAATGAAGAGTTTGAGCCAAGAATGGGTTTGAATAGCTTTAGGACAATTGACCCATGTAGGCTCATTGAGTCAACCTGGGTTGACCTGGTCAATCAGGTTGACCCAGGGCATGGGTTTGAGCTCAAGAGGCTTGGTCGGACCCATGGGACCCAAGGGTTTGACAAAATCAAGGTCAACACTCCCTCCACTTTTACCTCCTCTCTTGGGAAACCCTAATTCACTCATGAATATTGAAGCCAAGAAAAGAAGACAAGTTCCTTCCTCTTCCTCATCTTTGGTGCATGGTCAATCCTGAGATCGACCATGGCTTTGCCTGCAACGCACAAGGAGAAATCGATATTCTACTTTCTCCTTTCTACGAACTGGATTGGGAATATGACGACTTGGTGGAAAGCTACATCAACTACATCCTTTATTGCCTCGCCGAGACGATTGAACATCAACAACCCAGAGCACCTTGGATTCTCATAGGATGATCAACGACCTCTTCTCCTCTAACTACGTGTCCGACGAACAAGGCCTTACGGGCCACTTGTCTTGTAGTGGCATCATTGGGATTGCTTCTACCGTTCCTCCGCTAAACCCAACCTCAAGAGCGAGTGAGAAGGAACTCATGGTTACTATTTCTTGATGTTACGCCGTGGATTCTTGTTTATTTGCTATTAGTATTACTATCCTGTTTTGACGAAATTTCTAAGAATGTGACTTGAGTGAAACATAAGTTCTTAACTAGCAAATTTCATATTCAATATTTATCGTTAAAATCCAAAGCAACTCTTATCGCATGTATATTTCACATCACAATCATCTTTCAAAAGGTTTACAAAAGAAAATCACCTTTAAAAGGTACATTCATTTGGCCCTTTTTTTCTTTAAGATGAAAATCTTATTTGACTTTTACATTTTATTTAGATCAAAGTACATTTGAAAAGAGAAAAAAAACTCTGTATTCCTGCAAATTAGCAAAGCAATTTATATATCAACATTCAAACATATATTCATCACACAATGCCTTCACTTGCTTAATGATTGAGCAACCTATTCTTTAACCATGCCTTTTTCATTTCAGGGAGCTAAGCAATTTTATTTATAAACGCCTGTAATTTTTTTTTATTTTAAATTTAATAAATATTACTCCTCTTTTTAATGGACCTGCATAAGCATATGACCACATATAGAAAATTTGGTTAGTAATAAACATCCATAACATTTCTAATCACAGAGCACCTAAATATTTCTAATCCACAATATGAGGCTAGCCTCAATGCAATTCCGATGAAAATACCTCGAGGCTTATGCCTCGAGTTTTTTTTATGAGACTTGCGCCTTAGCTTGTTTGAGGCCCGCCTCGACTTGCTGGCATAAAATTTACGCCTCACCATATTTATATATATTTTTAATTAAAACTTACATAAATCCTAAAGTAAAGCCCTGAACAAATCACACATTCATGCACTCCTGAGTTGTAACAACTTTCTCTCATTCACCTTTGCCACAACTATCACCATCATAGCCATCGTCAAGGATCACTTGAAAGCTGTTCACCGCCTCCACTAAAAATTTTGGAGTATTAATCTCATATTTATGTTGATGAAAAATATTTATAAAAGAGAAAGATATCTGAAATAAATGAAGAAGAAATATATTGGGAGGCATTGGACTTCACAAGATAAAACAAGGGAGAGACCAATTAATTATAATATAACTCAAATAAAAATTCCCTAAGTGATGACAGTACAAATAATTTTCTAGTTGTTGCCAACCATTTCAGTTTTTTTCAGAAATTAAATGTATATGAGTAGGGAATTGAGAAAGAAAGAATTTGGAGTTGAATTTAATTTTATATGATATTTTTGTGCAGCTTCTATATTTAATATTTGTTTGCTCATATAATATTGTATTTCAATTATATTTCATACAATTATATTTAATATTTGGACATGCATAATGAAGATTAGAAAATGCATCCGTTTAATTGATAAAATTAGTAAAGTTTATGAAGGAAAATGGGCTGATCTAAGATTACTTGGATAAAAGTTGTTCAAAATGTTTTGTGAGTAAGAAATAAGTTTAACACCTTTGACAACACTCAATAAAAATGAATAAGAAATAGGGATTAATAATGCCAATCCCAAATATTTGGGATACGATTATTCAAATAATGATGATGACTACTATATGTTAGCATAAATAACCCATATGACCATACATATTTGTTGCTGTGGAAAAAAAATTCTGAAGTATTCATCATCTTTCATCCTGATTTTCAGTGTGCTTGTACAAAGCCGTAAAATGCAATAGCAGTACAGGTTGGTTCATTGGTTCATTTGTTTCTCTATTCCTTTTCCATTTAGTTTACAATTTCCCCTTTTCCATTTAGTTTACAATTTCTCCTTTTCCATTTAGTTTACAATTTCCCCGTAAATTACTCATTTGTTCCTGTTATTGCAAATAAATGTTTCTGGTTTGTGCAAATCAATGTTTCAATGTTTTTGCTTTGTTCCATACTTGAAGAGATTTCTTTGGAACAGTCTTGCAGAAAAGTTTCCTTATTTGGTTAAGAAAAAATTGAAAGAAGGAGAAGAAGTAAGACGTGTTGCTCAGCTTGATTGGAGGATAATTGAATCTGATTGTGCGAAACCATTTATATCATCTGGCCTAGAGTTTGTTCCTTTACCAGTTATTCACCTGCTTCCTAAGCTTGTACCTCCCTTTTGTAGTTTTTTATCCGTGATCTTCTTTCTCATTATATGTTTCTAAATGTAGGTGATGCATGGTGAGGATTATGTTTGTTTAGGCTTCCTCTTTGGAAAACAGTCAAGAATTGCGTATATTTCAGATGTTTCACGCTTCCCTGCTACTACCGAGCATCGTATGTCATCTGTTTTTGTTCTATTGTACAGAAACTGAATTATATCATTTTATTTTTAATAATTGGTTTGTTAGAAGCTTATTTCCTAAAAAAGCAAAATATTTCACTTTTTTATTAGAGAGTATTTACTCATCAGTTCAGTTAATTGTACAGATGATTACTTGTTTTTTTTTAAATGTGAATCAAACCATTGATACAGACAGGGGCGGAATCAGCGTTAACTGTTAGGGGGGGCAAAATTATAAAACGAATATATATATATATATAACAAAATTCAAACAAACTATTATATTGCAATAAAAATTACAAGCTTTGCATTCTATTTTATATTTTTTTTTAATAATGTTGCATTACAACTTCATTTGGAACCAAATCAAAAACTTATTTCTCAATATATGGAACTAGACAGTCGTTGAGTCAATCATCACCCATTTTACTGCGCAATCTATATTTAACAATTTTCATTGTTGAAATGCTCTCTCCACTGTAGCTGTGGCAACGGGCAAAGTTAATGCTAAAACAAAAAATTCTTGAAAAGAGTTTATTTCATTCAAAATTATATTAACGTGGTCTACTCTCCTTTAGTAAGATCAAACAAAAAAAAAAGTTTAATATGAAGAATTAAATAACATATAAGGAATCAATCCAACAATAATAAATAAATCCATAACAACATGCATGCAACAATGAGAAAAAAAAAAATTAGCCTCTTAAGCTATCCAATCTCTTAAGTTCAATATGAAGAATTAAATAACATATAAGGATGAATGTTCACAAGAGCATTCTTGCAGAACATAGTAGTTCACAGGCCATTGGACTAATGTATTATAAAGAAATTAAGCAGAGATTAATCAAGCTAAGCGTTGCTCATGTCCTCCGCATGCTGAAGCTATATTCAGGAATATATGAACGTTTTCTGCTTAGTGGTTTTATATCATATTTCAGTTATGCATCACTTTTTAATCATCTAATTATCTACTTTCTAAAGGTTTATCAGTCCAATAGTATGAATGGTCTAGAAAAAATTGAAGTTAATTCTTAACCAGGTATTTTAAAATATGAAGGAGATTACCTGAAATATTTGAAGAGAGATATTTTAGGACGGAAATTTTTTAAATTCATGGTTCAAATCCAGACCTCTAGAATTCACCCTAATATGCTAAAAAAAAACACTTTTTTTCGGACAATAGGAGGAAGAAAGATAGTCGGCTCTTTGTCCGGAACACAGCAAAAATCGGATGACACAAAAATTTGAACAAAAATATGAACAGAAAAGTGAACTGTGAGCATGAACAAAAATCTAATAGCATACTCTTAAAAGGAAGAAAAAGTTCAAACAAAAAACTGAAACTTGAGAGATCAGAGAAGAAACAAAAATCTGAAGAAAATTCAGAAAAAAGAAGAAAGCCTCACACGCGATTCTTTGGAGGGGAGCTCCGATCTCACAAGAGCCGCGATTCTTTCCTGGCTTCCTTGCTAGTTGCCGCGTGAAGAAGAGGGAAGAGGTTTGCGGGCGATTCACAAATGAGAGGCAGTCAGGGCAAACAAGGGGCAAATGTATTTTTTCAGAGGGGGCAATGTACTAAATAAAATACCCTTACCTGTAATTAAAATTTATTTTTTAAGGGGGGGCAATTGCCCCCCCTGAATATCACTTGGTTCCACCCCTGGATACAGAGACATCAATAATTAGCTCATTAGTTGGTCGGTTTGGCTGGAATGTTACTTCCATCTGCCGTATAGCTAGGTATATTTATTTAGATAGAAGATGGAGATATATAAAAGCTGCTTCCTTTTCTCCTGGACGTAGTCTTAAGAATACGCTTAGCAATATCAACAATATTGTCATTTCCATTTTGTACTGCGTAGCTTTCACTTATGCCAAAAAGATTTACTGTTACACCATTTCTACTACTTGACTGGATTTTTTTACAAATTTTTGTAGTTATTTCAAAGGCTGGAGGAGGGCAACTTGATCTTCTCATTTTAGACACCTTGTACAAGGTCTGAAATTAAATTTTTGGTTATAATATGACAGTTTCCTACGTAATTATTCTGTTTGGCTTGGTACATTTTCTCAAGATTTATTTCTCACCCACACTTTGGATACCATAATTCTGCACTATGAAGCACAGAAACCAACAAGAGGCATGGACATCACATTGCATGGGTAAGAAGAACACGACACACCAGGAAATCGTGGTAAGAGATATCATTAGATTTTCAACTTAGAAGGTTAGTGCCCTTAAGAAGATCTGTAACATATTTCCTCTGAGAGAGAGATGCCCTTATTTGTTGAAGTCAAATTCAACTTCATAAGGTATTATCAGGTTTGCAACCTAGAAGGCTAGTCTCCTCAAGAAGATATTTAATGTATTTTCTCTGAGAGATTGTGATGCGGGCCGCCGCCGACCGGCAGAGGGGGGGCCGGCGACCCCGGCGAGCTCGGAAGCGACCGGAAAGGCGGGACGCGTCGGCCGACCCGCCGAGGGATCGCGCGGAGGGACGCGGGCGCAGCGCGTGACGCAGAGCGGGCGGGGGGGCTTCGGCTTGAGCGGAACCGGTCCATTTCTGGACCGGTTTGGCTCGGGTCAGCCCTGAGCTGGGCGGTTCAGCTTGGGCAGCCCACTAGTGGGTTTGGTTTGATCTTTTGCTTGCTATAAGTGGGAAATGAGGGGGGATTTTTTAGGGTTATGCAAGATTGAAGTTTTCTCTTAGCCTCTTAGTTCTTTCTCTTGTTTTTTCTAGGGTTTGTAGTGGGAGACCTTGTCCTTCTCGAAGTGGACAAATTGTATCTTGTTTCTCTTGGATTTTGAATGCAAACTTTCTTGTTCTTCCTCTCATCTCTCTTGTGTTGATTTTTGTCTTGGATTTGGAAGAGAAATTTCTTCTTTGGAAGAGCATTAGGGCAAATCCTAACTTGGGAACCCTAAGGCGTATCAGATTGATACCCATATTTTGTTGTTGGAAAATTCAACTTAAAGTAAATATTTTGGGTTCCCTAGATCTAGAGTGATATCTTTTGCAAATGCTTTTACAAATAATGTTTTACCATAGAGACGTCTTTTTATCACTTCTAGTAAGGAAAAGTTGTTTTCAACATAAATAACTAGCACTATCGAGCCTGGAGTGTGTCTGATAAAGATGGAATGATCTGTTGTGCTACTAAACGCCTAAGCAACATACCCAGATTATTGATTTAAATTAGATTTTCATGAAGGAAGGAATTAATTGCATCCATTTGCAGCATAAATAATCCTTGTTTTATGGCCATAGATAGAAATATTCGGACAAAGTTAAGCCTAATATTCTATCTTATAGACTTATGGAAACCCTTTGGATACTAGCCAAGCTTTGCACCAATCTTTTGAGCCATTAGAATAAAATTAGTCTGTGACACATACATAGACCGCTTATCTAAGCATTCATAGCCTCAATTGGAGATTTGATGATAATTTTACATGTGTTTGAAGCAGTACAATTGATAGGAATAAGGCAAATATATTAAAAGAAGTAAAAGTTCAAAAGAGTCTCCCGGTTATCAATAAATGTCCAATTTAGTCATAGAGTTTTGTATTGCCCATTATAGTCCCTCGACTATTAGAAATTGAGTCAATTTGGTTCCTGGCTGTTTAAATTAGAGGAGACAGCTAGAGAGATTCGTTTCTTTGGGGGTATTTAGGTAAAATACCTACTCACGCTTCCCGCTATAAGCCCTCGACGTGTCCCCCTATACGCCCTGGAGACGTCTATGCGAGGTGAAGCTGCGTATAAGGAGAAGCGAGCGAGACTCATTAGAGGGATGCAAGCGCTTGCTTTGATAACTCATTAGAGGTGAAGGGTCTTTGACGGACTGGTCCATCCTGAACTGGTCAAGCCTGTCCCTCTTGGACCTGCTTGCATGTACAACAGGCGAAAGTCACGTCTGCGTTAATCCTATCCCCTTTGGGGTGGGACCTAGGCAGATATTTCAAAGGGGAGAGGGGGGAGGCTCTGAGGGAAAATTCAAATGAAGGGGTTGTTTTGGTATTTGCATTAATTTGTATGCTTTAAGTAATTGTTTAACCTAGGGTTAGGGTTATGTTTGATTTTACTGAATTTTAGTTTCCTAAAGGTAGAGAGGGCTCTAGTTGATGTCCAGGGTTTGGGAGAGCAGATTTTCCTCTCTAATTGAAGATCCAGTCGTATCTTATTTTTCTTTCATAGCTACTTCAATTAAAGGGGGGTTCGTACAAGTTATTCTCCATATTTTCTCTTGTTATTTGCTGGGTGGTTTTGCTGAAATTCAATTTCAGCCAACGGTTAATTATCTTCTACAAGCACTTCCTATCAGTTTTATGCCTGCATTATTCTCTTGAATACACCCTTTTTATAATGAAAGAATGCGTGCAATATTTTGAAGAACATCCAAATAAAAATACAGTATTTATCAAATATGGAGTGGAGAACCTTCCTAATTTGATATTTTTTGTCCTAACACGTAGAATAAGATGCAAATAACACAAGATAAGAGAGAGAAAGGAGAACACTAAAAATTCAAGGCAGAGAATATGCACTGTGATACTGAGAGCTATATAGAGAAAGTCAAATCTGTTGTGGGCTAGGGACCAAGGCAAAGTCATGGTGTGTCCTAGAAATATCAGGAGTGCGTTTGTGGCATTGCCTACCTGATTTTATCAGATAAAGTTGTACACAAATTTTGGTTTATTTGACGTGTTTTGAGTGTACTTGAGGAATACCCTTGTCCGACTTGTATAGTGCAGGTTCTTTTCTCCTATATATTCAAGATAGTGTAGTTAATCCCAAATACCATGTTTTTTGTATAAAAAAAACTATCCATGGAACCATATTCTGCACAATAATACCTTCTGGCACGACACAATGCTTGCTTGCATCCAGACACAGAACACAGCATTGGAGGAACATTTTTGCGTTACTCTGGAATTCCTGTTTCTTTGATTTCCTTTAAGAGTATTATATTTTTTATCTTTTAAAAGCCATGTAGAACAATTTGGGTTCCTGATAAACATTGTCTAAAATCTTCTGCTCTGCTGTGCATGTTTCTATCCAAGATTGCGCTTGATAAATGTGATTTAATGTTTTAATAAACTCTTGGTTGATTTGCATGTAATTAACAATACAGACATAACTTGATAGTTCCAGAATGCCACGTGCAAACTTGAACCTGTAATATTTCATTTGTTGGCTTGTGCGTCAATTTTATTAGTTACTAAGTTTTGTTGGGAACGCTTAATTAATTTGTAGATACGGTTCTACACATATTAGTAACCTATAATTCAGATTTTTTCTTGCGGTGCAATGTTCTTACTAGATATCTGCTTGCTGGTACGAGTGCTTGGTATGGCTTGCTTTCATTTATTCCAGGTTTTCTAACAAATCTCTTATTTGAGCAGAAAGGTTCTCACAACACCCACTTTTGCTTGCAGCAGGTTTGTTCTTTTTATTTATACTCTAAATCTCAAAATCCCTTCCATAATTTTAGTACATTTCGTTATGTGTTCTACTGAATACCACCATTTTACAGAGTCTTGATGCTGTTAATAGAATTAGGCCGAAGCAGGCTTTGTTCATTGGGATGACGCATGATTTTGATCACCACAAGGATAACAAGGCATTGGCAGAATGGTCCAACAGGTGGTAGTTAATTTCCTTTAATGAGAATCAAATTTAATGCATGAACTTTACTAAAACCAATTCATATTTATTCTGGTTTTTTTTTTTATGTTTCCTTGTGTTTTCAAAAACCTGATGGTATTTTTTATTTCCCACTCACTCTTAAGGTTGATCAACAAGTCAAAAAACCTTAACAAACACTTGAATGGACTTATTTCCTTTAACGCTTTATCCGAGAGGACAAGAATTGCATTCGTTTCCTGGCAACCACTAATGCAACCAAGTAGCTACTTAACAACATCCCTAATTTAAACATTGCATCAAGATTGATGGCTTGATCAATTGATTTTCTAATGTTATGTCAGTTGCCCATTACTTTCAAATGCCAAAATTTCTGTTCTTGAAAATATATCAAGTCTTTAAAAGAATTTGTGGCGCAAAATTATAATTTCAAAAACATTACAAGGCACCGCCACTTTCTAGGCATTAACGTGACCATCCTCTCGGGGTTGTGAACTAAAAGAAATTCTCTAAAACTATAATGTTGCTCTTTATTGATGTTTGTGCATCAATTAGGGCAAAATTATTGAAAATTTTGGATTCAAATGTTCTCAAATATCTCAAAAAATTACATCTAGGCGCCTCGTTACAACATGAAAGTATGTTAGATAAAGAGGGGATGCATATGTAATTATTACACCATAACCCCTAACATTATATAAAACAACCTAAGGTGGTGAGAAGAAAGATCTAGTTTGTAATCAGTTCGGATGGACTGGTATATTGTTACAACGATGGCTTTTATTTTTTCGCTAATCAGTTCAATTTTTTATAATCTCCCCATCTCTATTTACCTCCTTTGCTGGTTGTGCTAGTGCAAATGTCATGTGACCGGCCGACTTATTTGAATCAAAATAATTCCCTACTTTTAATCTAATGATGTTTCTTTTTAGATTTACAATTCCTTTAATAAGTCGACCAGTCTGTGGCGACACCTTCATTCTGGGCCTTATTATTATTATTTTTTAACCAGCTAAATATAGTTAGTTAGGACATTGTCATGTGATTTTCCTTTAATTAAATTAAATTTTTTTATGCATCTAAGTTTCAGAACTTGACAATTTTCCATGCTTCTGCTACCTGCAACTATGAATTGCTTTTTTGTGCTGTAGAATAATTTTCTATTACGTTATTCTAAATTTCATTAGAAGTCAGTAACGGTTTTTTGAACCACAAGGATAATTTTGGTTCTTAATTGCTTCTATCTATTACTATGAAGTATGAAATGTAATTTATAAATCTCCAACGTCAAATTTCTTGAATGCTGGAGAGAAAGCTTATTTGATCCTTTTGTCTGGTCCAGAGAAGGTATTCCGGTACAACTTGCTCATGATGGAATGAGAATCTTCTGTGACTTGTAATTAGGTATGTTACTTGTTTATTGTTCTTTACTTTGAGAGTTTGATGACTATGGTCTACTTTGAAATATTTTTCATGGAGAAATTTTATTCTTTTTTATATGGGTAACGTCATTAAGGTTTACTAGTACCAAGCATATGAAATATTCGTAGGAATTGGTCAAAATATTTATTTTTTCATGGAGAGAAGCCAATTGATCTTAAAAGAAGGCTAGAAGAACTTATTTTGTGAAGTCATTTGAGGATTGTCTGCTCGGTTGACGTTGTGTCGTCTATTAACACTCCAGCGATTTTATCATTACTACTATACTTTGAAAATCTGAATTTGACAAGGCCAATATCTTCTTCTTGTTTGCCTTATTGTCCTCTAAATTTAGTTCCAGAAGGCTAGAAGATGTCGAATCTTCGAAGACAGAATTGATAAACCCAAAAATGTTATTTTACTCCAGGAGAACATTGATAAATTATAGTTTTTATAAGTAAACGAGACTTTCTTTGAAATTTTTTTCCCTTCCATCCAAACTTGTATAGAGTAGGTTCAGTAGAGAAAAACATTAGTACATAAGATGATGGTAGTGCCTCTTTCAGGAGATTATTAGGTGCGAACGTTTGATATAGAGCTACGTTCGAACTCCAATAAAAATATGACGTATGGGCTAGTGTATTGTTAGGTATTACTATGTATTTATGTGTATTAGCTAGTATACATTAATACAAATCAACACAGCTAATAAACACTAATATATAATAATAATTAGAAATACACTAGTCCAAGCGTCATATTTTTATTGGAGTCTTGATGTAGCTCTACATCAGATATCCGCACGTAATAATTCCTTCTCTTTTAGACCATCCTTTCCTGAGACATGTAGACAACTTATTGAATTACAGTATGGACCTTGATAAGGTCACAATTTCTTTCAAGATGGTGATTGTGCAAGAATTGGCACCATCATTGATATTTGTTTGATCTTTTTTTACTGGTGATTTTGTGGAATTTCCTATGTGGAGTTGCACTTACTATGGGAACATCTTTGGCTGGCAAAAGTGCTCCTTAAGGGGTTGACTATATGGTTCAGGGACATCTATTCATGGTGATTTTACATGATATAAGGTGATGTTACATGACGAATTTTTAAAAAGTACCTTAAGAAAAATGCAAATTATAAGAAACTTTATTTTATGACACAATTCATCTTGATTTGTTGGTTGAGAGTTTAGACTTCCAACTAAAAAGTTTTAGGTTTGAGTCTTTGTATATATGTTGTGTGTGTGAGTTTATTTTAAATGGCCTAAATGTTCAAAAAATAAATAAATTTAAATAGGAGCGAAATTGTGAATGGCAGTCTACATTTGTAAGGGAAAAGGTCAAAAATTTTGACTATTTTTACACAAAACAGTAAAATTGGAAAAAAATTTTGGATCTTCAGCTCAACTTCTGGGGGAGAGAGATACATAACATAAATTTTAATTTAATATAAATATAATTTAAGTCATAATATAGTTTATAAATTTTTTAATAAATTGTGATATAAATTTAATTAACTTTAATTTATTAACATGATGAATATTATAAATTTTAATTAACTTTATTTTTATTAGTTTTTAATAAAATTTATATTTCATTTAACTTAAAATAAATATAATAGTTATAATTATTTATTTTAACTAAAATTATAGTTATAAAATTTTTAAATTAAAATAAATTTATGTATCATTATTATTTTTTCAATAACTAATATTTTTATTTAATAAATTTACTTTTATCTAAGAACGCTCAAAGTTATTGTACTTTGAAATAACTATACATATAAATAAATTTAAATAATTTATTTATTTTAGTTATCAAATAATTTATATAGATATTTACTTTTAATCTTATATTATTTCTACATAAATTAAAGTTTATTGAAATTATAAATTATATTATAATTTTACTTATATTTAAATTATATTAAAGTTAATTAAAATTAATGTTACGTCCCTCTCTTTTTCCGCCTCTCTACCCCCATCCCACCCCAATTTCTCTCTCTCCCGTGTTTCCCTCTCTACCTCTCTCGTGTCAGCTAAAGTTTTTCTATTAAAATATATTTAGGTTTCTTCTGGAATAATTTAATACATTCCTTTAAAACTGGTGTAAAAAAGAATTTTTTTTTTTTTTGCAATTTTATTCTAAAGTATTAAAAAAATCATTATCAAATAAAAATTATGATTATAATTTAAAAATAAAGCACGAAGTATCTAAGCAAACTTTTGTCTAATAATTAAAAAAAAAAATTGTTGCTGTTATTTATTTTGTGTAGGGCAAGCTAAGGACCACTCTTTCTATTTATCTAATTAGCTGTGGACATATGACTTACTATTCACTCTAGGACCAGGTTCTTTTTTTTTTATCTTCATTGCTGGCATTATAACTAATTATAAGAAGAATTTATCATCTGACTATTTGAGAAAATTCATAAATGATCCAACTACACGCCGAAGCATACGTTTAATCTGGGCAATATTTTATTATCTTAGAAATTGTGTGGCCACGTTTGACGTCATCTTATGCAGCCTCCGTACGATTGGCGTCTGGCGCTAGGATGTAGGGAGCGGCGCCTCATGGGTTCCACCCGAGTCAAGTAGCTTTGACCCGCGATTGGTAGGACCCGCCATCGGCCGTATTTCGTTCTCCGAAGCCTTCCCGCACGATTAAAGGACTAATCTACCCTCAGGCATAATTGATGTGCCGTCAAAGCTTGATTGCTTTTATTATTACTTGTAGACTAATGATTCTCCTAAACCGAAGTCATCAAGCTAACCCAATACTGTAAAGTAATGCCATTAATTAAATGATGTAGGCGCTCACCAACTTTGAAAATTGAAATCATATGGGAACTTGTTCACATTATTTGGGAGGGATAGATCTGTTCGCCTTTTTATTGTTTTTGGGGGTTACAATTTCATGCATATATTAAATCTTAGTTACTTATTGAATTACTATTTTTCTACTTTTATTTAATTTTAACATATATATATATATATATATATATATATATATATATATATATATATATATATATATATATATATATATATATATATATATATATATATATCTAGTTGGGGTTTGTGACTTTGAGCGATCAAGTGATGATGAAATAGATAGGGATATTATTAGTAGAATTCAAGTTGGATGGTTCAAGTGGAGGAATGCTTCAGATTTGTTGTAAATTTTATAAGATGGTGGTGAGACCGTCAATACTTTATGGCGCATAATGTTGGCCATTAAAAGATAATCATAATATTAAGTTAAGTGTTGCTAAGATGAGGATGCTCAGGTGGATTAGTAGATTTACTCTTAGAGTATATATACACATAGCGGAGGTGGAACCAAATCTTTTTTAATAATTCCTTCATTTTTTTCTTTGGGATTTGGATATAATACAAATAAAAAACTTATAATTTATGACGTCTATAAGTTTTTTATTTTGAAATAGTTGAATGATTATTTTATTTTCAATATAATTTAATATTTCTTTTTCAATTGTTATCTAGAAGCTAATTCCAAAAAAATAATAGAAAAAGTATTTCACAAAAATAAATGAATTTGAAGACAACATATATACAAGCTTTACATTCAATCCAAAGTAGTTAAGTAGATGATTTTCATAACACCATAGGTCCATATAGCATCATCCTCAAGAAATATCTACTTTTACTATATTGAATCAAAACATTGCATAATTTACATTATTAACAAAGAATTAAAAACTAATAAATATAGCTGGATTGAAATATGGGAAAAAAACTTACCAATAATAGAAGAGAGAATCACAATCCCATTAAAATCTAAACTTCCCTTTGGCTACCAATCAGTATCAAAGCCAGCAAATCAGTATTTTCTACTTATACAGATTCAAGACATATTTTACTTTGCTCTACTGAAATATATTTGCTTCTTTAATAGATTGATTCCAGAATAAATTGAATGGTGAGATGATGAATAGCACTTACATATCTATAAATGAAGGCTGAAGCAAACTAGTTCTATTGTTTGCAGGTGAAGGCGAGGTCGACTTTTTGCTTGGCAACGTGCATCTTGGCTCAAGGCAAAGGAGGCAGCGAGATAAGATTAAGGTCTCGTTTGGGACGACTTTTTTTATGCTTTAAAGCAGTTTTATAGTACAAAAATTAAACTTTTGTACTAAAATTTTGTACTAAAAAGCTGCTTTAAGAAGCAGCGAGAAAGCCGTCCCAAACGAAGCCCAATTCTCAAATGTCAATTTAGTTCACCTTGCACAGCAATAATCTAAGATTTATCTTTAAAACAACTTCTATATGTTTTATTGGGTACTATCTTAGAAATGAATGATGAGTGATAAGTGAGTTCTGTAGTATTTTATTTTGGTTCTAACACCTTTGTAGAATCCTCATATTTTCTTGCATCCTCGGACAATTCATGTGATATTATTAGCTACCCTAAAAGTTAATCAAGAACATCAGTCCATAATTTATTTATTTATTTTGGTTTTATAATAACAATTATCTTGAAATTCTATGCTCAAATTCAAGCACCAATTTATTTATGTTAACATTTCATACTTTATTTGTACATTCTTATGCTATTATCAAATTTTTGCTGATTTCTTATGTGATTACAATATTGTTGCAGCCAAAAATATACGTGCGATAAAGTTAGAATTTTTACGTTTTAGCGTTGCATATATATTCAACACACAAATAGAGAACACACGATTTTTTATGTTGAAAATCCTGGGGAAAGGGAAAAATCATGTGGACATGTCCAGTTGAAATAATTTCACTAATATTTGAGTGTATTACACGTGATTGAAATGTTCATGAATTAAGGACAATCAGATTACAATAATCAACCTTTAGGTTGAAATCGGATGAAAATTCGGTGACGTTCAGAGGTCGGGCAAAAATTCGGTGTCAGTTGGTGATCAAGTGGAGGTCCGATGTCATTCGGAGGTCAAACGGAAGTCCGGCATCAGTTGGCTGTCAAGTGGAAGTCCGGCATCGGTCGGTGGCCAGCCAGAAGTTTGGCGCTAGTCGGTGGCCTGACAGAAGTCTGGCGTTAGTCGACTGTCGGATGGAAGTCTAACAGTGGTCGAGGAGGAGTCTGGTGGCAAGAGAACTCTAGTTTCTCTTCCTTCTCTTCCTTGCTTGGGAAGAATGAGATGTCTATTTATAATTTTTTGAGAGTAACATATCCAGTAAATATGAGGAAATTAAGGGTAAATTGACAGTGGTTTTAATGAGCACTTGATGCGGATTCTCTTGATCGTGGATTGTTTACTAGGCATTTGAATGTCTTAATGATATTATAATTTTACGATCTTGGGCTCGTTGGATTCTTCTTATCGAGCCGCTCGATTCAACTATAAGCACAACACTTTTGAAAATCATTTGGTCATCTACTTTCTGATTTGAACTTTCCAAATGCACTTCAGGTCTTCGATTTGGACCCATTGGTTTCGAATTAAATTGAATTTGGTGTCATTGGGTTCGTATTTCTGAGACGTTCAATTTGACTGTAAGTTTGTTGAAATCAAAGTTCGAATGGTCCCAGATTTAATTTTGGAAGTTTCCAACTTGATTTTGTCTTGAGATTCGTGTCCGATCAAGATAATTTTTTTATGATACATCAAATATAAAAGTTATCGAAGAGGAGGAGCTCAATGAAGGATTGGAGCATCTTGTGTAGAGCTCCAAAAGTGATCTCAATTGAGCAACTCAAATTGATTAGTTGTTTGAAAACTTTGGCTATCAATCAAAAGATAATGGATTCGAAGCTTGCATATGTGATGTGTGTGTGAGTTTGTCTTATTTTCCTATCTTTTGAAATTTAAGTTTCTTGGATTTTAGAGGGGGAGAGAGAGAGAGAGAGACTATTTGTATTATTTATTTTTCTTTGAATTGGTAGATGTACCGTCACTTTGTGGTCATAAATGTGGGCCTGTTTTATGCTGAAACAATTAAATAATAATGTTCTTTTACTGTTTTATTTGAAATTTATTTATAATTTATTTTTTTTATCATATTTGTTCTTGTAGAATCTTTGAACTTTTCTTTTTAAAAATTTCAATGTAAATAAAGTTATGATAATACAATGTTTCAAAATCAGAATTTTGAATTCAATGCAAAAGCAACATAGTAATGCTTTCCGAATCTTTGATAGAAACTTTGAGAGAATTGTTTCTTTGTGAACAGTGGAATGTTATCAATTAATTTAGCTTAATTTTATGAACTTTAGCGTTTGTTTGACTTTCAACCAAAGACCTGGAATTGTTTCTTTAGTGTTTTAGAAATGTCATTTTATTGCAAATTTATAAAAATACAAACTATAATATTGTCAAAGATGTATGAATCAATAAATGCCACTGATGAATTAATAGAAAAAATTTTGAAATTTTAAATTGAATTATTGACCACCTTGTGGTGGTGTGATTTGAGTCAAGCCGATTTATGGGCCAGTTCGGGTTCGGCTTGATAAAAGAATCATAAGTTGTGCCAACAATTAGAGGTATCAAAATTGGGTCATGGGTTGAGTTCGGGTTGAACCCGAGTTGACCCGAGTCTAAACAAGTCAACCTGAACCTAACCCGCTTTTGTAAATGGGTTAAGTTTTTCAACCCGGACTTGACCTGCCTAGGTTATCGGGTTGACGTGACCCAACCCACTAACCCGTTTGATTAAAAAAAATGGGCGAGTGCGACGACCACTAGTGAAGGAAGGCAAGGTGGCATGGCGGGGATGGTGCGGAGGATCTGTTGGTTGCGCGAGACGGCGAGGACAGCGGATAGTCAACGCAAGTCACGAGACACTGGGCACTTGTGCGACGTGGTGCATTGGATGCATTGCGGATAGTCATTGCAGTGGTCAAACACAATCACCGCGGGTAGTGAGTTGTTTTTCTGGGTTAACCTGTGTTGAATTCGGGTTTCCGGATCAACTCGAACCCGACTCATTTTTTCAAATGAGTCGAATCCGTTAGCTCGAACCCAACCTATTTCAAAATCGGGTGAGGTTCGAGTCTATTTTTTGTGTCATATCAAATATTGACACCCCTACTAACAATCTAAAGCTTGATCCAACCTCAACTTGACTCATTAGCTCATAAGTCGACTTGCATAAAATTTATTAATATAAAACACTTAAAATAAATTAGGAATTAATGATTTTAGTACCGTCATTAAAAATATTTAAAAATTATCTCACTTGTGATTTCTTATTAGTTTTTATTTAATTTCTCATACTTTTTTATCATATTTTTATAATAATTATTTGAATAAGAATGATTTTCTCTTTTCTATAATAAATAAGTCAACTCATGAGTCGAATTAAACTCGTCGAATTAAGCTCGGACTCAAATTCAAACTTGATTAATTAGTCAAGTTCAAGCAAATAATAGTTTTGAGCTCAAATCAACTCGTTTACACTCCTAAGCCCAACCAATTTTTTTTTCTTTAAATTAAAACGGCATTTTTTGCTCCTACTAATATATATATATATAAAACAACAAATCAAATAAATTGTAATAATTATCTAAACGTTAGGCTAATTATGTTGATTGATATACAAGAAAATTTTAATATAGTAGATCGAAAGAGATTATAAAAGAAATCAATAAATAATAGTTGTTGAAGGTGACAACACAGGGCATTGTGCTCTCCCTATCAGAGCAGGCAAGGCATTGGTCGGGTACGTGGGCCACATCCCACTTCTCTCTCTAACCCTCACTCACTCACTCTGTGCTCATAAATATAAATGGGAAAAAGAGCAGCAGCTTGTCATTGTTTAATCTCTTTGCCAAATTTATATTGGAAGACACTGTGATGCATGATGCATGTGAGACCTCGCCTTCCATCATTTTCAACATCATTGTCATCAACTTTGGATTCACTTCCGAGGAATAAATTACTATCTTGTGGATTAAATGAATTGGAGGGTGTGGACAATTTTTCACCATTTGATTTTTTTCTTGCTAAGCACAGTTGGTCTTATGCTTTGTTTCGGATGATTTTCTCATTATTTCTTAAAACAGCTTTTTAATAAATTTTTATACTAAAAAGTGCTTTATAAAAAAGTTGTACCAAACGAAGCCTTGATCTGTCGGTTGAAAGTTTTCGCTATCAATCAAGAGGCTTTGAGTCCGGATCTTGCGCATGTACAGTCTGTGTAAATTTGTATTAATTGGCTTAAATGTCCCACCAACAAAAAATTTATTGCTAGTTAGGACTTAATATTTAAATATTGATGTTGATTTTTGAATACTTTGATATAATTAATTTTGGCTATTTATAATGAATTTGGATGATTGTTATAAATAGTAATTAGCGGATTTGAATTGATAAGATGTTGGGTCAACATCTTCACACAAATTATATTCTTATTTTAATTAAATGTCTTTTTGACTTCCACCATCCACTGATTACAGTCATATTGACCATTGTCGTCTAACTACGGTCTCTCTAACCATTATCGCACGTCTGATTATGATCTCTCTAACCACCGCGCCCGACTATAGTATTTTCATCCTCAATCGCCCATCAACTACGGTCTCTTCGATCACCATCTCCAGACTACGATCCCCCAACCTGCATTGCCCAACTCTGATCCTTCCAACCTATATCGCTCGCCAACTATGGTCCTACCGTCCAAACAAACATGTCAATACTGATTTCTTCCAACTCCAACCATGTAATGCACTATATATAATGTATATTGGCTACATCAAGACAAGGCCTCTCCCCAAGGAAGTGCCTCATTTATAATCAACTGTAAACTCTTGTGGATTCATTCAAACTGGGCAAGGCCACATAGTTTTTCCCCCTTTTAGGGGTTCCCACACAAAACTCTAGTGTCTCTTATAAGCATTGTACTCTTACTTATTTATCTGTCTCCGAGATGGATATCATATAAAGCTAGGACGCTAAAATTTATAGTTTTTTATCTCCATGAATATTCTAGGATGTAACATTTGACGTCGTCTGTGGGAAAGTGATTCCTGACTGGGGGCAAATTCGGCTCCAACCTTGAAAGGTCATTCAAGTCAACTTCCTGATGCCAGTCATTGTTGCATTGATTTCATTGGAATCAAATGTAGACTGAGAGACAACCTTGACTGCAACCACGGTAAAAAAAAAAAAAAAAAATCTCTAATATTTTCAACATCCAATATAATATCTTAGAAAACTATTTTTCATAAAGCTCCCAGCAAATGTAAGGATGCATCCTATAAATTTCAAGCTCTATATAATCCCTAGCTGGACTTCTATTCCTTTGGCAAGGTCTTAATCTCGACTTCAAAAAAGGCAATAACGGTCTAAAGATAAACAAATCTTCACATTTGACTTGGGATACACGCAGCGTACGCCCCCTCCCAATTAAGATAAAATTGATCTCAGGGGGATTCGATTCATGCACTTCCACATAGGTTAACGTCATCGAGCAATGTTCTAACAAATAACCTCAGATAGGTCATACATCCTTGATGGATTCTCTCGGCCTCTTAACACAGGTAGACATCATCGAGCAATTCTCTGACAAACAATCTCGGATAGGTCAAACATCCATTGTAAATTTTTTTAACCTTTTCAATACAAAGCTATGCTTTAACAAACAACCCTATGAAGGTTTACCCATTAAGTATCCTCGAAGGAAAGCTAATAGTGGATAATATTCTCACTAGAAAGACTCCATGAAAGCAAGTGGTTGACATTGCCAACACTTATTTAAAGACCTTAGAAGGTTAAAAGCCTCAAAAGGCACAAGTATACCAAAGCCTTTTGAAGGCTAAAAGCCTCAAAAGGAACAAATACACAAAAGATCTTGGAATACTAAAAGCCTTAAAAGGCACAAGTATATCAAATCTCAGAAGACGAAAAAGATTCAGAAGATATACATTTCTTAGAAGGCTAAATTCTTAATAAATACCTCTATTTTAATTATTTTAACTGGAGAGCAACAAATCAAAACTTATCTAAGCAATGTATTAAGAACTTTAAAATGAGTTCACATATAAATATTCATTACTTTAAGTAAACATCAACCTCGTGTAAAAATCTCTAAGATATTGAGAGATGATCAAAAATATTTCACAACATCTTCATTATTACTTGAATATATTTTTCTCAACTTGTTCTCAATACAAGTCGATCTCCTTTTAAGAAGCTACAAGCAAGGCCTTCATCAAGATTTTGGAGTATCAGATGGTTTATCATGAACCACTTTAATGTGATTGTGAATTTCTTGATGATAAGCTAAAGACATCTTGAACTCTTTTATAACCTTTGATGATATGATATTTGTCCTGAAAGCATTCTTATCTCATATAGACTTCTATCACAATGGAGGAGAATGCACGTCCTTTATTGGACCTTTTTGTAACAATGATCATCATATCATAAAACTTCTTGCAAATCACCTCCAAACCATTAGGCCTTCACTTAATTGGCACCACTAATATGTTGCAAGAATGTTTAGGGCACCATAGTGTTTGATTCCCTTCATTAAGTTATCCATTATCCACCCCCGTCAGCATACATGCATACTAGCTCCAACAGAATACAACTCATTCTTCTTCATCAGCTCACAACTTGACCATCAACTATCACCAGAAGTCTGTCTAAACATCATTAAACAAATGATTGGATGCTGACTACAATCAGGCTTTCTCCCGACCGTCGTCGGACTTTCCCACGACCGTCGTTGGAATTTCTCCCGACCACCGTCAAACTTTCGCTCAATTCCTGTCAAACTTCTTCCTGATCGACGTTGGATCTCTTGATCGACATTAAGTATCTGCTCGATAGTCGTCGAACTTTTTCCCTACTACCATCGGACTTTCACCTGATCTCCATCGAACTTCCACACGGTCGTCACACATTACAGGGTTCCACCTGTCTGCTGATTATTGTAGGACCTTTTTCAAGGCATTGCTATTGTCGGATCTCCTCCCTAGGGCAGGCACTATCAAGTCGTTTCTCAAATTTTGAGAAAATTTGAATTAGCAAAAGAGAATTAGGTTTTGATCACCATGAGCTACCAATTCAAGAGAAGTCTTAAATTGACACAAGAGAGTCGGGAATTGTTAGCCGCCAATGATCGCTTTTATAGCCATCATCATTCTCTAAGCTACCAATTTAAGGGAAAGCTTGGACATGCACAAGAGAATCGGGCTTTGATCACCACCATCGATTCTCTGAGCTACTAATCTAAAGAAAGTTTAAACCGATTCAAGAGAATCGAGCTTTGTTCACCACCAACATTCTTCGAGCTACCAATCTAAGGGAAGCTTTGACCGGCACAAAAGAATCGGGCTTTGATCACCACCAATGATTCTCCAAGTTACCAATCCAAAGAAAAGTTTAAACCAACACGAGAGAATCGGGCTTTCATTGCCACCAACATTCTCCAAGCTACTAATCCAGAGGAATGCTTGGACCAACACAAGAGAACAAGGTTTTGATCGTCGTTGACAATCCCCGAGCTACTAATCCAAATAGAGGGCTTGGATCGACACAAGATATTGTGATTTTCCTCATACCCCCAATGGGGATATTTATATGTGCTTAAAGGAAATAATATGAAAATGCTTTCTAGAAAATTTCATGAATTTTTTGAAACATTTTAGTATTTTTTTGAATTTTAAAAGCCATAAAATCAATTATTTTTATTAAAAATATATATAATAATAATAATAACGAATAAACATTTTATTCAAATCGAGGAGGCAATTAGATAGAAGATAAAAAAGTTTTTCTAGAATTTTTTAGAAATTTTAGAAATTTTTTGAAATTTTAAAAGTTATAAACTCTTCTTTTTATATAAAAATAATAATAATAATATATTAAATGTGCCACCTCACCCTTAGAATATTCCACTCCTCACGTGGAAATGGAACAGCCAAAAGCAAAATTTTTTGTTATATATACATGTTATCTACATTATTATTATTATAAAAGTTAAATTTTCTCCCGAAAATTAAAGACAAAGAAATTAAATTTTTTTTGACATCTTAAATTATAAATTTCCTTAAATGAAATGATGATTTTAATTAAAAAGTATACTTAAATTTTGCACCTACAAGTATATTAAATACATCTATTAAATTTATAAATAATTTCCATTGCAATCAAACCCCAACATTTATCTAAAATGTTAATTTCACATTCCAACATTTTGTAAGTCATAGTCACATATTTTTGGACTCTTCAAGATTTGATGTCCAAAAATAGAGAGGCAACTGATATGTCATAAAAAATTGCCTTGATCGAGTATGAATCTCGATGTAAATATGTATTAGAAACTTCCAAAATTAAATTAGGGATCATCTAAACTTCAATTTTAGGAAACTTATAGTCAAACTAAGCGTTTCGAAGAGATGAATCCAACAACACAAAAATAAGTTCAATCCGAGCCCAAATGAGCCGATATCAAGGGTTCAAAACATATTTGAAAGATTCAAAACATTAATTGGATAATCAAATGATCATTGAATATGGCATGCTAATAATCAAAGTTCTTCTCGACCGCCGTCAAAGTTCTTCCCAACCAACACTGAAGTTCTTCCCGACCACCGTCAAAGTTCCGCTCAACCACCGATCGTCGCTGGACTTTTGTATGTTCGTTAGCCACTGCTAGATCTCTTCCCGACCACCGACCATCGCTAGACTTTCGCCCATTCGCCAGTTGTAGTCCGATCTCTTCCCGATCAACAACCGTCATTGAACCTCCATACATTCTCGGACAATCGCCGGAACTCTTCCTAGATGCTATCGACGTTAGATCTCCTCCCAAATATTATTGCCTGTCAACTACGGTCTCTCTGACCACCATCGCTTGACTTCGATCTCTCCGACTACTGTTGCCTGACTATAATCTCTCCGACCACTATTGTATGACTATAGTCTCTCTGACCACTGTTGCCCGACTATGATATTTCCAACTTCTGCCGCCCACCGATTATAGTCCTGCCGACCATCGTCGCATGACTATGGTCTCTTTATCTATCATCGTCCAACTATAATATTTTCATCCGCAGTCATCCGTCGACTACAATCTCTTCGATCACCATCTCTAGACTACGATCTCTCCAACCTTCGTCGCCTGACTCCACTCCTTTCGACCTATATTGTTATGGCCCTACCGACCAAACGAACATGTCAATACAAATTCTTCCAACTCCCACTATGTAATGCCCTCCATATAATGCATTTTAGGGGTTTCCTAGTAAAAACTCTGGTATCTCTTATTAGGGCTGCTTCCCTACTTATTTATCTATCTGTGTGTTGGATATTGCAGAAAGCTATGATGCTAAATTTTATATTTCTCTATCCCCGTGAATATTCCAAGACAACAATTTGAAAAATATGAAAAGAGAACAATCATAGGTTCTAACATCCACTAATAGCAGATGAATTATAAAGAGTTATCATTTTTTTCGAATTAAAAGAATACACCTTAATTATAACTGATAATCACCTATATATGCTAATATACTTGCTTTAAACACCTACTTAGCTAGCTGAAACCAACAAATTTTTAAAAAAAGAAACAGCAATGGACTGTGTGCTCCAAGCATCAGTGTAACATCCTTACATGAAGCCTTAAACTTCATATGCTTTGTCTGGCAAAAGTTAAGACAAGAAGCATCACAATTAATTATTTTGTCCTTAATGATACAAACTTATATAGTTTATAATCCAAGACATGAGAGATTAATTATTTTTAAAAGAGTACGAATCAGATCATAACCCCATTCAATTAAAGACATTAAACCATTCACAAATTAAGTCGCATTAAATTTTTTAATCTTCTTCAGCAGCTTAGAAATCACACAATTTGTTTGTACTGTTAATGACAATAAGATCAAGACCATGAAGCAAATTGAGACAAACTCTGAAGCTAATTGATTATGATTAGTACTTAAAGCACTAAACAAGTCCCCAAAATATATATAAACTAATGAAGTACTCTATGATTGGATTTCCAAAGGATTCTGAGTTTGTGTCTCCAAATTTTACTAATCTGATCTGCTTTTCATCAAAGCATTCTTATTGTGGCTATAGTTAATGAGATCTATATCTCCCATAAACTTCTTTGTTTGATTAAACTAAACCTTGTACTGGCTCTCCTGCATGACACATGTAATGTTCTTAAACAAAATGTCCCTCCAAGCAGTAGGAGACATAAATAATTGTGGGGCTCTAAGATTGTCTTTGAGTAAACAAACAAGGCATCTTTCAATGAGTTGTTGGCATATTTCTCCCTTTAAGAATTCAACTTCTTCATGCACAATGGCTCCACTTGATGCTACTTTTGGCTGGCATTCCTCAAGACAAGCCACTGTACACACCCAACTAATGGGACCCTGAATACTATGGGAATATACAATCATTAAAGGAAAACTACAAGATATGAATTGTATGATTAAATATGACATCAAAGGCATTAAATCTTCCCCATCTAAATCTTCATGTGAGCCATGGTTGAAGAGTTGTAAACTCATGAGGTGGGGCAGCCTCACATGCTTTGCATGGTTTAATGTGGTGTGCATAAAAAGAGTGAAGTTGTGATGTAATAATATCACCCCCCCTTCATTAATTGGTGAGAAATATTTGCATGTCTTTTAATGGAGAAATTATTCTGTGCAGTTACCGGACAGTCCAAAGACGAATGAGAGCGCACGACATCATCCGGTACACACTAGTACACAGCACCGAGAAAAAATAACGTGACACGCTCTCATTAGTGTCTGAACACCATCCGATGACTACAATAATAATTATTCCTCTTAATGATATATAAAAGTCATCTTGAACTTGTTAGAATTTTCTCATTAGAATATTCATTCACGTTTTGATAATAAATTTGTTTTAAATTAAATTTAGATGGTATTGAGTGTGATGAGAAAGTTTTTAATTCAAATACTTGCTTCAATACCTGTAACTGATTGGAAAATTATTTTTATTACACATCTACCACTTTTCTGGTCTTCTCCCAATCTAGCCAAACTAAGCCTATAATATTTCTCACTATATATTAACTCAAAGTTTTTTTTTATAATTTTTTTAAGAAAAAAAAAACTTTTTTTTTTCATATAGATATAATTGAAAATTAAAATGATTCCTTAAAATGATTCTATAAAAACTATTGCATGGCCTTATAATAAGGACAAAAAAAACCATTCTTAATTCTTCACATATATGATCATAAGTAATTCAAAAATGATAAAAAAAAAGTAATTAAAAAATGATAGTCATCAGCTAATTTCCTTAAATACCTTCTAAAAGAGAATTTTCTTACTTCAAATTTGTTTACATCATATTTATATTTTAGCATTAAATAAAATAAAAAACAAAAAATACTGTAGCTTGGATTTGATAGAAGGCTAACAAGATTGAAAGATAGCTATCATGATCAGCAATATTACCTTGAAAGATACATGACGCAAATTCAAAACCTATATCAGATCAGCTCCAAAGGCTAGCTATTAATATTATTCTCCAACTTTTGCCTCTCATATCAGCACTTTATCAGTCAACAAAGCTCATCTTCTATTCATTTACAGTAATTTAATCATTTCATTACCTCTTTTTCTGTCTGTTCATTACAATATCAGAAAGGTCCCATAGCTAAACTATATAACAAGCAGTGGTGCAAGCTCTGAGAATAGTTAATTTTGACCAGCTTAAACGATAAAAGTTATTTGTCTGTAAGCAGCTCTAATGAAAATAGATTACAGTGTAAAGATATCTTTTTTCCTTTTCTGAAGGAGAGGTTCGAACTGATGAAAGCCTCAGCTTCTCGAGAAATTATTCTATGCGGAGACCAGACGAAGGGCGCCGTTCGGAGTCCAATCAGAATGCGTCTCATCAATGGTACCGAGCTGTGCATGGTACAAGGGAAGGGGTGATGTGGCGCATTCTGATTGGTCTACGGACAGCTTCAACGTCCACACAGAATAATTAATCCAACTTCTCAGCTATGCTGACCAAAAAATTCAAATTTGTTTTGATAACTCTTCATTAGATGAGCATTATGTTGATAGTTCTGACAGACAATGCATAACTGTTTGGGAGACGAGAGACAGCTTGTTATATTCACCGGTGCATGACTTTATTTTGTATTGTATGTTTCGAATTTTTAATGAATATTTCTAGCAATTTTACAGTGCAAATAGCTTAATTTTAAGTTAATGATTAAAAATCATTATTTCTATATTTAACATCTAATTAAAATAATGTTATCTATATATTTAACGTCTACAAGTTATTATTTACTCTTACAACATTTTAAATTTTAAATAACAATAAAAATTCCATGTTAACATGAACTAGTTCCATCAAAGCTTCTCCTTCACACACGATATTAATACTATTGATGTGCTTCACAACAATATCCCGATGCTCGTTAACAAGATCACATCATGACTTTCTCATATTTTTTTCATCATCGACCTCTACAGATCGTCGATCCTATAGTCAGTGAGATCTTGTTATGTCTTATGCATCTCTTAGTTATTTTCATGTTGTTGGTTCCATCCTTAGCATTATCTTGTCTTCCACACATCTTCTTCACCCTCAAAGATTCCGAGACTTTGAATAGGAACGATGATCTTAGTTACAATATAAGTTTAACAAATAGTTAAGTTTTGATATATTAAGTATGTAAATAAAATAATTTGAAATATTATATAGATAAATTCCTCTTCTTGATAATACAAAGCACAATATATTTGTTATGACACAAATAAAAATTTTGACCGTTTTTATAAGTACAAAATCAAGATTTATTTGGAATAACTTTCTTATATAAAAATTTCTAATTCAAAAAATTTGTAATAAAAAATTGTTTTAAAAAGTAATACGAAAGTTATTTCAAACAAAACCTAAGAGTTTATATATAACTTTTTATTAAAAAAATTCTTCCCAAATGCATCAAAGAAAACACAAATCTTCGTTCATGTTTCTATATATTACTTCGAAATATTTTAAAGCAAAATAGAATATTTTGAAAACAAGTATGTATCATGTGAGTTGTGGTAGGTTGAGAAAACGTGGTGAGCAGCTAGCATCTCTCTGTTGACTATAGGTATGAGAGTTGGGTGGGCCCAATTAACTTTGAATAAATATATCATAAAATTTGTTCTAACTAATCATCTGAATTTTCTTTCACATTAAAATTAAGTTGATATGTACATGTACAATCATTTTTACAAATATTTGTCTTCACATGTTTTTTAGTTGTTTATTGTCAAGGAGGGATAGAGAGGCTAGGGCTGTCAAAAACGGGTCACGGGTCGGGGTCGGGTTCGGGTCCAACCCGAAATTGACCCGACACTGTTCAACGGTTCAACCCGACCCGTTTTTGCAAACATGTTGGTTTTCCGAACCCGAATACGACCCGCTTTGGGTCCGAGTCAATCCGAACTGACCCTCTTCGGGTATATTTTATTAAAAAAATTTTATTTAATTTAATTTATTTAAATCTAAAGCAAATTAAGCTAAGATTTACTTCATTTAATTTAAAATAAATCAAGATTAATTTAATTTGAATAACAATGTTTATAATTTTTTGAAATATCATTTACTTAATTCATAAAAATCCTTTAAAATCCTCCTAAGTTAATTAAAAGCGGGTCAAACTGGGTCGATTTCGGGTTTCCGGGTCAATCTGAACCCGACCCGATTTTACAAACAGGTCGAAATCCTTAACCCAAACCCGACCCGATTTGGGTTGACCCGAACCCGAAATTTTTGGGTCGGGTTTTCGGGTCAGGTCAAATATTGACACCTCTAAGAGATGCTCACAACAAGGACAAAGAGGCCATGGCAATGGTGAAGAGGCTGATAATCGAGATGGACAACAACGTGGCTAATAGGTCGATTATGCTAATCACCAAGTTACAGAGAGGATGTTCTTGTGACACGAGGCTAAGTGTTTGGAATTCAACCAATAAGGCTAATTTCTCATATGCTCAAAATGAAAAGAGATGGAAAGAGAAACACGAATCTCCATATAATTAGATTTTGATATAATGACATTTGAATGAAAGAACAATATTGCTCATTCTCTTTGATGTTTTATATAATGTTAAGTATTTTTAAAACCGTTTAGGGTAAATTTTAAGTATTTTTTTTAAAAAATCATTTATATAACGATTTATAAATGTTATTGATGGATTAAAATTATATTGCTTATATATATATCAATGATATTTAAGTTACATAGCTCCCAGTCCGAGGAGCATTACTGCTCTCATTAAATAAGGAATTAAGCATCCAACGAAAAAATCGCAATTCATATTTCTTTAAAAAAATATATGCTTTGGTTCTGTCTGGCCGTTGGCATAAATATGCAATTATTCTCAGCAGAGCTCGCAGTGAGAGAGAGAGAGCCAGCGAACGAGCGTGAAAGGAAGCGTGGAGCAGCCTCAACGTCACTGGCAGGCTATTCATTGCGCGAGTTCTCCTTCTAAACCATTGTTCTTTTAAATGTCCCTAGAAATTCGAAGCACTTGCGCTTCCTTTCCTCTTTCTTCTTTGTTCTCTCTGTCGGATTCATGAATTGGTGTAGCAAATTTTCTAAAAGTTTCAAACGAATCTTCTTCTTCTTCGCTCTCCTTCCCGTTCTTTCGGCGCACTCATTCGTCTCATAAGTTTGATTCGAAAGCTCCATCAGCGAATAGGAGTTCATTTCCAATTCCAAGTTCACCGCCCTCCTTTCCATTCCCTTTTTGTAGGTAGAAAAGAAACCCAAAATCCCTCCTTTCTTCTTCTGTCCAACTTCTCTGCTTCGCTTCTGTCTCTATAACAGAGAGCTTCACTGTTTAAGATGATCGCGTCATCGCCTGATTCCGACGGGGAAATCGGCTCCGAGATGGTTAACTCGAGCCAGAGCTCGATGAGCAGTGGAAGCTGCGAGCGTTGCAGCAGCTTCTCGCGGCTTTCGTTCGACACGGCTGCTGCGCCACAGGCGCCGGATTGCTCTTCGAAGCCCCATCGCTCCTCCGACGCTGCCTGGGCGGCCATACGATCGCGCGGTGCTGGCCGCCTTGGTCCCAAGGATTTTAAGCTCATCCGCCGTATCGGCTCCGGCGACATTGGCAATGTATATCTCTGCCGCCTCCGTGATGACTACGGCGGCGAACTCCACCCGTCGATGTACGCCATTAAGATCGTCGACAAGCAGGCTCTTGAAAAGAAGAAGAAGCTTGGAAGAGCTGATACAGAGAGGAGGATCTTGAGGGTTCTAGACCATCCTTTTCTCCCCACTCTTTACACTGATTTCGACGCCTCCCCACACTTCTCGTGTGTAGTAATTGAGTATTGCAGTGGCGGGGATCTCCATTCACTTCGTCATCGCCAACCTGGCCGCCGATTCACCCTCCTCTCTGCCAGGTTTCTCTTCTCTTCCAATCCCTCTTGCAGGGGGAAAAATATAATTAAAAAAGTCTCCTTTTTGGCGTATCTACCTAACCAATAAATAATTTAAGTTAAAAATGTTCGTCTCTTCAGGTTCTACGCGGCGGAGGTTCTCCTCGCCCTCGAATACCTCCACATGCTCGGAATCGTCTACAGAGATCTCAAGCCTGAGAACATCCTCATTCGATCTGACGGTCACATTATGCTATCCGACTTCGATCTTTCACTCGAGTCATTCTCCGCCCCCGTCGTCGAGTTCATCGAAGCCAATCCCGCCACGACCGCCGCAGCCGTGAAGCCCTCGTGCCTTCCCAACCGGCTTTTCCGGTCGAGGAAGGCCGGTAGACGAGCGGCACAGCCGGAGCGGAGGTTCGTGGCCGAACCGGTGGAAGCGCGGTCAAACTCCTTTGTCGGGACACATGAGTACGTGGCTCCTGAGGTGGCAGCCGGCGGGGCCCACGGCAGTGCCGTCGATTGGTGGGCCTACGGTGTTTTCCTCTACGAGATGCTCTACGGGCGGACGCCCTTTGCGGGCCCCACCAACGAGGCCACCCTTCGGAATATTCTAAAACAGCCGCTGGCCTTCCCGCAGCCGGAGGCTGACGCCACTGCCTCCGCAACCGCCGCTCGCGACCTCATCGCCGGCCTTCTGAAGAAGGATCCCTCGGCGCGACTCGGTTCCCGACGCGGCGCCGCCGACGTCAAGACGCATAAATTCTTCAAAGGGCTCAATTTCGCGCTCCTTCGCTCGTGCCAGCCGCCGATGGTGCCGGGCCCGCCGGGCCTGGCCCGATCAGCGTCGTGCATGGAGCGCCAGAAGCCCGCCCGCTTCGACTACTTCTGAAATCTTAGGGATAGAAGTACACGTGTCATGAACTGAGACGTCGATCAACAAAAATGGAAGCTTCTCCGTAGTTGTTAAGCATTACAAGTTTTGTATGCGACTCGAAAGTATATAGTTATCTGTATGGATAAAAGTACAATACTCACTGCGACTTTTTTGTTAGCTTTGATCATTAAGACGCTAATGTTTAATTAAAGATTAAAAATATCATCTAAATGTAATTAGGTGGCGCTGTTTTCGATAAACAAAGTTATTAATAGTCGCTAAGCTGTACGTTAGTGGTGACGTGTCGACGCTTAAATTCTGAAGCTTTAATCAAAGTCAAGACGTTGTACGATCTCTGCCGTCTATTAAAGGAACCCAAGTCAGACCACAGGTTCGCCATGTGCGCCTCACGTGCTTGTAGGAGGGAGGGGGGTTTTGGTTCTGTGGGTCCCGCGCAAAATATCGCACGTGGCTTAAAGAGGTTCTAGACAATTCAATTTGTGCTAAGTCACCCTCGATTTAAGGAAAAATTATTAGGTGCCGAGCGTGGAACGTTCGCACACCATCCGCATAAACACAAGGTATCAAGCGGTATCCAGCATGACCCAGCAGTACCGAGTGGTATTTAGCTGGGTACTCTATACTTGTGTGCGGACGGTTCTCTCCGTCTGCACTCCACACCTAATAATCTCTCCGATTTAAGCCTTATATTTGACTATTGAATTTATTTTAAATTTGATTTAGGTTTTATTTGAGTTAATTTTCCATCTATTTTATAAAGTTCCTACAAAAAAAATTATTTTTTTAAAACTATCATAAAAAATATTTTTTTAAATCAACAAAAAATAATTATTCAAATATAAATTATGATTGTAGTTTAAAAGAAAATATAAAAAAATTGAGCTGCAATATTTTTTAATATTGATATTGAAGTTGATGTGGAGAAGATAATTTCATGGTTTTAATTATAGAAAGTAAATTTTAAACATAAAAAATTTCCTTAAAATTGAGAAAAGGTAACGAGAAAGCATAGTTAAATGAAATTAGGATTATTTTCTAAAAAATAAAGTAACTAGAACAATATCTCAAATTGATCAATAAATTCAATAAGTGAATTGTATATAGCATAAAATTTTGATATTTCAAATTTTATATTTAATTACATAATATATTAATATTTAAATTACATTTCTAAATTGTAGTATGCGGATATATTTTTTATTTTAAGTGAATTAATATTAATAACATTTTTAATATAATTTAAATTTTGATGTTTTATATAAATACGTATAAATTTTTTAATATTAAAAATAAATGTAATAATCTTTTGGTACGTATATAAATCGCTCAATAATGTAAATTTGAATGGATTTGCAGCACCCCACATCATGAAAGAGAATATTGTGATTCTTATATTTGTTATAATAAATAATTTAAAATAAAAAATAGAGAAAATAAGTAAATTAAAATATAGAAGTGAAACTATATTATATTTAGATTGTTTATATATATATATTATCTCTCCATTAACTATTAGAATACTTAACAAGACTAAGGCTCCGTTTAGTATGGCTTTCTTACAGTTTTTTAAAGCAATTTTTTTAGTATTAAACATAATAAGAAATTTGCCTCAAAATAAGCCTAAGTTTATATAGTTAATTTACTACACATTTTCCTTCCAAATTTAGTAGGATATCCCAATGTTTATTGAGTTGAGATCATACAAATTGGCTTGAAACTAAAAAAAAATTTAATTTGTTTGATTTTCTTATGACAAAAGTTTTGGACTTAGGTCTAGCTAGTGTGAGACAATTTTTTTATTGTTTTTAAAAATAATTTTTCAGTATAAAAATTCTTGAATTAAATTTTTTTTTACTAAAAGATATTTTAGAAAGCAGTAAAAAATATGTCCTAAACGAAGCTTTAGGCTTTGTTTGGAACATGTTTCTTTTTGCTTTCTAAAACAACTCTCTAATACAATTATTCTTAGTTCAATAATTGTTTTTACTAAAAAGTCATATTAGAAAATAATAAAAAATTATCCAAATAAAATCTTAGTTGCACATTATGTTTTTTAAAACATATATTAATAATTAATATACAAATAATAAGTTATATTTATTATATTAATAACATATGAACATAACTATGTAATGAAATAACTATCCTTACACAAAAAAAAGTAATCTAATCTATTGATGTTAATTAGATTATTATCATTCAAAAAATAATAATTATCTTCTAATCATTTATCTTAAATATTTAATAATGAGAATTTAAATCAGTTAAAAGAATATTTATCAACCTTAATTATTCATTTATAAATTAATTTTAACTATATACATAGTTTGTGTTTGTGGCACGAATTTCAAAGCTGAACATGTGTTGCTTGATTAGTTGCTTATTACTCTCAAAAAGGGTGCGTGTTGCCATCTAAAAATGGGGAAGCATCAGCGGATTGTATGGCTAATGCGCCATTATTTTATTGGCTTTATAAGCCTTAACATTTATTAATAAGAGGTGAGCAATAATGGTAACGTGTAGAAAGGACTGCGAGCCGTAAATATTTGGCTGCCATGAAAGCCTCAGGGCAGGTCTACTTGCCCAGAACAAGAGCTAAAGATAAGAAGAAGATAAAGCCTCGCCTATTATATTTTTTTTTTTTTTTTCTAGGATGAAGAGAGAGGGGATGATATCAAATATTTTCTTAATTACTATGTTTGATTATCTCTTCTTTTGTTATTAGTAGTTTTTATGGTTCATATCTTGTCCTAGCTAGCCTAATCTCTTAGGATTCTTCGATTCGGTTGAGTCAATTGATTTCTTTTGCTCAAATCAAAGAGCCACCAGATTGTTCTCATCGAGTCAATCATTTTGTTACATGATGAATCAAGGCCTCTGACATTTCATTAATTTCTTGAAGAAAATAATTATGATGAATCTCTATTCTCAAAATTCTTTAATTTATAGTATAATATATATAAATTTGATTCATTCTTAAGATAAACTAAATATTTTGAATTTATTTTAAACAAATTTTATTACGATGGATCTTTTTATAATTCCTAATATGGGATAAAACTATCAATTATTTTAGAAAAAAAAAATGCAGAACAATAATATTTTTTTTAATAAAAGGACCATTAACTAGCAAATAAAAAAATAAATAATTATTGCATGAGGGGAAAGGAGAAGAGCATTGTGCTTTATTGGGCGGGCGCGCATATTTAGATGGGCTTTTTCGTTGACTTTAAACCAAAGGGGGGCTATCGATGATGCCACGTCACTACATGCTGATGGATTCTTACCTTTCTCAGATCAGTTATATTAGGCACTGTTACACGCAATGTCATAAACAGAATATTTTTTTTAATGAAATATATAATAATAAGGATAAAAATTTTCATTAGAACAGATTTTAAAATAATTTTCATTAGACCTATCTTTTTTTAAATTTTACAGTTCGTTGATTTCAAACATATATATTATTTTTTTTTTGGGAAATTTATGGGCATTGCCCGTTCCATTGATAAGAAATAGTTACATGTAAATGAAACTATAGCAAAGAAAAAACCTTTAGCAAACTAAAGAGCAAAAAAATTGAAAACAGAAAGAGAGGGGAAAAAAAACTAACAAAACTCCCCTCAGCTATTAAGTTGCAGAAAAAAGAAACAGCAAACAAAGCAAAAACTAGCAGGTAGAGAAACCAGAAAACATCACCAGATTCAATGGATTCAATTAAGAATCCACGGGCTCAGGATTTGCCGCTCACTACCTGGTTACAAAATGATGTACCAAAAGAATTCTGCCTTCCAAAGGAGAAAGGCAAACCAATCATCCTTGCCCTGCATAGCAACGCACAAAAAATTCCAGTTCAGAGCCATTCCATAAAATCTTCCCTGCCCTTCCATTTCATAATTTTGTCAAAAACTGCAGACTTGATTTTGAGTACTAGAGTTGCATAAGAAGCCACATTTCTACCAAATTTTCTTTCATTTCTTTCCCTCCATAAGTGATACACCGAGCAGCAAATCAGCAAAAAGTAAAACTCTTTCCCCTTCTTAATCTTTTCTTCTATATGTTCAAACAGTTGCAATATAGAAGGTCTAAAAAGCAAGTTACCCAAATTTCCAAATAACGTTGTGATCACAACAAATGAGTAATCACATTCAAAAAATATATGGCTTGCAGTTTCATTTTCAGTATGGCAAAAAACACACTTGGGATTGATATCCATTCCCCTATTCCTCAAGATGTCATTAGTTTTGAGTCCACCAGAAATTGCCATCCAGCAAAAGGAAGAAAAACGAATGGTATGTCTCTTATGCCACACAAAATGCCACCAATTGGAAATATTGCAGTCTCTGAAATAAAAATCCCTAAAGTCTTGATGCTTAGCTTTGTTACTAGTTCCCCAAAAAAAGATTTTTATTATTTTCCAGCAGTACAGGTATTTCATTGAAAGCTTGAGAAACAGAAACAGGCAAATTCCCAGGTAAATTCCAACCCGCTCCATTCAGGATAACCTCTATACTAGCATTCACAGGAAAAGCAGCTAGAAAAGGCTGAAAAGCATCAATTTCATGAAATCCTAAGAATTTTTTTTTTTACAAAAGACTGCTCTTTATTTATTTTTGATGCAATTACATACATAAAAAAAATTTAGGTATTACAAAAATTATATAATTTTACATTCACTTTTTAAATTCTCATATAAAAAAAAATTAACAACTGACCTTTTTCCTTTTTTTTTTGCTTTTGTCAAATTCCCTTAAGTTACGTATCTCATTTGATATGTTTGCTGAGAGCTTCCTCTATCAATCAAGAGGTCTTAGACTTCCTGATATACGGGTATGTGTGAGTTTATCTTAACTAACTTAAATGTCCTAAAAAAATCACGTAAGTTTGTTTATTTTTGAAAAAAATATATCCGAAAGTTAATTTTGAACTATAATATCATTATTTTGAATTAAGTTAATGATTAACTACATAAGCAAAAATATATTATTTAATTTTAGATAATGACAAATACTTATAGCATTATCCATCAACAAAGGCAAAAAAAATTTGCCTGTAAGCATCTTATTGTTTATAACTCAACATTTTTCATATTCTCGTTCCAATCAACTTAGTACATCTCTTCCCCCATTTTTAAAATTGCTTACTAAACCCAATATTATATTGATATGTAAAATCCAATTATAATGTACTAGATTGGGGAATTCTTCTGGTCTCATAATATATCATTTCCCTTTTTAGCACTCTCAATGTCTTCTTTCATGGCATTTTACCCATAGGTACCTTAAACAAAGCTTTCTCATCTTCAACAAATCCAAAAATCTCAAGTAAAAAAAGCTTCATATTTGTCATGATTGAGATGCCATTACATACAAAGAAATGTAACAGAAGCTTTTAGATATCATCCCTCTCATTGCACTCCAAAAAAAAAAACCTATCCATATCTAAGTTCTTGATGTTTTTGTTTCCACCTAAGTAGTTATCTAAGAGCTCACTCATTTTGCTCATCCTATTGAATTACCCCTCAATATTCTTCAAACTCCAACCTAGTATGGCACATTAAACTATGCCAAATATAGTATTTTAATCTCCAATGTTGATTTTTTTTTTCTTTTTTAACCCTATAAAATCCATAAATTATGTCGGCCATATATCTTGATAATCATACAGCACCCATCAATTAAAGATGTGCGTGACATACATAGCCAACCGACCCTTTTATGTTGAACTCAATATAGTTGCTCTAACTCTCATTATCATAAACTATTCTTAGTGATAGTGATGAATGATGGCCTTGACAAATAGCAATTAATAACATTCAAAGAACTGGTTGAAGGGGTGAGTCTATGCATTTACATGAAGCCCATTAACATCAAATTGTCTAATAATATTCTCTATCACACCCCAACTCTCTATGTGAATAGTATAATCTAATCTCTCTCTACAAGTATAATCTAATCTTTACACACATTAAAACAATTAAATTACTCGATTTCAAAAGATATTAGGGGAACACAATACAAATATAACCACCTTGATTGAACCTAATTCAAACAACTTTTTTATATTTTTCTCACTGCTTTTCAAAAACTTTTATGATAGAAAACTGTTTTTTATAATCTAAACAGCTAAGTTATTTTCCTCACAGTAGTTTCATAACCCAGTTAAAAAAAAATTACTGATATCCCAAACAAACCCTTAAATTCGTTTGTACTCCGGGAATTTTAACTATGAAAAAGCTTTACACTCAGGGAATAGGATATTTCTAAAAAACAATTATATATAATGGGCCATCGTCAATAAAACAACACAAATTTGGTATCTATCATGTTGCATTTGATCACTAGTTGCAAATTGATAAGAGAAAAACAATTATTTCTTAAAATAAGTCAACTATACCAGACAATATTCAAATAAACAAGAAATGCCCCAGAAAATACAGGGTAAAACCATCAAACTCATTTGAAATTTATAATGGCCAACTATTGCATCCAAAGTCAACAAAATTATGATTCAAGATGGAATAAAATACAAATCAGTTGCACTAAAATAAAAAATAGAAAGTAATCTCTCTTCAAGAGCATGCATATTGAAGTAAAGCATGCTGAAATTTTATGTTTTAGCTTTCTAGCATTACATACAACATAACAAAAGCACAATAATTTGAATGGTATATTCAACCACAAAGCATACGAGCTTGGCTCTTCTAGCTTGCCGTTGGGCATTTTATGACTGTAAACCGGCCAAAAACCTGCATGACAGACGTGCTTAAAAACAGTAGAAATTTCTATCAAAGCAAAGGTGTAAACGTTTGATTCAGTAAGAAAATAATAATAACAAAATATAATTCGAAGATTTTGCTTTTTGGCTCTCAAACCCCACAAAAAGTAAGAGAAACTAAAGATTTTTATGACAAAAAGTGCTTCAACTAGTATGATTCAGCCTACCTATAGCATTTAAATGATCAATTGTGCATCTATGACTAGGAGCTGGTGGTGTCCCAAAAATCATACTGTAAATGCCTAATAAAAGCATTATGATTCAGGCTTCATTTGAGACGACTTTCTTCCTGCTTCTTAACGCAGCTTTTTAATACAAAAAATTAAAAATTTTGTACTAGAAAGCTGTTTTAAGAAACTGTAAGAAAGCTGTCCCAAACAAAGCCTCAAAATATCGAGTTCAGGATAATGGATTAGCTGTTGCTATGTAGTACTCGTGGAATTCATGCAAAACTTAAAACAAGATTAATCTATGAAGACTCGTAAAATAGAACTATACTAGTGGGATTTAAAAGGCTCACACGCTCGTTGGAGTTGCCTTCTGCTTTGTTAGAGTTTTAGGAAGAGCGCCATGGGACTCTAGAAATTGTTTAAATTTTCAAAAGATTTTCCAAGCCATTTGAATATGATTTATTTGACTTTCGCGGGATCAGCACCAAGGATGAGACTTACAACTCCAAATAATGGAGAGGCCAAAAGAAAGGACTTAGAACCCTATAGAAAGCAAACCTAAAGATTGAACTTATAAATCTGACCGTAGAGGAGCCCAAAGGTGGACGCAAATCTTCACAATAGTCTGGAAACCTTACACAAAAGCACTATCATGTATCAAACTGAAGAAGCCAAAGTCGGGTTATGAGCTTCCGAGATGCAATGTCCATGTCAATGCACTGCATTTGGTTTTGAGGTCTTCAATTTCTTCGAATAATAGGATTAGATATCCTCTTATCTGTCGATGGCCTTCTCCATCTGTTGCTCTATTAGATATAAACTGAGCTAAATTGATTTGATATGTAGGTTGCCCATCAATCGAAGTCACTAAGGCCAATGATAAATGGGGAAAATTCAAGTTTAGAAAATTTTGGTGCACCTGGAATAATCTATCAATATTTTAGGCACCAAAACACTTTTGATAATTTCTTACATTTTGTGAGGAAAGGGACTTGCTCGACCTCTCATACAACTCGACTCGAGCAAAATAATATTTGTAGTTGGTGATGATCTGTTTATTTAAATTCCATGTTTTTAAGTGTTCATTTTGTTTTTCAAGTACTTTGAGCCTCATTTTTACTTGATAATATGCTTATTGTGTTCAAATTTAATTCATTCCATTTCTGTTCGAGGATTTATCCAAAATTTTGGTAGATATTCCACATTATCCCATCAAGCGGGTCTGCAAAAAGTAATCCAAATCATCCCACCATGTAAAAAAAAAGACATCTACAGTGAAAAGCATGACATAATCATGACCTACTACCGTAACAATGCGAAGAAAGAGGAGAACAGATGTTGCATTGCACCAAAATAAATCAATGAACTTGAACGAAAAAAGGTGGGTATAAAGACTTGATATTTCAAAAAATTCTTGAAAAAAAAAACAATATAATATCATTAAGATAAAAAAAAATTACTAGCACTTCCAAGTTTCCCATGAAGAAGGGTCTAGCCAAAGAGTCAGATGACAAGAAAAGTTTGCATAGTGTGGTGCACAAGGGAACAACTTACTTTTTACTGTCCATCCTTCCAATGTAAAGAAAGACCAAGTATATGTGGTGCAAAACACAGCTAAAAATGAGATTACCAGCCATAACAAGAAATGTGTATGGGTTTTTAACATAAACTCTGCATGTTAGCAAAATAATAACAAAATAATACATGGAGCCAACCCATCGGACCAAAAAATATATGTATAGCTGATATCATGCAGGCTCTGTTTTGTGAGCAAGCAAATGCACCCACCACATGAGCATTATTTATAGAACACAAGTAAAAGGACACAAAAATATCTAAGAATATTTTTTTAAGAACTACATCACTAGATGTCTAAAAAATTTTCTAAAGCGCTTCATCAACTCCTAATAATCAAGCAATTTCTAATATTCAGAGAATTCTAAAAATCGATTAAATCCATCCCCAACTATTTAAGCCGCCAGTTAGGGCTCCTTCAACTGAAATTGTGATGCGCAACAAATAAGTGAATTTAAAAAAACACAATGATTCAACTCTTTTTTACGGGAGATTAATGGGCCCACATAAAGAATTTTATGTGATCATTTAGTTCTTTATGTGGCATTGTGGCCGTGTGAAGTCCTTTGCATAGGCACATCATGGGCTCAAAAAAGTCATGACTTATCCTTAACAACAGTTTGGATTCTAGGTTAAATTTTCCAAAGGTGGATTATATTGTAAAGGTCAAACACTACTAAAATATTTTGTTCTTCATTTTGCGTAGACTTTAAGATTTGATTCCACATTTCTCATAGGTGTAATCCCCTGTGATAATTACTAATTACCTTTCACGATCATGAGAGAGCACTTTCGATTAAGATTAGTCATCAAACACTAAGTACTTATTGTACAGTTGCAGCAATTTGATTTTAGTATAGAAAAAATTATCACATTTAACTTAAAGTGAATGATGAGAGTAATGATAATGAACACGATCAAGATTATATTGTTCCATCATCCCGGGTTGTCTTCAACTCTGATCTACTTAGTCAGCAAGGATAGATGATAAAACTCGACCAAAGAATTATTGTTAACAACTATGAGTTGCGCCTTCTAAGGAAAACTTATAAAACTAAGGTGAATGTTTGCCCAATGGGATAATTTTAAGTTACCTTAGCTAAGTTTATGCCCTATCAAGTGCACCATATAATATACAACTCAAGGAGTTGGAGACATAAGGCAACATCTGGGCTATGATCATAATTGTATATGTTAGAAATCAGAGGTTTGAGAAGAAAAGCTTGAATTTTATTATACACTATAATCCCTATTTATAGATCTATACAAGATGTTTAATAACGAAATAAATAACTACATAATAATGAAACATAACTCTTCCTAAATCAGCTGCCCATCTATGGAAGGTGTTTAACGTGATTGAGGCGGGAATCCCACGAATCCCTCCTTATAGCCGTGGGATTAACATGAGAATGAGAGGCTGAGATTTAACACTCCCGCTCAAGCTGGGGAGTATAGATCTGTCATTCCCAGCTTGACAATCATTTTGAGAAAGGCAAAGCTGTCCAGTCCTTTGGTGAGGAACTGAGGAAATTTGCGAGTTGATCTTTTGATGGTACATGGTTGATACATATTAGACCATTGTCTAATTTCTCTTTAATAAAATGTTGATCCACTTCTATATGCTTGGTCCTGTCATGCTGGACTAGATTGTGGGCTACACTGATTGCCAATTTGTTGTCGCAGTGTAGCCTCATGGGATCGTCCCACTTGATCCTTAAGTCTTCTATAATCATCTTGATCCATATTATCTCACATATTCTCAAGGTCATAGCTCTTTTATTCTGCTTCTGCACTGGATCGTGCTACCACATTTTGTTTCTTGCTTCTCCATGTAACTAGGTTCCTTCCAAGAAATGTGCAGTATCCAGAGATAGATCTTCTATCTACCGGTGATCCCGCATAATCAGCATAAGTGTATGCTTCTAAGGTTATTCCGCGATCTCTTCTAAAGAGAATCCCTTTCCCTGGGTTTTCTTTAAGGTAGTGCAATATCTTGTCTACCGCTTGCATTTGAGCTTGCATTGGATTTTGCATAAACTGACTGACCATGCTTACCACAAATGCTATATCTGGTCAGGTGTGGGAGAGGTAGATCAATTTTCCTATAAGTCTCTGGTAAGACCCTTTATCTACATCTAGATCTTCTTTTGCTTCCCCCCGTTTAAGATTTGATTATACTGGTGTTGGTGCTGGTTTACAAGCTAATTTATCAGTTTCTTTTAGAATATCTTTAATGTATTTCTGTTGTGAAATAAAGATTCATTTGCTGGAGTGGGCTACTTCAACTCCGAGGAAGTATTTTAGTCTACTAAGTTCTTTGATATCAAATTCCTTGGTAAGATTTTTCCTTAGGCATTCTTTCTCTTTTTAATTATTCCTAGTTAAGATAATATCATCCACATAGACCAGTAGTATGGTAACTTCCCCTGAGTCTGAGTGTTTAAAGAATAGTGTATGATCCCCTTGACTTTGCTCATACCCATTAAGAAGCATGAAATTTGAGAATATTTCGAACCAAGCGCTCTTGGTGATTGTTTGAGCCCAGATAGAACCTTTTTTAATCTGCACACCTTGTTACCTTGAGGACATCATCAGGAGATTTTGGGGCGTCTATCAGAGAAGGCATCGAAGATCGACGACTACGATTAGAAGTCTTTATTTGTGATGCATTTTATGTATTTTTTTTTATTTATGTTCTAGTTTTTACCATTGTACCCCTGATAGGGATTAGTTCGTGTTGTAGCCCAGAGGACAATTTAGTCTTTGTGTCTTTTATCTCTTGAGGCCTATATATGAAAGCCCTAGCTTTTGTATAGGATTTTTTATGATGATTTTGAATCAAAATTTCAGCACTTATTCATTTTCTTTATGCGAGCTTCTAAGAGAGAAGAGAACCCTAAGAGAGGGTCAAGCAATTCTTGTCATCCGCCGGCAGAGTCCGGGCTCGCGATTTGTATCCATTCTCGTTCCTTATTTCCTCTTCCTCTTCACCATATCGCCATCTACCCACCTCCACCTAAATTTCAGCCAAACCCTCTCCCTCCACCCAAACCCGCCAGCTAAGCCCTTCCCCATCCCAACCGCCGGCCACCTTTCACCAAATCCTCACCGCCGGGCAAGCCCCCTCTCTCCACCTACTCACCGGCCCAATCCCCTCCCCCCCTTCCCCTACCCGCCGGCCAACAAGAAATCCTAGCCTTGTCGCTGGCCACCTTACCAATCCTCCAAGGCTCCAATTTCCAATCATCCACTTATTTCTTTCCTAATTTAGAGCATTCTAATTTGGAAGGTCCCTTTAATTCAAAGAAAGTTACTTCACAGCAAGCATGCTCCCGTTCTTACCTCCAATCGAAAGTGTCGCAACTTCCGATCCTTTCCACTGAGTGAGCCCCTTCGTCACTTCCGATCCAAGCTGTCGTAACTTCCGTTCTAACTGGAAGGGAAAGTCGTCGCTGGAGCCTATGTTTAAAATTGCGTATTCGGGTATCGAGGCGTTTTTCATTCGTGAGGCGAGGCGTAAGCCTCAAGTCGTTTTGAGGCGTAAGCCTCAAAATCAAAAGATTGCGTAAACCTAAAATAATAAAATTTTTATATATTAATGAGTGAATAATATAAAATATAAAAAAGCATAAGATATGAAGTGAAATCAAAATATCCCAATAATAAAACAACATGAAATATAGTTCAACTCAAAATTCTATCCTTCCCAAATCCCAGTATTCTTTTCATTAACATATAATTCAAATTTCCAAAAATAAATAGCAATGACATATCACATAAGAACTCATAAGTCATCAACACTATCATCACTAAGGGGTTCTTTTTTTGAATCATCATTATGATGAACTGCTCTCTCCCCTTCCTCCTCTCCTATAGAGTCCAATGTCGGGCATTTACTTAAAGATTTATGTAAGTTTTAATATATATAGCATGAGGCGAGGCGTAAGCCTCAAGGCGGGCCTCAACCAAGTTGAGGCGCAAGCCTCATAAAAAAAACTAGAGGCATAAGCATCGAGGCATTTTTTACTGGAATTGCGCAAAGGCGGGCCTCAAGGCGAGCCTCATATTGCGCAATTTTAAACCATGGCTGGAGCGAGGTCAAGCAAGCACGAGAGAGGGAGCGAGAGAGAGAGAGAGTGAGCTTCGGCTCTTTAACGACCTCTTCGGCTCTTTAACGACGCCAGAGTGAGATCGTGCGAAGTCGTGGAGGATGCGACATCGATCGTGCGCGGGATGGTCACGACGTGCGAGCAGGTAAGCACGATGCCTTTTTTTATTTTTTATTTGTTTCGTTTTGGTCCCGAGGTCAACAACAACATTGATGCAACTTTTACTATCCATTATGATTTTACAGTTTTTATCCTTGATTTTGGTGTAGGTGTGAAAGATTGAAGTCCTACACCAGTCATCAGTGGCAACAGGTTGCGATAGTGCACATCTCACTGTGAAGATGGGAGAGGTGCCTATTTTCTATATACAGTGGATGACAGCATTGTCGTCATCCTCTTAAAAAAATTCACCATGATCTTCAACTTAGTGAATCTGATCAGCCTCGAGCTCATGTTCTTCTTCAATGATCTCCTCAATAATGGTGACTTTGTAAGGGCTAGAATAGTGAGAGGAGATATGCTCATACCCCTGGCATTGAAAGCACTTGGTTCCTGGGTGGGACCTAGGAATATCCAACGTGGGAGGCTTACTTCTAAAGTCAGGACAAGGTGTGGGAGGGCTAGAAGGTGGTTGGGTAGTGTTTCCAGGGGTCGGCTGGGCCGTGAAGTGGTGAGGGGCCGAACACTTGGAGGGTCGGTAGGAAGGTCTATAGTCTTAGTGTCGACTAGATTGTTAGGGACGAGTTTCCTCAAGGTCTAACACTAGGTTGTAGGCATTTTCAAGAGTAGTAGAGGTCTACCCTTGCAGCGAATAGTTCGTTGCGCAGCTCCTCGCGAAACCCGGTTTGAAACATGGACAGAATTTGATCGGGAGTAGTAGAGGTCTCCCCTTGCAGCGAATCAGATAATCGTTAAAAGCTGCAATGTACTCCTTCACCGGTTTGTTGCCCTGTGTTAACCTATTCCACCTATCTAGGAGCCTGGGGAAGTACGAAGGAGGTAAATACTTCTGTTTGAGCTTGTGCTTCATTGAAAAACAATCAATGATAGGATACCTTTTGGGATTCTCTTAAGGCTTTCTAGGTTGGCCCAAAATTGACTAGCCCTACTAGTGAGTTTCATTTCAGCGAATCTAATCTTCTTAGCTTCAAAAATATTGTACCACTTAAAGAAACTATCCATGCCCTTGATCCAGTCCAGAATGAGCTGGGGATCGAGGATACCGTCAAAGGTTGGGGCATCTACCTTGATGTTTTTCAACAGAGGTATATCAGGGTCATTATGAAGGTCATGACCGTATTGAGGAGCACGATAAGGGCCACGGAGGTGTCCCTCATCCGGTAAGGTATTATCCCCATACAATGAAGGAGGTCTAGAAGGCGTGTAAGGTGTAGGGTGATTCCTAACTAGATCTAGTGTGTCAAGTCGTTCCGTTGTTTGGCGACTGAGCTCATCTAAGTTGGATTGATTTTCTCTAAGTTGTTGACTGATAGTGTTCATTTGACCTATCAACAGATCTAAATTCCTGTGAATGTGTTCCAGGTCCATCCTAAGTCTAAGGGTGACTCAGAACTATGCAAGTATGAAAGAAATTAATATGCTAACAAGCAAGTAAATTTTAATGTGTGCGGGATGAGATTTAGATGCTAAACATGTAAGACAATTTCCTAGTAGGCACCTAAATGCAACCATTCTCTGATACCAAAAATGATGTAGAACTAAATGCGTAGGTGAGTGCAATATTTGAAATTACATGCCTTTTAAATTAGAGCAACAATAATTAATTTAACATTTAGTGATTTTAAACAAATCTTGAAAACAAGCAAGATGTGAGTTAAGCATAGGCCAAATTACACAATAAGAGTTAGAATAATGAATAATAAATTCCAATCAAGCTTAGCATAGCATGAGAAATTTTCAAAGGAAATTCATAAATTAACATTTTGATTAGACACTACTTGGATCCACTCACTCACACTCTTAATGTTTGGCTAAGCAGAGATAAGTTGCACAACCTTTTATGATGCCACAATTTAAAAGGGAAAACTTAGAAAGACAAAGACTTGGAGAAGAAATTCACCTTTATCAGGGTTTGGAAACGATTTGCCACTGAGTGGGAGGAAATTGTTCGTCGATAACGGCGGCAAGGGAGAAGATGATCCTTTCGACGTAGTCTTTAACGGTCTGGTCGATCTCTAAGTTGACGATGAAGAACGGAGACTGGAGGATGTCAATCTGCCCTTGATCGTTGTAGAAAAAACCGTAATCAAGTTCTGGATCCGCAATTCATGGCTAGGGAGACTTCCCAAAGTGCTGACGAGGGGAAGGTGTTGCTTCTTCTTTTCCTTCTTCTTTTGGTGACATATCGAGCCAATGAGAAGAGGTGGAGGGAGAGGTTAGGTGGTTGGCCAAGACTAGGGAGGGAAGTTAACTTCGAAAATCTGAAGTTTAATTTCAGATTTGATTGGGAGAGAAAGGGAAGTTTTGAAATTTAAATTTCAAATATATAGAGGGAAAGGAAGGGCGCTCCTTTGACGAGGGAGTTGATTAAGGTCTCAAAGGGGAAAGGGACCTAATGTAGGAGAGAGAGAGGGAAAGAGGGTCCGATGGCATGCTATGGGGGGAGCGGGGCTTATAGGTGGGGATTTAAAGCTTGCCCTGTTTAGAATCTTGAATTAGGAAAGATTGTTTTAAATCAAATCCCATTTAAAATTCAAATAGATTTGATTTAAGAAACTTACCTAAAATAAATCATAGTAGTAAAAGAAATTTAAAATTTCAAATGAAAGAAATCAGATTTTAATACTTTCCTATTATGGTTTGCATCATAAATGGAAAGCATTAATGTTGTAATTTGAAATTTGGAGGCAAGGGGAGAGGAGTTGCGGCCCACGACTAGGGGTAGGGGTAGGAGGGTTGGGGTTGGGGACCGGCGGCTAGATGGAGGGAAAAAGGCCTTGGGGCCGGCGGCTAGTAGGAGAAAGTTAGGTTCGGCGGCTTGGAGGAGGGAGGGAAAGTGGCCTTAAGGTTGGCGGCTAGGAGGGAAGAGAGAGGGAGGAAGGCAGCTTTGGAGGGGTTGTAGGGACTCGACCAGCGACTATGGAGGGGAAGGAGATATTAGGGTTTAGGGAAGAGGGAGGAACCACGAACCTGGACGCTTCCTGCGGTTGGTGGGTGATGCGGTGCCCTCACCTAGGGTCTTCAAACACCCTCACACGCTCTCATCTCTCTAAGACACAATGCAAAAAAAAATTGTAATAATATTCATCATCCCTCAAAAGATGAGGAGGCTTTAAATAGCCCACATATAATGAAGGAAACAAAAGACAAACATGCCCCTTAGGGCTTACATAGGACTACTCTCTCAAGTGAGGGTACAAAGGAAAAATATGCAATAACAAACTCAATACAGACATAATAATAAATCTAATACAACTGATGACTCAAAAATAAAGCGATGCGATCGTGGTCGTAGACCATCGGCCCTGTCTCTGGTAAACTCTCCAAGGTTAGATGTCCTCATCAAGGGAACACCACTAGCTTCGTCAATGCTTACCCTGATGAGCTCCTGTTATGGCTTCCTACTTCTTTGGTGTCAAGGGTTCTAGGGAACTAAGGGATGGAAAAGAGGAAGACTAGGTAGGCTTAGAAGGAAGCTTGAACAAAGATCATCGCTACATTCATTGTTGGTACCAACATTGCCTTCTCTAACAAGTTCTTACTGTGGTTTCCTCATTTAGGCAAGAACAGAAGGGGGAGAGGTTGTGAGAATGGGAGAAAAAGAGATAAGGGTGCCGGGAGATAAGTGACTCATGGCTCGGCTCAATTATAGATCATTCATTAATATTTGATTAGGGAATCAAACAAACTTGGACATTTTTTTAAATAATCAATTGTTAAGTAAACAAGTTTAAACAATTATATATTCAACTCATTTATATTCATGAAGAAAATCGTTTAAAGCTCGTGATCAAACTCGTTAAGAAAGTCGTTAAGAAGCTCAATTCATACTTGATACATAAATCGTGAACAAGCTCGTTAAGAAACTTAATTAATGTCGAATATAGGGTTGCTTGTCTCCTTATGAAAATTATGAACAATCTAATATAAATATTTTATATTTATCAAAATTTAATAGTATAATAATCATTAATTAATAAATAAATGACTCTTCATTATAAATATAAAGATTGGCTTTAATCTTATATGGTATATTTCGCATAATTTTTAATTTTATTATAATAAATTATTCTTATTTTAAGAAAAATTAATTTTATTTTTAAATTATGCATTTTCATTAGAATGAATTTGTTAAAAAACAAGAGATATTTGTTCATGAATGAGCTTGTTTAATAGCTAGAAAATACTCGTTAGATATGTTCCTGAATGGGCTTGTCTGATAGCTCGAGTACACTCGCTAGATATTTTCGCAAATAGTCTCTACAATAACTATTTGTTGATAGGCCTGATAATGCTCATTTGTTAAGTTAATGAACATCTAGAAAGTAAAGCTCGTTAATTGCTCGATAAGGCTTGTTTTCTTAAAGCTCGATAAGGACGAAATGAATCAAACATAAGCCAAACACAAATCAAACATGAATATCTATTAGTTAAAACGAACCAAACTTGAAGACAAAAAAAAACTCAAATTGTGCTCCATCTGAGCTTGAACAAGTTGATGATAAATGATCTCAAACACGAATAAGCACTGCTCAGCTTGGCTCGGCTCGATTCATTTGTAGCCCAAAATAGTATAGAGATGAGATAGGCATTTTCTAATATACAAGAATTCTAAGATTTGGACAAGATATGACATTTGTTAAGTAGAACTTTTTTAAATAAAAATTAATAATATTATTAATGTGTCTCATTTTTCATCACTCGTGCAGGTCGAAATTCGCCCGAAATTCGCCCTGAGGTGAGAACAATTTTTTTTTTCTCATGAGGTAAAGGTGCCCTTTCCAACTATTTTTGATATTTAGGATGCATTGGCAGAATCCATTATACGAAATGAGCGACCTTTGAGAGTTTTCATCATGAGCAATGCATTTTAGATTGGATCTTCACAATGATGTGTCTATTGTCTGTCATTTTACTCAGACTTCATCAGCTTGAACCCTATGATCCATAAGGTGGTCAAAACATAAAGGCTAGAATTGTTTCAATGACACGAAAGATCTCTTGGCACATCCACTAACTCATTGGCTTGAAACCACATCCTGTGGTGTGGATGTGACCCCTTTTGGGATCGCAAGTCAAGGTGGCAACCAAGCCTAAGTTCACTCCCGAATGCCAAGAAGACTGAAGTGGAAAAAAGATCAACAACTTAATAAATGAATAATAGAAAATTCCATAAAAAAATGATATAGGATGCTGCTGATACATCTCTTACTTGCTATTTGGTAATGGGTTTGGAAACTTAGGCTAGAGTGGTTCTAAATTTTCACTTGAGTCAAGATGAAATAACAGTTGAATTTTATAAATGAAAATCACTCACATTAACACAGAATCAAAGAGACCCAATGTTTAGACGCCCATCCACTGATGCTTTAATAGTGTTCACAAATTTCTTAGACAACAACAAAAACCATGTTGCAGAAAAAAAAATGCAAAGGAAAAAGCTGAGACGTACTATTACATGAATTCAGTCAAACCGCTTCCTCCTGCTTTTGCTCACAGATTGTCGGGTCAAAATTTTCTGGCCAGGAGTTAAATGATCATCCTGCATGCAAAATTAAAAATGTTTTTATAATTTAGATACCACGATAGCATGCCCACATTTGGTACTAGCTGCTAAGATGTAGCTTTACAACATCACATGAACTGTCTATGATATGCAAGATACAACATAAAGTCAACTGCATGATTGCTACAGATACACTCGGTAATGCCAGCTAAAACCCATTAAGAATTTTATGAACAAGAAGCATTTAACTAGATATACAAGATTTTGACAAAACGCCTATATAATCTTAAAGCTATTTTAAGACTTAGATGTATTCTTGACCAGAAATAATCTGCCATTCTTCAGGCAAGCAGTTCTGTTCAGTTTTCTTTCTTTAGTGGGGCATACGTCATGGATAAATATTGGTATCCTCTAAAGCGCATTACTAACGAATGAAATGGATCACAAGTAACACACGCCACGGTTTTATATAGAGGGATACCAACTTCTCAAATGTGGGTGTAAAAGGATCTGTGCAAATTTTGGTATGTAGTTTGTGTTTCAGTTTTCTTGGTGTAGATGCATCACTGAATCAAAGTGGCGTAAGCTTAAAACTCATTACTAATGCATAAAATGGATGACAATTATCACATTAACTGTTCGTATGAATATATCACATATTTTTTGTAGATATAAAGTTATAAGTCAACCAAATTGAGCCAGGTGCTACACTGTTTTAGTTAGTTTATTTATTTCCAAATCAAGCACGACCCCTCTGAACCAAATTTTAAAATTTTGTTAACGATTATTTATTGTCTTACTGAATTTGAGCAGTCATCGAACTTTTAATCGAGCCCAGCAAAATACATCTAGGATGATAATGATTGAAGCAATCTTATCCAATCTTATCACTAAACATAAATAAATTTATAATTTTTCACCAGAATTGAAAAAAGATCTCAGTATTTTTTTATGTTTTATGAAAAATAAAATTAGATTTGTAATCTATCCACCAAGCTATTTGCTAAATATTGTCATCACTTACAAAAAATATAAGTAACTTTTATAGTACATATAGCATCAGATAATTCATGTTCTCAAATAAAATAAGCTATCTAATAAGCAATTAAATTATCATTAAAAATGCATTTTTATTGTACTTTTAACAAGCCACTTAAACAAAAATGAGATGAATGAGAGTAGTTTAAAGGCCGTTTAATTTGCTGAAAAGGGGATTCTGTGTAAAAAAATAAAATATATTTGAATTGGTAAGAACTGTTTAGATGGGTGTAAAATAAATTTAAGTGATTTTTCTTATTCGGTTTAAAGTAAAATGAATAAAATGTAAAACCCAAAAATGGTTGCGGCTGCTAACGTGTCGTGGCACCGGCGGACGGCTAGCGGGTTGAAGCGCCGGCGGGCGGCTAGTGGGTTACGGCGCCTGCGGATGGTTGGTGGCAATGGTGGTAGGAGGTGACAGCGAGTGGCAGCCAATGCATGCAACAACAAGCAAAACTTTACTTTGCAATCAATTTTGAATTCACCAAAAAAGGGACAAATTTTGAATACATTAAAAATAAACTAAATGGTGCATTCTAAATACTTTAAAATTTTACATTGCATTCATTTTGCTTCAAACCAAATAACAATATTTCAAAAACCTTACATTTGGAATACTTTACAACAATTATATTAAAAACCAAACAACCTCTTAATATTCAAGCTTATTCATTTATATGATAAGCTTTAAAAATTACATTCAAGATTATTCAATTAATTGAATAAACAAATATTATATAAATGAGTATCAAATTAATTATTAAGTTCACTAATTCACTTATAAGTTGATGTTACTTTAACAATTGTCAATCCATATTATAAAATGATAAAGTGATGCCTATGTGTGATAAGTTTAAGTATTTGAATATATTATGTAATTGAATAAGGATATAGATGATGATCTTACTTGTGGAGTTGAGATTGGGAGATTAAAATGAAGAAATTTCTTATGAGTATTATGTGATAGAAGGACATCATAAAGACTTAAATGAAAATCTTATAAAACAATAATTAGGCTAAACATGTTGTATAGATCCAAGAATTGGATAACAAAAAAAGTCATCAATAGCAAATATGACAAATGAAAATGTTAAAATTGATATATAGCAAAATTAGATAAGATAAATTAAGGAATTATTATATTAAAATAATAACTAAAGCAATATCAATTGAAGATATGTCAGTTGGTGGCTTAGAAATATACATTGAAATGTAAAAAAAATAGTCCTGTTAAATGAGTATATAAAAATAGTGATGGAGGATTAGGAACAGGAAAAAGGTAGAACAAAGGTGAAATAAATAGTTCTTCAAAATAACCTAAGAAGAATAGTGAATGGACACTCACTCACTCTCTTTTTCTCTTCTAAGCCTCTCTAAAAAAAGAAAGGGGAAAAAAAAAACAGAACAACAACCTAAAATAGAAAAAATAAAATATAGAGAAAAAAATGTGTTTTTTTATTCTTGCCCCAAACTCATCGTCTCCCCACCATCAACCACTTCATGTGCAAGGTATCATGCAAAACCTCAAAATTAAGTACTCGTGCATTTTGTTCCAACACGGCAAGCAAATTAAGTACTCGAGCGCCTTATTCCAACGTAGTAGGCAACTTTTGTGATTCTCTCCTGCAGCAGTCAAGGCATATGCACATTTTTTTAGACACCATGGATTAGAAGACCCCATATCGCGGTGCGTCATGACGCTAACCATGCACACTTTTTTAAGCACAATAGGGAGGTCTAGCATCCCCCAAAAATGCCCCATACGCAGGGGAGAAGCCAGACATTTTTTTACGGCATAAGGCACAACTACCTTCTTAAAATAAAAAATCATATCCTTAGCCAACCAAAATTGAACCAAAATTCAATCCTAAATAGAAATTTCCTACCTTTTCTTCTTAACATCTTGCCATACCTGCTCCTAACCCTATCCACGTAAACCAATCTCAATTCAGCCCTTCAACAGCACAACCTTCTCTCAGCTTTCCTCTACCCATGTACCTTCTTATTTCTTTTTTCCCTTAACCTAAGAGAACTCTTCGTCTCATACTGCACCTCTTCTTTTAATAGCTATCTAGGCTTCCTCACTGTTGACAACTCAGCTGAGTGAAACTCACCTTTCCAAACCAATACGTGTGAGGTGAAATTGCTCAGTGCACTGGCTCAATTTCTGCTTCATAAATCACAAAACTCTTCTATGTGAGCATTCATTGATGGTAAGTTGAGAAAAGTTAAAAAATTTGCTTAAAATCATCAGAATTTTCAAGACCAACTAAGGTAAGAATGAAAATTTAACTCAACCTTATATAAAGAAGCTGCAGATTCAGACCGCATCATCTGATTAGGAATCTGACCAAGAGTTTGGAATGCATCCAGGGCATCTAATGTGAGTTGCCAACCACTAAGGGCTGCAGTACCACTTGAGTCGGTGGCAATGTCAGAACTAAAACCAGCAGCTGCAACATTTCCATTCACCCACGGACAATAGATATTGTGGTGTTTAATGGGATCAAATTCACCAGCTTCTTGTCTGTAGTTATTTTCTTCATTTTGAGGTCCTGAAAAACAGAGGGCATAAAGTATATTTTAGGCAATTATGAAAATGAAAGGTGAACAGTTATACATGATCTCAATACACATTTACGAAGGACACTGCATTAAACCAATTAACTAAGATCAAGTACAAATTACCATACATCCCAAAGTAGGGTCGAAGCATACAAAAAATCAATCAATTGGGCACTATTAACAGACAAAAACACACTTGACAAACAACTGCACATTAAAATTAAGCATATCCAGCATACGGGAAAGAAATAATGTAAGAAAAGGAAACAAGTAGGACAAAAGCAGCCAAATGTAAGAAAGTGATGTAGGACTATGATGATTGCAATTATTTTGTTAAGATTTTGCACAACTTCTTGATTAGAGAAATAACAAAGAAATATATTAGCAAATAAAACGACAAATCAAAACGTAAGAGGGGTCACGACCGTTTAGGCTAAATTGCATATCAAAGATTTGAAGCTTCAAAATAATGTAGAAAATAACATCATGCCAAGATAGCAGTTTCAACAAAATCCCTAGTCTAACAATAAGATAAATAAATAATGAATGCACTCAAATTCCTACGTTTACTAAGCTTAGAAGAATCAGACAAATGCGTCCTTCGTGACTACAATCAAATCACAAGAGAGTGTTAGACTTAAGAAATACGAGAAAAGGAGTAGAAAACCTTCATTAAGAATCGGCGGCAATCCTCCGCTCGACGATCTCTAATTGCTCTTCAATAGCTTCAACCAAAGTGTCCAAGATGCGTTCGATGTAGTCTTCAACCATATGGTTGATCCTCGGGTTGACGTCGAAGAAGGTTGAATGGAGAATGTGCACGAAACCGTGTTCGTCGTAAGCAAGTCCGTAGTCAGTGTCCAGATCGGCCATTCATGAATGCTAAATGATGATTTCTTCCCAAAGGTTGCTAGTACTCTTGAACGTCGTTGAAGAGAAAGAAGTTTCTCTTCAACTTGAAGTAGGGAAGAGGTGAAAGGGGCCGGCCAAAGAAGGAGAGCAAGGTTAAGGGTTTTTATTTCAGATTTTGTGCAAATAGGCGGAGGGAAAAATAATTCAAAATCAAATCCTCAATTAATATCCTTGATTGAGATTAATTAAGGAAGAGAAGGGGAGAGGGGGGTGGCGGGCATGAGAAGGGGAAGGGTTTTATTTCTATGCCACAAAGAGGAGCTCTCTTATGAAAAGAATTTAGGTAAGTGAAGGCTTGGGGATTTCGGCCAAGAGTGGGGGTGGAGATTTGGAATTATTTTCAAGAGAGTTTTGGGAGATTTGGAAATAAATCCCCATGGGATTTATTAAAGGGGTCGGCGGCAACAAGGATGGGGGGAGGATTTAAGGCAAGTGTTTATTGCTTGCTTTAATTGGAAAACTCAAATTAGGGAAGAGAAATTAAATCCTCTTTAATTGAAGATTGATTTGGATGAGGTTTAATGACTTTCCTAAAATAGATTTCATATTTTAGGAAAGAATTTGAATTTCAAAATTCTTGGATTTGAATTTCAAAATCAATCCTAATCATATTCAATCCCTATTAGGAAATAAGAAAAATAGGAGGGAAGATGGGAAAGGTGGGAGGGGCCGGCCTAGGTTGGAGGCCTTATGGGCTTTTGGGTGGAGTGGAGGTGGTGGGGTGAGGCCGGCGGCTTAGGGATGGGGTGAATTCCGGAGGCCGGCAGCTAGATGAAGAAGAGAAAAGGAAATTTCGATAAAGATGAAGAACCACAAACCCAACCATCTCCAAAGTTGGTGGGTGATCCAAATTCCCTCTCCAAGGGATCTCGCTCCAATCTCCTCAAGATCACCGAAGAACTCAAAAAAGGGGAAAAAGTTTTATCATTCAATAATTCATTAATTCTCAAAGAGAAACATAGGAGTTATAAATAGCCTCGTACATAAGACTCAAAATAGAAAAGACGACAATGCCCTCAGGGATTGCAAATGACATCCCTTAATAAAAGGGTACAGCGGGAAACAAATACAACGACATCATAAATAAAATACATAACATAAATTAAAAATAAAATACATAACATAAATAAAAAATACAATGACTCAATCATGGCCGTAGATCGGCGGCCACGCCTCCGATAAACCTTCCATGATTTGATGTCCCCATCATTAAGTTTATCTAGCATGGTAAGATGAGATTCTCTGGCTCAGCATTGTCCATCTTGCTTACTTATTGATCAACGATGCTAATTGCAAGAAGATGCCCAAAATCAACAAATTTATGAAGGACAATCATTTTGCTTGCAATCCTCAAGAATTATGTTCTATTTCTTCTTAATTTTGCAACTTCAATAACTGTCTTTTCTTGTGTTCTTCAGCTTTCTTCTAATCGATTCACAAACATTGTTTTTTTTAGCAGAGAAGGGTTCACCAATCTTCTCTATTTACTACATGTAGAAACAAACTTCATTGAACCCTAAAAACAAACCACACTATGATATACTAGTATGATTTTCCTTTTATTTAGGAACCCCGATTAGCAGGGGCAGGTGAGCAAAGAGTGGAAGGGTTACACCAACCCTCGTATCATCTAAAAAAATTATGAATAGAGTTGGATCCACCTGCTCCAATAGGGTTAATCTTCCATGATGGCCACAGGAAGCTAGAGTTAACTGGTGCGACAAACGGAGCAGAATGCAGTTTGAAGGAAAGTTTCAAGGTGAAGGCAGACAAGAAGTGAAAAAAATACTGCATAAGAAAGAAGATTTGGAGGGAGAAGCATAAAAGAAAACAACACTAAAGAAGCTTAAATGCCAAGGCTGAGAACAGAAACCTACAACACGTTGTGGCAACTAAAGCAATGCAGATAATCTCAGCTCTCAAAAGACCTAAGTTTCTTCGCTGGTTCTAGTCCAGTCTTTTCAGATAAAGATTCAAACTTCACAACAGATAGAATTAAACATTTATCCCGATTAATATTTTGCTCATCCCACTATAATTTTTACTCAGGTTTTACCAACTAATCCTTTTGCCTAAATGGATATAACTTCTCCAGCTATTCACATGGCCCGCACAGTTTTCACAATCCCAAACAAACTCTCCACTAGGCAATGCTTTGCAATACTAATCAAGATTTTCTTAGTCAACAATAATAAGACACTTGTGCCAACAATCACCCTTCCGTAAGTACCCTAAGTGATTCTCATCAAATTGGACACCTTGAGTGGGAATAGGTGAATAGAGAGGCCTTAGAATATATGGAGAATTCGGATGTATGTCAAATAAAAAAGGTAGCAATGAGACCTGAGCTTAATGAAACAAGTTGGGGGAAAGCCTACAGAGAGTAGCACAGTGCCTGACTTCAGAAGATAAATTTGCAAAAGAAAGTCCGTTTCGTGCATTCAAAAAAAAAAAAACTAAGAAAGGCATCTCTTAAGTCAACCACCTTGGAACAATGGCACTTCCTATGGCGCTGTGCATGCACATTACACAATGACATTGACGATGAGTTAAAAAAAATTATCATTTTTCTAAAATATGCCTCCAATACACAAACAACCAAATGAGCCTACAACCATGATCTAATTGAAAATAATTTTGTAAAAAACAAAGTGGGAGGAATAATGAATGGACATTCATTTTTGAGAAGAGACCCTCAACCTGGAATGTGGACACATACAGCTCAGTAATGTTGCCCTCATGACAAGAGAGCATTATTGGACTTTTTAAATATTATGAAGGCAGAGATTTTTTTAAATAGGAAAAGCTGGACTAACCAATCTTTCAGAATGTAATTCATAACTTTCTTGCAAGAGCATACTTCATGGATGCAAATTTATATGAAAAAGATAACAGACAATGAAGAGTTTCAGCAGACTAAGTTATACTTGCATGAAAAACTTGACCAACTAAGAGTAATTAAGCATAAACAAGCACCAATAATCTGAATAAACATCGGCGACACTAGTTCAAGCCAAAGACTAACAAAACAGCCTACACCAGGTAAATCGTTAGCCACATCCAGAATCAAACAACATTAGGAGCAATCATTTCAAATTTACTGAAAAAGTAGATATGCAGAGATGTAGCATACAGAAGGCTTACATAACAAGGAAGAAGTAAAAGATGCCAAATTAAACTTTATTTTAGACAATTACATTAATAAATGAGTAAGAGAAAAGGCAAACTAGAAGAAAGAAATGTTGAGAAACAGTGTGATCAACTGGTTAATACCCAATATCTGAAACAAATGGATGCAAATAAAGGTAGATTAAAGAGGCAGTTTTCTCAAGGTGGTGTAAGTTTGAAGCATACTATATGCAAGAAGACAACCAGGTTAATAAACTGGTGCAATACGTTGGTATGAGTGATAATTACCTGAACTAATGCCCATGACATTATCAGAAACCAGAGCACAATCATAAGTAATTGTTTCTTTTCCAGTCTGCATCACCTCCCCCCTGGATATTTCATTAGCAGAACATATCATTGCATTGCAGGAGAGTGAAGGATGGGCACTGCTTTCATGACCCAACGTATGGCTCATCTTTTCCCCACTTTCAATAGAGTCAGCCTTAATGGAACCATACACTTTTGAGCCACTATCAGCCTTTTCTACAGATCTAGAAATCATATCTTGCATATCACTGTGAGGACCCTCCCTGAGAATTTCATCAGGAACAAACTCATCCATTAGTCCCGGTCCTGGAGCAGATTCACCACTTTGGCCCATATTTTCAGTTACTTCTGCTATCAACCCTACCTCACCAACAGCACTGTAAGTTCGGCGCAGAGAAATATCAATCCCATGAATTTCAGCTTCATGACTGGCACCCACACCGACACTACCTGCACTGATCCCTAAACTAAACCTATCCCTAGCACTAACAGTGAAAGTTTCCGCATTGAGTACTTCCTCACCTTCTATCGTACTGCTTCCACCCATTTCTCTGGCAACACTTCCAGCACCATGAGGTAAGCAGGTGCTCTGTTGCGCGAGATTACTATTGTCAAATTCTGACGCACCATTTGTGTAATTAAAATTAACGTAATCAACATCTCCAGGACAATTTTCAACGCTTTCCATAGAGTCTTCATCATCACTACGGTAGATGGTATCCATTGCAACAACCGATGATGCATGAGCAGAATTTCTAGTGTTTGGATGACCAACAGCTATGTCACTTCCATCTTTGAAGGAGTTCAGACGATTGATTGTTAAATCAAGATAACCATGACTGGGCCCAGCACCCGACGAGTTCAACTTGTTTGATAAATCCTGGGAATGGAAGACATCTAGCCGACGGGCACGCTTAGAAAGACCATCAGATTCATGTGTGCCTCCATCAACTTCATCATCATCACGGTTAACAACAGTTCCTTCTATGCTGTCAGCCTGCTGTATCCTATCTTGTGGCCTATCAACTGTGCTCCCTCCATCCTCTAAGCTACGCTTCCTACTGCTAGGACCCCTTGATTCAAACGAAGCAGCACGATCACCAACCTCACTTCCAGCAGGTTGACCAAGTGTAAGATCTATGCCCATTCGACTATCATCTAAAGGATAACCCTCAGCAGGCATGTTAGATGGGAATCCTTCAGCAGCGTTAAGATTCAAATTCACGACAGCATTAGAAGGTGATTTCTTCTCATCAGTGGTAGCTGCTTCATCGCGGTCCTCCATCTGATCCCTCTCCATTCCACCTACACCAATCCCCCCGTTAATTCCACTAGCAGCACTAGTTCCATGTGTTGGGGTTATTTTTTTGCAATTATCTGTATTATTAATGTTGTTGGAGCCAGGAGGTGCCTGCTGAGGAACTGTCAAGAAGTCGCAAACTCTGATGGTGGCACCACATAGGCTACAATCTAATAAAGGAGATCTCATATCACACCATGATTCTTCAACTAGCTTTTCTTTTCCTCGTTTCTGTTCTGCTGATGCGGAAAGTGCATGTTTGGTTGGTTCAGGACATCGTGCATAGGGATATCCATCTTCATTAGGACCAAATGAGCATCCATTTCTAGCAGATTGAGCTGAATACTCTTCACAATCTTGCACATTTGGAAGCCATCTAGGCTCCCAACCACAAAGACTGATAAGCTTCTGGGCCTACCCAAAATTTAGATGAAGAAGAAAATGATAACTAGAAACAACATCAGAAAAACTCATCATGTTGAAATGCAATATGAACAAATCAATAAAAATCTAAAGAAGAGATAACGATCATGCCTGAGTATGATGGAAGAAGGGATCCTCTCGAGATATTTCAGGTATGGGCATGCTATCAGTTTTAAATCCCATCTCTCCAGATGAAAATAGAGACTGTGATAGGATGCGCTCAATCTGTGCACATCTTGACAGTTTCATGGTCTCAATTGCAGACGAAGCTATTAGTGGCAGACAGGGGAATTGCAGGAGTCCATCACACCGGTCCTTGTAACTTCCAATAAGCGCTGATGCAGGAGTTGGAGGAAACTGCACCAGACTGTCAGCACAGCAATTTCCTTTCCAAGGGCATGTGACTTTGTGGCCAGAATCAAGCTTCTCAGTAAAGGCTTCTCCATCATGATCAACTATAATAAAACAACATGATACAAGTAAAGATGAAAGTAGGTCCTTCTGTATGGCTTTTACTGGAACTTGGAAGAGAGAATCATAAAGATAATTAAATCCAAAGAGAAACTTTAGCCACAAACAATATCAATTAATTCTCTTGAAAACCCAGCCCCAAACTACATTAAAGATTAACTTGTAAATCGCAGCATAATACATACTAGATATAACGTTTTTATGACAAAAGTACTCCTTCCATCCTTTACACTAGTCAACCACACGAAGTTCAAAGTGCATCATTTGGAAATTTCCATTCTACTATTCATTTTAATTTACAAAATGAAAGAAAATTTGTTTGTTTTCTAAGAGTTCAGGCTGAAAGAAAGGGGGCTTCATTTTAGACGGAGCCTTATAAGAATGTCAAACTTCCCTTCTGAGTTTATAATTTTTTTTTAAATTAACTAATTACATACTAAACGCTAGCCTGAAGAGTGGCTAGTTATGTTGGTGATGAAGGCAGAGAATATTTCAAGGCGCATAAAGTGGTTAGAGAATCAATAAACATTGGTCTTTCTAAAATTGAGTCACAAAGTCAGACGAGGGTGTAGAATGGGAAATTGACTGGTATCCTTCAATAAGACAAATACATAAAGATCTTTAACTCATTATATAGCCTTTTAATAAATAATATGTACCTATTAATTAATTAATTGTTACAAATGGTATCACAGATGGCAGTCTTCACTGAATTATAAGTATTTGTTGTTCTTTTGTGATGGATGCCTTTAAAATAAGTCTTAAAATGGGGTTTGCTGAACTGGATATTGAAGTAAGAGAAAGAGAGATAGGAACGTGCAAACATAGTTGGTATTTCTTCATTATGAATTTGCTTACTTTTGCCTCTTCTGTTCTCTTCAGTTTTCTACATTTCATTTAACTACTCAAATCATTGTCCATCATCATCACCCCAACAATTAAGGGTTTATTTTATTAACCCTGATTTTGCATTTTGGTCAAATTCAATGTTGCTTGAGGTGTTAAATCTATTTTGCACAAATCCCACAAACTCTACCCATAGTTTACCCACTTTCCTTCATAACCCTTTCATATTAATTTTATCTGTTTTTCATTGCTGTATATCTTCAACCCTTCATCTTACATGCCCAAAGCACCTTACTCAATTTTTTTTGCTATTTTTGCCTTCAATATGTGATACTTCTACTATCTCTCTCAATTAGGTTTTGTTTGGGACAACTTTCTTGACGCTTTCTAAAATAGCTTTTCAGTACAAAAATTTTTTGAATTAAAATTTTTTTACTAAAACATTGCTTTTTAAAAAACATCAATAAATTCATCCCAAACGAAGCCTTAATCATCAATTTATCATTTCAAATTTTGACATATATCTTAGCATTCACATTGTTTTCAAAACCAACTTGGTTTCAGGTGACTTCATGATCGCCCAACACATGTATGTGTGTAACATAACTAGTGTAACGACAGTTTCACCAATTAGCTATAAGACTCCACAATATTATCTTATTGTTTAGTACTCCGCAGACACTTTTTGCAATTTCATTCACCTAATTTTAACTCTAGAGGTTATATTATTACAGTGTTAAATTTATATATAATCACCCGACTATTTGTATAAGGTCGTTTTAGTCCCTGAGTATAACGTTACTCCAAATTAGTCCCTCCTCTAAACAAAATTGATCCAAAATGATCCCTTTTAAACTAAATTGTGTTCAATTTTGTAAAGTTGATGGATTAAATTGGGATCAATTTTACATCACAATTACAACATGAGAGACTATTTTGGATCAATTTTGTATAATTGACTAAATTGGCCAACATAAATAATATGGGGACTATTTTGGAATTTTTCTTTATTTTTATAGATACCATCATTCTTTTATATACTAAATCCAAAATATTTAAACATATCACAACAAGATCATTTTATAATATTAATAACTTATAGTGATGAATCATACCCAACAAAATTCAGATATCATAACTTCAATTTTTATGCCACTAATCTTAATCACTTTATCTTCTAAATATTTCTTTAATTGTTCTAACTTCTTACTTGTTTCAAAAAAGGTCAAATTCAGTGAAATCAGTGTCAATACTAAACAAAAATAAGAAAAAGATAATTTAAATAAGTAATCTCTATTTCTCTATGTTGGGCAAATCATCATCAAGATCAGCATTATCCCAACTATTTGAAGAAGATAATTATGATGAATGTTAGAGGACAAATAGTTTTATTGTATAGTTTATTCACTAGAGAATCACTCTCCGTAAAAGAAGAGAAAGAGTACAATGTGTTAAAGTACAATGAAATCACATTGTAAAATACTATTTTAACGCAAAGATATCTTTTTAATCACTCATAGTGAGTAAGACATCATTAACATATACAATCATGCCTGATGGTGTACATCTAACAAAGATGGAATGCTTTACGGTGAAATTGTGAAGGCCAATCCCAACAAAAAACTATGCAATTTTTTTTCAAAACATTCCCAGGGGCTCTATTTAATCTCATAAATAGCCTTCTTGAGTTAACATATGCGACTCTCCGAAGTAACATAACCAAGTGATTGCTCTATATAAAAATGTCTAATTTCAGGTCGACATAGCAGAAGGCATCACATGCATCTATTTGTACCCAAGTGGATCCATAATTGACGGTCATTGATGGAAGAATTTAAACATAACTAAGCATGGAAACTAGAGAGAAGATGTAAAAATATTCCATCCCACAAACTTGTGTGAACTATTTGGCAACCAACCAAGCTTTGTATGATCAACCAAGACATTAAGATGAAATTTGACAGTGAATGTCCATAAACAAGCAATTGATTTAACCTTGAAAAGGGGAGCAACCAAGTCCAAATCTCATGTATGACAACTAAGTGGATCGCTCATCTCAGTGCCAATAACCTATTTCCATACAGAAATCTATAGCTATTCTTAATAAGCATTGGAAATAGATCCAAATGATAGGGACAAAACAAAGTGTAGATGACGGAAGATAAATAATCAAATGATATATAAGAGTGAATGATATAAGCAGTATGTTACTATTAAACTTTTTGTAGAGCAATAGGTAAATGAAGATTAAATAGCACATCAATTGATGGATGCTCAATTGAATCTGACAATATGGATGGAGGTGTTTTTGTATAGCATGGTCAAGACCAACAAGAGTAAACATTTAACTGTGGCGCAGGCAATATGAAAGTTGTTGGTGGAAGAGAAAATGTAATGAACCGGTTGGGGGCCGGTTCAACCGAACCGGCAACCCGTCTTTTATTAGGAGTTGCGACCCAGGGCGGGTAGCTATTCGCGAACAGAGCGACAGGCGGAGATCTAGGCAGACGACCGAAGCTTGTGAATGAGGTTATTTGAGTTTTATTTCGCCGTTTTTAGCAATCCAACGTGTTTAGAGATAAGAATTAGCGACTCCTTGTCATTTCTATAATTAAAGGAGTGTTAATTTTGCAGAATTTGCAACGAACGAGAGGAACGAACGAGGAGGAAGAAGGAAGAAGTTTGTGGTATTTTTTTCTTTCCAAATTTTGTATAAATTCCCTTCTTTATTTCATCTAAAGCAAACCATATTCCTTGAAGGAATAGAGGGGATGAAATTAAGGAGAGAGAATTTTGAAAGAGGAAGAAGGATTTTTGGGAGATTTGGAAAATCCCCATTGTAAGTAATTTCTATCATGAAATTATTCTTAAGTTTTATTAGATAAAGCAAGTTCATGAAAATTTTATTGGTTGATGTTAGAGATTTGGAGAGAGATTCGAGGTTGTACCCTACGCCGAAGACTTGAAAGGTTCAAAGTGGGTAATTATGCTTGTGAAAATTCTTACTATTTATTTTTGATTAAAATCTGAAATTTATAATTCATATGATTGGTTGTATTTTATACATGTTATTTCATTTGAAGATAACTATAGATGAGCCAATGGGAATTCTAATACATGCATTGATATAGAAATTGTATAAATGAAATGGATGAAATACTATATGCATATGGAAGTTTATAAATATGTGAAAGAAAATATATGTAAAGAAAATGGAAAGTAGTTGAAATGCATATCTATACATATAAGAACACAGATACATAAACATTAAGGGAAAACGATATAGTATCAAATGAAACAAAGGGAAAAGGTTATGCATGTAAAATTTATAGGAGTTCACCCCTGTATGGTACTGGCTAGGGAAGCAACGTACTGGTGCACGTTAAAAAAACATGAAAAGGAAAAAGAAAATGGAATTGAAAATGGAAATGGTTGTACCTTTAGGGTACATTTAGACGGTGCTCCTGTAAGAATTAAGAAGGAAAAAGAAATATAGATTAAAGTAATTTTATAAATGAATATGATGGATTCTATATGATGGAATATGTATGATGAGATATGCTTAAAAGAAATTCATGAAATGAAATGAACAAAGTAAAAGAAAAGTACACCAATGTAAAAGTTAATTTTATTGTATTTTATTGAATTTTTATACATATTAAGTGATGTTGAGAATTACCCACTGAGTTTACACCGTAAACTCAACCCATCCTCCTAATGTTTCAGATAAGTTTTCAGTGATTTAAAAATGCCTGAAAGAGAAGAATTTGTCTATAGAAAACGGCGTGCAAATGACAACAGGAAATTTATGATTTGTGTATTAGTTACTCTTCAGTTAATAGAAAAGTTTATGTTGATGAGTTATTATTATATTGATGGAAATGTAACATCGTCCGACTTTTCGTACCTGCCTCATTAGATCGAACATTCGGGCCGGGTCGTAATAAAAAGTGGTATCAGAGTCCAACTAAGATCTGAATCATACTGAAAGAGCCATTAGGATGATTATTAATTATTGAAGATTTAATGTAGAATGAATTATCTTATTGATAACAAGAACCAAAATGATCCTGGAGAAGAAGAGGAAGTAGAGGAAGTGGAAAGACAAGTGCCTAATGTTAATGTTAATCCTGATGCACTGGCACAAATGATGACAGCTATGACTCGGTTGATTTAAGATTCAAGGAATCAATCATCAGTAAGTAACACTGGTGGGGGAATGATTATGGATAAGTATTTGAAATTGTTTCAGGATATGAGGCCGTCATTATTCAAGGGAGTTGAGGGACTAGTAGAAGCTAAAAACTGGTTACTAAGAATTAAAAAAGATTTTAGAAGGAATGAATTGTCCAGAGGAGAGAAAAGTTTCTTTGGTGACCTTCGTATTTGATGGAGAAGCTGAAGGTGGTGGAGAGGTCTGTATCAAGACAAATTTGAAGGAATCCCTAGCATTAGGGCTATCAATATATGACACGACCCGAAAACCCGACTCGAACCCGACCCCTTTTTTTCGGGTTCGGGTCAACCCGAACCCGAAACGGGTCAGGTTTGGGTTAAATTTTTCGTCTCGTTTCAAATTTCGGGTCTGGTCCTGGTTGACCCGGAAACCCGATATTGACCCGGAATTGACCCGCTTCGACCCGCGTGATGGCGTGAGTTATCGCGAATCGTGCGATTTAATTTAGGCATTTAGCCATTTAGATTTTAGGGCACATTTCAGCTTTACAAGAATTCCGTCTTCGTCTCTTCTCCTCTTAGAACGCCGAATCTAGGGTGTTCTCGACTGATATTGTGGTGCTTCCTGAGTTCCTGGCTTCCTGCCTCCTTCACGGAGCTTCTCTCCTCGTCGGTGTCGTCGTCTATTCCTCTATTAGTATATTTTTAATCTCCTTCTTGCTCGATGCCCGAATGCTCGAAGCTTTTCAGTTTGTTCCTTCTTGCTAGTTAGTTGCTATCATTTTAGAATTATCTTGGTTGAAGACTTGAAGTATCATCCTCGTTCGGTTATTTCTTCTGATTTAAGCTGTTATGCAATTTTGCTTTTGATTTGCTGATTAGGTCTTAGGGTTTATTGTATCTGGGTTGTATACTTGCCGATTAGGGCTAGCATGCAAATTAAGTGGAATGATTTTACTCAGGTATTCAGGGATTGGTTCGTACCTCCTTCTGTGAGGACGCAGATGCAGGACAAGTTTATGAGATTGGTACAAGGAGATAGATCAGTTATGCAGTATGAAGCTGAATTTATAACATTAGCCAGATATGCTCCTCAATTAGTACATACTATGGAGGATAAATGCCACCAATTCTTAGCTGATATTGAAGGATGCAATTAGACAGCCTCTTGTTCCATTTGGGATCGAAGATTATTCAATATTAGTGGAAAGGGCTAGAAGGATAGATCATAGAAGTGTACCTGCAAAATACTCAAAGGAGATGTGATTTTCAGAAGAGGAAAAGTGGTGAAGTTATGGGAGCCCCTCAGGATTCGCATAGCTAGTCTATTTCACAAGGTGAGAAATTAATTGGAAAAAGACAAAGTCCAACAGCAGAGACAGTTCAAGTGTGAACAGTTGCAGCAAGTGTGGAAGACAACATAAAGGAGAATATTTATCTGGTACAAATACTTGCTTCTAGTGTCATCAACCGGGTCATATAGCTACGAACTGTCCTACTCTGGGGCAAAGACCAGCAGGAGGTCGAAGATAAATACTGGATCTCAGAGGAATGCTAGAAGACCAAGAATAGTAGAACCAGCTGCTTCTACTCCAGAATTAAGTCAAAGCCGATAGAATACTCTGCTTAGAGTATATGCACTAACTCAGAAGGATGCTAAGGATTCACCTGAAGTGATTACAGATGATAAAAAATGAGAAGTGAATGAATATGTAACTTGCAAGGGGATAAGATTTCAAAATTGACTCGCCCATAGGTGTGTCAAGTAATGTAGTGGGAACAATCTAATCCCTTCCCTAACAAGCACAAGATGAACTCAAACTACTCAGCAGAAAGGATCAGGCATCGCCCCCAAGGCATGGAGAAACACCTAGGACTAATGCCCATGGACCACCCCACCTCGAACTTCAAAAAAAGAATATCCTCCTCCAGTCAATCATTACCCTCAACCCACAAATTCTTAGATGTGAAGATGGAAAAAGAGTGAAACCACACTTGAGCTTACTATAGCTTAGAACAAATTACATAAAAGGTGAATGCTCCACTAGAGATGTCACTCCTGCAAGTAGGCAAAAATATGGTCAAGAAAACCGATCTACTAGGCGCAATCTAAGTAGGTGCTAGACCATAGTAGATAAGGTTGGTTGACACCTGACGGAATTGGGAGTCACAATCCACAATGAAATTAGTCTAGGAAAAAACACAATTTGTCATCCCACGATGAATTTAGAGCCTCGCCCTCTGAAAGAGTCCCAAAAATGAGAAAATTGTTGATGCCAAAATCCTCCTGCAATTGTTCAATGTCGTGTCCACAATCAATGAGGACAAAAAAATCAAACTTAAGAATTCCTCAACACTACGAGTGAGATCACTTGGCATGTCGCTCAAGTTGGGGATAAGATCAATTGCTTGGGAAGGATAAATAAATAAGGTGAGTAAAGTAATGATGAAGAAAGCAACTCATAGTCAGAATTTTTTAAAGGTATCTAGAAATACAAAGCATAACGCTTTAAGAAGATCAAATCAGCAAGAATATAGCATAATATTTTTAGATTTGAAGTGACATCGCCTCAAGTGTGTATTTCTTTCAAAAGTTGTGAGCCACTAATTTCCTGTAAAAAAAACAGCATATCAATTATATGATAGCCCACTCACAAGTGAGGTTAAAATAGCAAATGATAGGCACTCGTCATCTCTATCGTCATCTCTAACTAGGGTTAACCATCTAAATAACAGGCGACAGGAACAATGGGAGACAATGCTACCTCCCTAGGAATTATCAAATGTAGGTTACTCCGCATACCCAACTAACCTTATATTAATAACTCCTTATAAATATCTAAAATTTTCATTTTTAACACATAAAGAGCTCACGTTATGATACAAGCTCATAGGACAAGATAAAAAATAAGTTACTAAACTCATCTAAATTAGAAATTGAATACTCTTAACTTAGATGAGTTTGAGTTGATGCTGAAAAATTTTAAACCAAACAGAATAACTCATAATATATAAAAAGGGTACCAACTTGAGTACATAGATCAAAGTGATCTCAACTTAGAGCAAAGTAATCTCAACTTAGAGCAAAGTAAGAAAGCTGTGAGACTACTACTTGTAAAAAAAGCTAGGGCCCTTATGTAGACGGATAGTCTGCACTAAATGAGATCACATTTTTTATATTAGCCTAGTCACCCACTTTTATTTTGGAAGGGGGGAGGGGATTCCATGAATTGAAAAAGTAACCACTCCCTTCTTAATAATGTTCAAGCACATATTTTTTGCAACCCTTCACTTTTACCAACTAGTGAAAATAATAAATGCGTTATTTAATTTTCATGTTCTTTTTGTGAGATGCTCTTCAAAGGTATAAAAGAATCAATGAACCAAATATGTACCCAATGCGCAGATCCAAGTGAGTTACAGAGCTAAAAGTGCTTGACCAAAGACGACAATTGCCCCAATCATGAGGTATTCGCCCGAAGTGCCTTTACCTTAGTCAGAAGGGATTACCCTCAAAGGACAATCACCCCAGCCAAGGAGGGTTGACCTTTAGAAGAATTGGCTTGATTGAGGCACTAGCCTCAAAATAACTTGCCTCTAATAAAGGGGCATACACCGAGTAAGCAAGAGATGCTCATCCGCCTAACAAATAATGACTTAACCAATTCAACAAGCACCTCAACCAAAGGTCTCACTTGTCGAAGCAACCCATAAGAGGCACTCGCCCAAGGCAATTGCGAAAGGTACTCATCGGAGCCACCCACCGGAGGAGCCCAAAGATCACGTTAGAATGGTTGTCCATGCGTAGTCATTAGTCCTATCCACGTGTACGTAGTAATCAAATCATGTATTATTTTATTATTACATTTATGTAGCCTTTTCGATAGCGTTCCTAACCTCATAAATACATAATTGTTGGACATATTTTGGACACGATGATAGTCCCACTATTCAAAGAGAGTAATAATTTCACATCACTTCCCCTTATTCGCTCCATCACTCTTATATCTTGCTCTTTTACTCTAAGTAGAGTCAGGGTGTCGCCCACAGACAAAATTGAAATCAACTTCGTTTTAGGTGATGCAAACTGGGACATAAAATAAGAGATTTTCTGTTCCATTCAATGGATATATATACTCCCTGATTGCTACAATTGTTGGTGACATCCAAGTTGAATGTCTTATTTACAATGCTCACTTCATGATGCTTTCCAAGAACAATTTATAAATTAGAAAAATAAAGGGTTTGATACATGAAAATTGAATGTCTTCTTTTCAGTCGTTACTCATGAGAAGACAACCTGAGAGAAAATAAAATAGGTGGAAAAAAAGATGTTGACCTCTTGTACTAATACCTTTTTCTCTCACTTAAGCTCTTTCAAACTCCTATTTTCAATAGATGTGCTCAACTTACGTCTACTATTTTAGATTTGGTACCTGATAGAGTTCCATCTCAGTGCCCTTCTCTTCTTAAACATCTTTCAAAATGACAAGGAAAAAAGAAGAAATTCGGATAGGATGTGTAATAGCTCAAAATCTTAACTATCGAGATATTGTCCGTTTTGACCTAAGAGCCTCACAATTTTTTTCTATTGGTGTAACTTCCCAGGAGATCACTCATCCTACGATTTCTCCAGGATAAGAATGCTTAACTGCGGAGTTTCTTAATGAAATTACAACCATTAAACCAAAAAGCGTCTCGATGTTTAAGAGTTTAAATTCTTTTACTTTAAGGGGTTTCACAATCTCTCACACTTAAATAATTGGCATCCTTGGCAGCATCTTTATCCTAGAATCATCCACCAGGTAGATAGGATTCTAGAGGTGGCACCAACAAGTTCAAGTGATGACTCCCACCACGTAACACTTCATCACATACATGATTCAAGAGGTGGCTCTCATGGCATAGCACTTTATCTTATATGACACTTAGTTCCCATAGTACAGTTGGTGTATTTCACATTTTCACTGATACTATTTGTAACATCCCAAACTCTTAACTATCGAGATATTGTCCTTTTTGGCCTAAGAGTCTCACAGTTTTATCGTGTTGGTGTAACTTCCCAGGAGGTCACTCATCCCAGAATATCTTCAGGATGAGCATGCTTAACTGCGGATTTTCTTAATGAAATTCCAACCATTACATCAATAGGCATCTCAATGTGTAAGTTTAGCTTCTTTTACATAAGGGGTTTCACAGGGTCGAGCATTGCCCTTTCTTTTGTGAAATTCGAACTTCCTCTAAGTTATAGCATTCATAGTTACGATAATACATAGTATAAAAATATACAACCCCAAAAGACTCTAAGCCTTTCGAATATGGTAGGGCAATCTAGCTAAGTCTAGCACTCTTAAAAAGAGAGTGTATTTACAATTCAATTCCATACAAAGTCAAGAAGCTTACTTAGAGCCACTGCTAAACTAGCGCCTTACATGTTAATGAAAAGAAACCAAAAAAACTTCTAGTGAGAGTGGATCCAATCAAAAAAAAGTTCTCGTTCATAGATATAAGACGAAATGCAATATGGTCGAGATAACAAATAAAGACAAGAGAAAGCTAATCGAGGAGACAAAGGACTATATCCCTCAGATTGATGTGAGATATTAATAATCTCATGGCAGTATCAATCAGATGGTGATTTAACACCATACTATTAAGATGTATAGGGATAAAATATTTAATGAATAATATTGTTCCCAAAGCAAAAAAGTGTGAATTGAGACAAAGCATAGTCTAGAGCATTATTAAAGCATAAAGATTTGAGGAGGATATTGATGATGGTGATGATGGAAAATAGTAAATGTATTTTTTGATAAAAACGCAAAAATGCATTAAAGATTTCTTTGCTAACATTTGAGTAAGTAGGCCAAAATAATCTTAGAAAATTTATCAATGAATGTAACAATATCAGAATCCTAAACAACGATTGAACTAGAACCTCAAATATCTAAGTGAGCTAATTTAGAAGTTAAAATATTCTTAAAAACTGGGTGCAGAAGAATATATGACACACAATGGTGTTTACCCAACTCACAAGCTTAACACTCAAACTTGGATGGATGTGAGAAGATAGAAATGAAATCATGAATAGTTAATGGTGTAAGTGAATGCAAAAGAAAGATATATAGTTAGGTGGTAGAAACAACTCCACCAATCATCTTCCTCAAGCTGAGATTTTGAAACGCACAATAAGAGGAATAAAATGCTACGAAACACTTATGAGTACTTATAAGACACTGAACAAATAATCTAAAACAACAACAACAAGCCTTTATACAACTATGTGGGGTCGACTACATGAATCATTTTTCTCCATTGTGTCCTATTAACAGTGCGGAGCCAGAAAATATATTTACGGGGGGCCTAAATTAATTTTTTTAAAATTTCCCTCAACCTTTTACATCTAGATTTGGGACCGACACAGGCAACTTTTATTTTTTTTTCAAATTATTATCTAAGAATGTAAAATATTAAATATAAAATAATAAATAACTTAAAATAAAAAAAATTTTGGTAGCATAGAAAAATTAATTTAGCTGCTTTGGAAGTAAAAAAATTCTTCTATAAAAAATATTTGAATAATAGCTAAAAAAGTAGCAAAAAAATTATTATTTTAATAACAAAACAGTTATAAAATTGTCCCAAATAAAACCTAATTATATAATATTTATTAAAGTTATATAACATAAAGTTATATGATATATTTATCAATTTTAAAAAATTAACATGTGAATTTTTTTTATATTTAAATAGCATGAAATTACATATGTAAAGAAATTAAAAATAATAAAAATAATAACTTTAAAATATATGATAAAAGAATAAATTATAAGAGAAAAAAAGTCTCATATTAAAAGTGAAAAAAGTTACATGTTGTGAAAAAATTACATGAATAATAATTAAATTGTTGATGTAGAAGAGAAAGTAAGAGAGAGAGAGAGAGAGAGAGAGAGTAGAGCTCCTTAGCAGGTGGTTTTTTTTAGAGGGGGGCCCCCCCCCCCCCCCCCCCCCCCCTCCGCCATTGCCTATTAAAAGTCAAATTCATATTGAAATCTAATAAAAAATATCTTTTTTAATAATTTCTAATAAAGCCTTTTTAAGGTCTACCTCTACATTTCTTAACATATGTCATATCTAATACATCTACTCCCCTAATAGGGTCATTGAAAGGCCAACATTTTATGTGATCAAACCAACTAAAACAACCCTCTCTAATCTTACTACCACTGGAACTACTCCAACGTTCTTACAAATTATCTCTAAATGTAAAACCACTCATCTACCTGAGCATCCTCATCTCTACAAAACTTCATTTTATATTTCTCTATTAATGGCCAACATTCTGCATTGTAAAGCATCGCACTGAAGAGAATCTGTTGACAAGAAATTGTGACACCTATAATACAACTAAAAGAGAGATTTGAATGGCTATACAGATGCCCTTCGCGAAATGAGAGAAAAAGAAACATCATAATTAATAATAGAGGGAAGAGAAGACACACATATGCCCTTTCTCGAAATATATGATGCACAGACACGGTACTATTATTTTTATATTTTTAAAATAGTGCATAAAAATTGAATAAGTGTAATATTAAAAATAATTTAGAAATAATAATTCAGTTAACTAGATTTATAACTAAAATTATTAATATTAGGATGTCGAGAGTCGGGCATCGATGTTATGCAGTATGTATCAAGCATCTATCGTCGATGTTGAGAGGGCAATAGTCATAAATGTCAAGACAACGTCGGACAAAGATGAGTTGTCAAGTTGTGAGCACATAAATTACTAGCGCTGAGCATCAATGTCAAGACAGTGTTAAACTTTGATGTTCAAATGGTTTTGAAAGACATCAAACATCGATGTTGAGATGACATCGAGCACAATTGTGAAACCAAAGTCGCGACCCGCAAAGAGAAATGAAAATGAGAATATTCGATGAATGGGAAATTGAGTGCGGGCAATTGATTTGGTGTAGTGTATAGGAAATAAGAAATTTAGTTTATATATTTTAAATAAATACAAATTTTAATGAAAGAAATTATATTTTTTAAAAATCCATAAAATGTTAAAAACAAGTATGTCGGACACGCATGTCCAATTTGTATTTAATATTTTTTAATCGGACATGTTTTCGATGTGTTCGACACGTGTCGGATGCATGTCTAATGAGTGTCGTGTCAGATACAAGTCAGACATTGCACACCTCTTTGAGGATAAGTGTTTGTGCATCATAGCTCCAAATATGGAGGGTGGGGGGAGGGGGGCAACATTTCTATTAGCAAAGTTTGAAAGGATGATTTTACGTGATAACAATGGGGGCAAGAGAAAAAAAATTCCGATAATGATCACTGCCAACACCAATCTAGCCACCACATCCATTTTTTTTTTTTTTTTCATTGTAACGATGAGCCTAAAATTGTAACATTACGACAATGATCACTGCCAACACCAATCTAACCACCACATCTATGATTTGCACGACTGCTCCTAGAATATGTAAGGAACCAAAGGTTGAGGGTTGGAGAGCTCGATGAAACAAAGAGCCTAAAGAGAGCAGCTACAATGTTGGAGACTAAGCGGTTTATCATCAATTAAAACTGCACGCCTTGAAGGAAGGGCATAAGCAAGAAATTTGCATTCTACTTTTGTCGGTCAAAGAGGGAGGAGAAAAGACATTACAACAAATGATTGCATCCTACACCAACCTAGCCACCACATCTATAATTTTCTTCATCTTGCCTATAACTAGAGACCAAAGCCAATAGGTAAGGAACGAGAGGTTGAGGGTTTGTGAGCTTAACAAAAAATCTAAACAGAGTGGTCTAATGTTGGAGACTGTGGTTTTTGTCATCAATTAAAATTGAATTACTAACAAGGAAGGAATAAGCCTGAGATAAATTTGGTTACAAGAATTGTTTTTTTGCCGAATAGTCAAATCAATAGTTGATGGATGATTCTAAAGTAAATCCTGTATTTTTATCTCGGTGTTTTATAGTTCTTTTAGATCTGCATACCATTAAGCCTTAATCATTAGTGAGCTTGCTTGTATGAGCTGGCAAGGCCATGATATTCTGTATCGCCAAGTTCACCATAGCATGTTCACATTGAGAGTGGACACCCTTTATATGGCCAATGAGCTCAAGCTTAAAACGCATGCTTGAGCAAGACACAAGCCTTCATATCTTACACAAACTTATCCAATAGAAAATCAGATGATCAAGTTAGTTTAACAATTAGAAGGACTGAAGTGGTACTTTACCATCTTATATAATTCTGTTTCATTGGGCCAGCTAAGAAAGGGTTCCCTGTCGCCAACAAAGAACTGGTTTTTTTGTTAACTTTCAGTTCAATTGTGGCAACTACATGACCAGTGGATTAACAATATTTTTCCAATCAAGAAATATTATAAATGATCTGCTAAAATAATAAACTAAAAGGGTTTTGTTGTTGTGTCCTATAACTATTAGTGTGTGTGATTTAAATTTAAATAAAGAGAGAGAAGATAAGCTCTGAGAGCTTGAAAAATTCAGTATAAGAGAACTAATTAAGTAATCCATAAAGAGAAAAAGGGGTCAAAAAAATTAGACAAATGAACACCTCAAGAGAGACAGAGAGAGGCAAGGGGTAGAAACAAAATAGTAACTTGAATTCCCAGAGAAGGGGAGGGTACAAGAATTTTCAAATCTCAATTCATCATGTAATGATCCCTCATACAAGGCTCGCACTCATTTTATAGACTCAGAATGCAAATACTATATATATAACATTATTGTATCATGTTAAAATTTAAGGCATTTACTTGACAATAATGTTACATCAATTCTCATGGGCTGCAAAGAACTCTACTCAAGAGATTTAAACTATTCGAGAAAGGACTCAATATCTCAACTGTATGTAAAGCTAGCAAAATTTATCTCAAAGAAAAGTGGTAAGTCCATCATGGAGAGGACACAACGAATGGAAAATCCATCCCAAAAAGGAAGAGAAGAAGGGAATGAGTATCACTATTTCAACAAACTCTAAGATTCTCTTCATGCATTTTCAAGAGCATGATCAACTCTAGAAAGATATCTAAAACCTTACAAGATTTCATTGATACTTGTCAGATCAACTTGATTTAACTAAAATTGAATCTAATTTTTTTAATCTAGTGATAATGTAGCTATCGATTCGAGTGTGTACAATACGGGTCTGCCACTAGGATGCAGCAAATCTGAGGAGGTAAACGGTGCAATGAGATCCACGAATGGAGCCATCATAAGAAATGTGAGGACTTGCATTAAAGTGGCTGATGTGCGATAATGTGTGAGCTAGTCAAGCCAACCCAAGAGGGGAAGCGAACGGGAAGGGGAAGGGGAAGTGCAATTAGTGGTTAGTGTAGGATCGGAAAAAAGGATTGCATGTGAGAAAGCACAGAAGCAAGGTGTGCGAGGGTTGCAAGCATGAGTAGGAAAGCAAGCATAATGCAAGTGCTTTATGCAAAGTGGAAGCCATAAATCGGAGTGAGTTATCTACGAAGGAGCAGTGTTTGTTCCTGACTGCGACTTGCGGTTTTGCAGGGAAGGCATGCTATTGCAATTCGCAAGCACATATGAGACGGAAAGGGCATGTGCTACAGTCGTGGTAGCAACGAGGTGGAGTAAGAAATTGCATATGGGTGTTGAGGTTGAGAAATAGGGGTGAACAGTGGGTCGTGATCACATGAAACAACAAGCCAAAGTGCATGACGTGAAACAAGAGTTGCAAGAGCGACTTAGAGTGACAAACAAAGTAATATTGCAATAGTTATGTTGCAAAAATAGTCACAATTGGGTGTTCATGCAGTAAGCAAGGATGCAAGTGAAGTTGAAATCGGGATCATACAATGATGAAAATTGCAGGAGATTAAGGCATCAAAACACATCGGGTTAAGGCGGATGAAATCAAGGTTGGGCTCTGATACCTTGATAACGAAGAAAAGCAACAAGAGTTAAAAGGATCCGGTATAAGAAGAGAACCTATAAGATGAAGAGAAGAAAGGGGCAAAGAAGTCAGACAAATGCACACCCCAATAGGAAAGAAACAAAAGTTATAGACAAAACAATGACTAAAAACCCTAGGCTATAAAAAATTGAAATTTCAATTCATTATATAATGATTTCTAATACAAGGCTAGGCTCCGTTTATAAAGTCGAGACTGAAATACTTCTCTAAAACAGACTACGAGTAGAAAAGAAAGAAATCATATGTCACTTATTATATATGTCAAACGTATTTAAAGCATGCTTAAATTTAATACATTTATTTAATAATCAAGTTGCATCACAATGAATCCCTAAAAAAGACTCTTATCAAAATGAGAGGATCATTTGGAAAAAAGAAAAAAAAATATTTGTTAGATGAAATGAAAAGAGTTTTACAATGTGAAGCATTGAAATTAATAAAAATATATTTTACCACTTTAAAAGGGCATGTAACAACGAAAAAGCTTAAATAACAAAAGCAAAGGTTGTCCAGATGGTTAAACACTTAAACTTCTAAATTTCTTCCCAAATCAACAAAACCAGGCCATTCTATTCTTCACCTTTTGAGCCGAAATATATATTTCAGATTGAGCATTTGTTAGATGAAATGAAAAGAGTTTTACAATATGAAGCATTGAAATTAATAAAAATATATTTTACCATTTTAAAAGGGCATGTAACAACGAAAAAGCTTAAATAACAAAAGCAAAGGTTGTCCAGATGGTTAAACACTTAAACTTCTAAATTTCTTCCCAAATCAACAAAACCAGTCCATTCTATTCTTCACCTTTTGAGCCGAAATATATATTTCAGATTGAGCATTTAAAAATAAATCTCTTCCTTTGCATGAAAAGAAAAATACTAACCTATTCTCTAGCTATTCAAGCAGTGCTCTTCAAATCTTCACTTCTCTTATTAGAAATTCAAGCTGCTTTCCAATCAAATACCATATCTCTATTCTATATGTATATGCATATATCCCCAAAGAGAAGAAACAATAAATTGCAAAACAAAACAAAGAAGCAAAACGCAAATTAAAACCTCCATCAATTGTCCGTGAGACTGATTTAGTGAATGTCAGGAATGAGCCACATAATTCACATTCAATTTTGCCATTTCCGACATTGACCCAACCCCTTCGAGCACAGGAAAGCGAACTTGCCCCCTGCAGGTTGTATTATAATAGTTGCATTCAAAAGGATGAAAAAATAACTGTTGATAGATAAATCTGCACATGTTCTAACACAGAAAGGATAACGTGATTAAATGTATTACAAAAAAAAAATTAAAGAAGCAAGAGTCTGACAATAAATCATGCATCTCATCGGACATGCAAGGTAAGTTTTCTGGATATGTCACTTGATGTACGATTGAACAATTTGGATATTCATCATCAAACCCAAAACCATTATCGTAGTTTGTGTATTATATGTGATACAAATGGATGGATAAACATGTAAATGAAGGCGGGCTGGAAGGAAAAAATATTGCCTCGGACAATTGGAGGAAAGGTGAGAATGTAATGAAGTTAAACATAGGACTTGTGTTGTACCATAGAGAATACACAGGGGTGACACCTGGAGTACGTAAGGAAAAAAATGAAATACACTTGTAGATGGAAAATATCAACCATTTTGTACGAAATAATACCTCCTCTAGTTTGTGTTCTCTTCTATATTATAGATGCTTAGTACATTTTGGGCATACTGGCCAAATTTTGTATTGAACGTCATATATGAAGATGCTTTCATATGTTAAATTTTGTTGAAATGGAAGTGCAGCAACCACTGGGAAAAGAATAACCTTCATACGCAGATATACAAATTCACAATAGTAGTAATCCTGTTTGGAAGTGTTTCAGTTCACCATTATGAAAACTATAGTGGCTCGCTATATCAAAAAAAAAAAAGGAAACCAAGCCACCCAAACTCAAAATAAACTTCGAGAATTTGGTAAGTTGACAGAAAAACACATTCTAACTCAATCCTCACCTAAAACTAAAAAAAAAAGACTAATATTCAAGGTTTTGTTAGTTATCTGGGTTGATTCTTAAACATAGAGACTACTTCGGGTCAATTAAACAGAAAAAAGAACTTGGTTTTCCGCTAAAGATAACATTAACGGACGTAAGTTTAATTAAAGCTTATTCAGTAATAACTATCTTCATAATTGTTATAATAAGCACAAGTTGCTTTATGCATACTATACTTAATGCATATTTACTATTGCCAACTGAGGATTGCGGGTTAGATTCAAGTCGATTTATTTAGGAATACGTTGGGTCTTTTCAACAACAACAGAACCTCATTTTAAACTAAAAGATAACAATGTTGGACATAATTTAAATAGTTGTAATGTACAAAAATTATATTCATATATTGTTGCTTTATGCTAATTATATTTGTGGATTTGCAGTTGCCAACTGAAGTTTGTAGCTTGGATTCAAGTTGATTTGATATAACAACCAAATATAACAACCAAAAATAAATGTGTTCAGTAACGCAAACACAACTTCTGAAGCTTACATTGGTGATGGATTGCACTATCAATGATATAACTTCAAGTTGATGTTTTTTTTTTTTTTTTCCTTTCGTACCACAACTGAGTTTTAATCTGAAAGCATTCGAAAGGATGTGCTAGAATAAATTATAGCACAACTCAGCCACTTTATTCGGGTTATTTCAAGGTTGTTGGGTCGCCCAAAATTTTAACAGATTGTTTTAGTCAATATTGTCAATCATAATTTTACATATCACCTAATAACTCCCCAACCTACCACAGCATCACCAAAAAATTTTTGGGTTGACTTGGCAAGATAGCCCCGAATCTTTTGGATTGTGACATGGATGGCATACCTGAATGGTCTTTCACTATAAAGCATAACCAAAAGAATAACATGAGTTGAATTTGAGTACATGGTAACAAGCAAGCATTATACCAATCACATATGGATTGGATTGCCCAGATATACACAAATGCGCAATGAAATAACAAACGCACCCAAAATTAAATCTAAGACTTGACAAAGCTATCTGATAGGTAACGATCCAAAAAATGATACCACGTGCACAAACCCATTATAAAATACAGGCGTGTAGACACATTATTTTAGAAAAAGCATTTCCTAGGACTACCATAACTTCATTGGGAAAAGTTAAAAAGATGAAAGGATACAAAATCAAGATTTTCTATGACGCCTTATTTAAGTAACCAGGCAACTAGTTGAACCTGAAAACAAAGGAAGTTAGTGCATCCAAGGGTAAACTTAGGGTGAGTTTAGAGCGGCTGCAGAGTCTTGCAAAGATTGTTGTAGAATTTTCATAGAGAAAGCAACTTTTTTAAAGCTAATATAAGTATTACAAATATTTTCATTTTTGAAAAAGTTGGATGACAACTTTCTTACTGCTACCACACTATAACAGATGTAATTTTCAACATGAAAGCAATAGACAAACGAATTTGCGCCTGTAGTCTGAAAAACAAAATAGTAAAAAGTGGCCCCAAATAAATCACTAATAGCTTTACTCCTTAACACTGCGTTCTCAATAATCCAACTTTTCATGAATCATAGCCAAATCAATTACATGAGGAAATTGAAGACCAACAAGTGTGGCGTCAAGTGCAATGGTGTGAGCATTCTATTCACTGCCTATATAAACTGGATGGATATGGTGTGGAGTTATTCTGTTCCATTACAGCATCTTAGAGTTGACCTAACAGTATCAAAATTGAATTATGAAAGCAAGATCAAACAAGGCCTGAGTAGCACATCTAAGTGTGGAAACTTTGTGCTACTTCTAACTTATCTTTAAATTAATTAATAAGGCTGATGCTGGAATTTAGTTGAAGGAAAATGAAAAATAGAAGTTTGGAAAGCTCAAGCTAACGGCTAAAGATTCATTATCTACTACAAAATTACTGGGAATTCATTTCATTTCCCTCACTTTACAATATAAAAACAGAGCCTAAATAATACTATTGCATGAACGTACAAATTCAATCTTTTAGATATTGAAGGATCAGACGAGAAAAACAAAGGTGCAGCAAACAAGGAATCTGATGACCTATGCTTTTCACAGAATATTTTTCATAAAGTTTATTTACAAATTTATTTTAATGATGATCAGAATCAAACGCATTGTGACTGCTGTGCATTGAAAAGAAAAAAGTTTGAATGCGAACCTTTGGTTTTGCAAACCAATTTGATGGCTCAAATGTAGCTAGTCTCCGTAGTAAATCCCCCCTTTCCCATGGTCTACATAATATTTCGAGGGAGCCTGGTGAAGAATTACCAAAATTGTTGCTCAAGGAAGTCCAAGGAGCTTGTGCAGCAGCTGATGATAGAGAACCCGCTTTGGAGCCATGTGCACTGCCTAACCAATCTGTGCTTCCAGCATTTATAGGTGCAACATGTGAAGATGCAGCAGCAGAACTGACATTTAGCAGCATCAGTATTGAAGTATATAAACATGATACCACAAGTGCCAAACCAATTATACTTGCATATATGGCTGTCAATATACAGAATGCAGGCTAAATGTGCATCATGGACACAAGAAAAAACAAAAATCATTAACAAAATAAAAAATAAAATTAATACTTTTAACAGAATCTTATGGTAGGTTAAAACATTCAACAATTATTTTTATTAATAAGGTTCATTAGTGTACATAAGTTAACAAAGAGGTCATCATTAAGAAATAACATAAATGTATATTGCCATGAATTAGCTGCCTATGAACACTAAACACTAAAAAAAACTAGTAGAATCAGGAATGGGGGAAAACCCAAAGTACAACTTCAACTTTATAATCCATAAATGGCAAATCAAATGTTCAAAAATATGTTCATTTTGAAGGAATAGTCTAATTGTTAAAGTTAAATCTTTAATTTTAAACTAAGGTAAGCTTGCATCTTTATCACCAACAACCCAATCCCTTAGAGCCCTCATGAAAATACAACCGAGGAAATAATGAAGTTTATAAGCCTTTCATCGTTGATGACTTCACTTGCAACATATGTAGTTGATCGATCACGAAATGCCAATCCCCTCCCCAAGGCCTTTCCATGTGTACGAGAGGACCTAAGAGTATTTTTTTTTAGAAAGATTAATTTATTTTAATCAAATTTCCTCTAATGATAGCATTAAGGTTTATTTAAATCTAGGGTTAAGAATCCCTATAGTAGCAAAACCCTATAGTTAATTATCCCTCCTGCTCAAGAGGAGAACAACCTTGATTAATAAGTTTGCTTAGGCTCAAATATCCATGATTAAATTTGGATGCATGTTGAAAGGAGGATGGTTGGGGATGGAAATAGACCTAAATGAGATCCCGTGTTCCATCATCTTGGCATATCAACACACTCAATCTGCCAATGTAAGAAACTATTAGAAACATCTAGAAAGCCTAATTAACAACTATGAGTTACCTCATTTTAAATGCCTCAAGTAGATCAGTATACGATGGTACAAGTGGGTGTCAAACACAAGCTTTCAAGGTTAAAGACAACACATTTACTAGTAGAGGGATTAATGTACTCGTTTCATTTAATAGTTTAGGCTGCATGCCATTTGCAATTCAAAATTGTTCAACACAACAGACAAAAGCTCAAAGACATGACATGGCTATTAATTTATCATGAGTATTAGTATGACACAAAGCTTTATGCCTAAAACATATATGGGGTTTGATTGGTGAGTTTGGATTTGACCGATGAGCATGTTAATAAGTGACTTGAGTTTAGTTTGAGTTAGGACTAGTATCAATTCGAAATCCTATAAGTGAGACTTACAACCTCGAGGATAAGTAAATCTCAATAAAAGATTTTACAACCTTATGTTATAAGGTGGCCTTATGTTGGGTGTTAGACACTTAGACCTCACCTCATAGGCAAGGTGGCCAAAGTTTAGATTTGCTACTATGGGTTTAGATGAATTTATTTCCTTTATTAAGTAAATCACAGGGAAAAGCTCCTAATAGTAAAAATAGCTGGAGGTGGAATACAAATGTGCAAGAAAATATTAAAAATAAGAAGATTTGCTATAAAAATTGGTTTAATTGTAAAAACTCTGATAATTGGGAAATAAATAAAAAGGCACGTAAAGAATCTAAGAAAGCAATATGCGATGCAAAGACCTTAACTTTTAGTGATTTATATAATAGATTAGATACTAAGGAGAGAGAAAGATAAATGTATAAGTTAGTCAACCAAAGAGATAAGAGTAGTAAGGATTTAGTTCAAGTTATGTGTATTAAAAATGAAGATCAAAAAATATTTTTCTTAGAAGATGATATTCAACAAAGGTGGATGAGATATTTTGCTAAACTTTTTAATAAAGAATGTGAAAATATAATTGACTGTAGTGACCTTAGCACCCTAAATGAAAATTAAGATTTTTGTTTTTATCTGCGTATTAATAAAACCGAAGTTCGAGAGGCTTTAAAGAAAATGAAGAGTGGAAAAGCTATTGGACCTTATGATATTCCAATAGAGGTGTGGAAATGCTTAGGAGATCAAGGAATTCCTTGGCTTACTAAACTTTTTAATACTGTTTTGAAAACTAAAAATATGTCAGATTAGTGGAGAATGAGTGGATATTATCAGCAGAATTCAAGTTGGATGGTTGAAGTGGAGGAATGCATCGGGCTTGTTGTGTGATAAAAAAGTACCCCTCAAACTTAAGGGAAAATTCTATAAGAAGGTAGTGAGGCCTGCAATGCTGTATGGTGCTGAATGTTGGCTATTAAAAGAGAAGCATAATACTAAGTTAAGTGTGGCATAGATGAGGATGCTCACGTGGATGAGTGGCTTTATCGTTAGAGATAAGATACGAAATGAGCATATACGTGAAAAGGTTAGAGTACCTCCAATAGAAGATAAGATTAGAGAGTTTTCTTAGATGGATTGGTCACATAAAACGGCGGCCTTCCGACGACCCGATTAGGAAAGTAGAGGAATTAGATTTGACTTATGTTAAGAAAGGTAGAGGCAGACCTAAAAAGACTTGGTTAAAAAATATTAGAAATGATTTTTCTTTATTAGATTTAAATGAGAATTTGACTTTTAATTGGACACAATATAGAAAAATGATTCATGTAGCCGACTCCACGTAGTGGGGTAAAGGCTTGATGATGTTGTTGTTGTTGTATTAAGTAAATCACAAATGATACCCAATTTTATGTCGTTATTTTGCTAAATCAAATGTTGAATGGCAAGTTTTTGCACGCAAGCAAGTATTACGTGAATATCTATTGCATGCAGTACATTTGCAAATATTTATCAAATTGGTTAAATTTCATCTTATTTCTATATACCAAACTTAGATGTGCCGGTGGTGAATTTCATGTTTTTGTAATATTTCAACATATGACCATCATGCCAAGCCATTCTAATGGTCAAAGATGCATTCATGATCATCTTTATTGCCTCCTCAAGGGAGGAACATGAGCGGTAATGATGAAACTTAGTTAGCCTCCTATAAATGAAACAACCTTTCGAACACACCAATGAGATCCAAGCCATTTGGCAATTGCGACGACCTCCTCTTGATGGTGGCATTAAACTATCATCTAGTTTTAGCCTAACTCAATAGTCAACAAGAAAGAAATCACTCTTACATTAACCAAATATCAATAGAGAATCGACAGACCTTATGCCATAACAAAGATCAATGATAGGGGAATAGTCTTAAAAAAATGAGCAAACTAAAGATGGATTATGCGTAATTTTCAATTTATTCATAACAAAAAACAACGGCTTTTCAATTTATTTTATAATATTTTTATTATTTCTAAAGTACTATCAACTAGCTTATTGTCTCTTAAGTCTATGATTTGTTTCTTAGAGTTCAAATTAAATCTTTTACAATTATTATGATATTATTGTACCAAAGGTGAGTATAATATAGTTATTGTCGCTCATCTTCACTTTATGTTATAAGCCACTCAATTTATGTATCACACTCAAGCTAGAAAATTAGTTCATGGAAGCCAAAAGGAGTGTCTTGATAAGCTTATTGAGAAGTAAAAGTTTGACAAATTTGTTATTAGAAATCTATGTTTTTAAACATGTTAGATTGTGCTATTTGTTAAAGTTGTCCATTGCATAGTTAAATTTTTTAAAAAACATTGTGGAGTTGTTTCATTATCAGACATATGTTATTTAATTTTACATAGTTAGTGCAAGGCAGCTATTTGGTTTGTTGAATTTTTTAAATCATTATTTCTTAAGTTATATTTAAATTATATGTTGATGATCTTATAGATCTCATTCAAATCTATTGAAATATTCATGTCATTTAATAACAAAAAGACATTTATATTACTTCTTGTTAGATTCAGAGAATTGGAGAGGTAAAATGCATTTTTTTTCATTATACAAAACCATCCCTATAAATAGATCTATAAAAGATATCTTAAAACATGTCATAATAGACAAATACACTTACCCTACATGTGGTTAACACATGTCGAACAAACCATCTACTAGTCCATTTTAAAGAAATAAAAAAATTAACAGCATGTGTCTGGCACACATGTCCTGAATAATAATATTAGCTTTAAAATTATATTATATAAATCATTTAAGTCATCTCTTATCTTTTAGTTTAAAATTTATTAATTAAACCATTTAATAGCTACTAAAAACAAATTTAATTTTCCTTATTTTAGGCTAATTCATTGAGATTTTTGTTAATTTATTTTGTTTTATTTAAAAAAATGAAGTTTCTCACCTTCAAACTATATCATGTAACAACTTCTTCTTCAATTAATTTAAATTATTCAATAATCTTAAAATATATTTTTAATTTTATGAGCAATTAAAAGAAATTTATTATTATATGAATTTACTTTATATTTATTAAATTTTTATGATTATTTTATAACTTTTTAATTTGTAAAGATATAATAATATAATAACGTATCAAATGTTTATTAGCATCCTATATTTTTAATAATAGGAATGTCCCATGTACGTATCAGTGCATCATAGGCTATAGCATTTTGGATGTAAATGTTTTTAATAACTGGTATTAAAGGCTAATACAAAATACAATGGTTATGAAATATGATATCTAGAAGTTTGATGGCTCGAAAAGTATTGGACTTTGGAGAATGAAGATGTGCAATGTTTAATCCAACAATAAATTGTGAAGGAACTCATGGGGTGTTCAAGAATGCCTAAGATCATTAATAAAAAGGATTAAATAAATATTGATGAAAAACCTCACTTAATGTTTCATCTATATTTAAAGGGCAAGGTCTTCACAAAGGACTTATAGAAAGCAATCCCAGATAAGGCTTATGTTGGAGTCATTATCTATGATCAAAAGCCTCTTCAAAAAACTTTATAAAAAATGAAGATTACAGATGTTATGCATGCATGAAGGTGCTTCAATTAAATCATATCTTAATGGATTTAATTCCATGTTATAGGATTTGAAGATATTGATGTGATGATTGCTAAAAAGGATCAAACTTTGTTACTATCATGCACTTTACCATCCTCTTATAAGCATTTTTGTATCATCATCTCATATGATAAATATAATATCAATTTATACTTTCTAAAAATATGATTACAAAAGACAAAGGTGTTGAAGTTTAAAAGCAAACTAAGGAAATGTTGATTAAAGGGGTCCACCTCTAATCATGGTATGAAGCGTGTAAGTACAATGATGTGGTTTGCTTTACTGCAAAAAGAAATGACATATTACGAGAGATCTTCACATTCGTATTGTTTACTTTTTGTATTTATTACCTCTTGTGCATTATTCCATGTTTTCTTTATTTTGAGAGATTTTGGGATTCTCACTTGTAGTGAGACAAAGTGTACTTAGATTTGGGGAAAAGTTATTTTTGGTGTCCCTATTTGTACAGTTATGTGGATCCTCTCTCTTCTCCCATAAATGAAGGCTTGGTTTGGCTAAACCACATGAATCTTGGTGTCTTCTAATAGTGCTTGATCTCTTTGGTATTGCTTTGTGTGATCAACGTATTCACTCTAATTAGCGCTTCTGCATAAAGTTAGGCATCTTTCCTAGCACTAGTATAAATGCACGTGCACATGGTGCACATGAATAAAATTTTAAAAATAAAAAATTTATTAAAAAAAGAGAACACGTGAACAATAAGACCACCTACCAAAATTTCTTACTTTATTATGAGAAAAATTATATATGAAAAAAATGCAAATACAAACAAATAATAAGAAAAAATATGCTAATGTTATATAAATATATTAAAAACATAAATAGAAACCATAACGTTAGTTAATAGACATAAAAAAAATGTTTTAGTTATTATAAATATGAACAATTATGATTTTTTTTTTTTTTTGTGAATAAAAAAATAGTGATTTTACATAAGAAAATACTATGATACAACAACAACAACAATATCAAGCCTTTATCCCACTACATGGGGTCGGCTACATGAATCCTTTTTCTCCATTGTGTCCTATTAAAAGTCAAATTCTCGTTTAAATCTAATAAAGAAAGGTCATTCCTAATATTTTCTAACCAAGTCTTTTTAGGTCTACCCCTACCTTTCTTAACATAAGTCAAATCTAATACCTCTACTCTCCTAACCGGGTCATCGGAAGGCCGCCGTTTTATGTGACCAAACCATCTAAGGCGACTCTCTCTAATCTTATCTTCTACTGGAGCTACTCCAACATTTTCACGTATATGCTCATTCTGTATCCTATCTCTAAGGGTAAAGCCACTCATCCACCTGAGCATCCTCATCTCTGCCACACTTAACTTAGTATTATGCTTCTCTTTTAATGGCCAACATTCGGCACCATAAAGCATTGCAGGCCTCACTACCATCTTATAGAATTTTCCCTTAAGTTTGAGGGGTACATTTCTATCACATAACAAGCCCGATGCATTCCTCCACTTCAACCATCCAACTTGAATTCTGCTGATAATATCCCTATCTATTTCACCATCACTCTGAACAATAGATCCAAGATATCTAACACGTGTACTCTTATTAATGACTTGATCGCCCAAAGTCACAATCCCCTCACTAGGTCTATTACTACTAAAATTACACTCCATATATTCCGTTTTAGATCTACTCAAGCGAAAACCTTTAGACTCTAAGGTTGACCTCCATAATTCAAGTTTACCTTCAACTCCCTCTCTAGTCTTATCAATAAGAAGAATATCATCAGCAAAAAGCATACACCAAGGTACATCCTCTTGCAAATGTCTAGTGAGAACATCCATGATTAAAGCAAAAAGATATGGGCTTAAGGCTGATCCTTGATGTAACCCAACCGAAATAGGGAAATACTTGGTCAAACTAGCTTGTGTTTGAACACAAGTAATAGCTCCTGCATACATATCTTTAATGATTTGAATATAAGCATTATTGACTCCTTTCTTTTCAAGAACTCTCCATAGCACTTCTCTTGGAACTTTATCATATGCTTTTTCTAAATCAATAAATATCATATGCAGATCCTCTTTATTTTCTCTATATTTCTCTATCAAACCTCTTGATAAATATATGGCTTCCATAGTCGACCTACCTGGCATGAATCCAAATTGATTTTGAGAAACATTAGTATCACTCCGCAACCTATGCTCCATAACTTGCTCCCATAGTTTTAAAGTATGACACATTAACTTAATACCTCTATAATTCGCACAATCTTATGCATCACCTTTATTCTTAAAAATAGGAATTAGCACACTCATTCTCCACTCATCTGGCATCTTTTTAGTCTTCAAAATAGTATTAAAAAGTTTAGTAAGCCAAGAAATTCCTTCATCTCCTAAGCATTTTCACACCTTTATTGGAATATCATCATGTCCAACAGCTTTTCCACACTTCATTTTCTTTAAAGCCTCTCTAACTTCAATTTTACTAATACGCCGATAAAAACAGAAATCTTTATTTTCATTTAAGGTGCTAAGGTCACTATAGTCAATCTTATTTTCACAATCTTCATTAAAAAGTTTAGCAAAATATCTCATCCACCTTTGTTGAATATCATCTTCTAAGAAAAGTATTTTTTGATCTTCATCCTTAATACACTTCACTTGAACTAAATTCTTACTACTCCTATCTATTTGTTTGGTTAACTTATACATATATCTTTCTCCCTCCTTAGTATCTAATCTATTATATAAATCACTAAAAGTTAATATCTTTGCATCGCATTATGCTTTCCTAGCATCCTCACGAGCCACTTTATATATTTCCCAATTATCATAATTTTTAAAATTAAACCAATTTTATAACAAAACTTCTTATTTTAAATCTTTTCTTGCACATTAGGATTCCACCACCAACTATTTTTACTAATAGAAGATTTTCCCTTTGATACTCCAAGGACATCTTTTACAATATTGTTAATATCACTAACCATTTTTTCCCACATAACATTAGCATCCTCATGCACAGACAAAATCTTAAGATCTAAAATCTTATTCACAAAAATATTTTTGTTAATATTCTTTAAATGCCCCCATCTAATCCTAGAAAACCGTTTTACTTTATTTTGTATTTTATGACCCTTTATCTTAAATTCCAAAACTAATAATCGATATTGGGTTCATAAATTTTCACTCGGAATAACTTTACAATTTTTGCAATCTAAACGATTTAATTTTCTAATAAGAAAATAATCAATTTGGGTTGTACTATATCCATTTTTATAAGTGATGAGATGCACATTCCTTTTCTTAAATAAGGTATTAGCAATTGAAAAATCATAAGCTAAACAAAAATCCAATATAGTCTTGCCACCTTTATTCCATGGCCACCATGAATGCTTTTAAAATCATCTATCTCTCTACCAACATGTCCATTTAAATCTCCTCCATAAAAAACTCTTTCTTCAAGAGGTATTTTTTGTATTAATTCTTCTAAGCCATTCTAAAAATTTAATTTAGAACTCATATCCAAACCTACTTGAGGAGCATAAGCACTTATAATATTAACAATCTTATCATCAACAACAATCCTTAAAGTTATAATTCTATCTCCAATCCTACTAATTTTTATAACATTATCCTTTAAACTCTTATCTATAATAACACCTACACCATTTCTAGTACGACTCCTACCTGAATACCAAAGTTTAAATCCTAAACTATCAATTTCCTTAGCCTTCTCTACAACCCATTTAGTTTCCTGAATGCACAAAATATTTAACTTTCTATGAATCATAATATATATTAATTCCATTAATTTTCCTGTAAGGGAACCTATATTCGAAGTTCCTATCCTAATTTTAGTTTCATGGACTAGCTTCTTTGCCCACATCCGTCTTTGATGTGAGAACCCTTGCCTATTTAAAACTGCACCCGAGCACCGGTGCAACGGCCCTTGCACACTTGTCACTGTATTCAGGCCATACAGCGTGTCGCTTCCAGGGGACGCCCTAGCATTAACATAATTTCTTAAAGAATTCATGTCATTATTATTCGACAAGTTTTACACTAGCTGTCGACTACCTAACGCAACCTCCACTTTTCTCATCCAGGACTTGGGACCTGGCAACGGCAGTGTTCAAATAAAATTAAACACATTAAGAAAAATACTATGATGAAATGTTAAAAATAAATTACAAAATATTGTTATAATTTATTGACACATTAAGAAAAACACATTAATTATAAAATAAAAAATAAAAAACCCTCAACTTTTTTCATCCGGGCTTGGGACCGACATTGGTTGTTTTAAAAAAATTTGTATAATATTACCTCTAGATTTGAATCATTTAACAATAATAGAAAATCCATATCCTTATCATATATATAAAGTGTAGTTCATTCAAGAACTTCTGAATTACATGGAGTGTTTGTGATCTCCTTACAACTCACCTTTGTGAGCCATTTATAACATATGACTGCTCTTGAAGAAATATACTTATGGCTATAAAAATGGCAATACAACATAATCATTTTTGGCGTATTCAAATTTATGCTATGAAGTTTCTCAATATTATTCCTATGAGTATGCCCATTAGAATGTCAATCTACCATCCCCATTGGACTTGTAACTTTCGAAGTATATTAGCAATATATCTCATGAATCTGCCGACTTGCCCAACATCAGAAACCAAAGTCATGAAATCAAAAATAAAAAAGAGAAATGGATCATATACATTCCCTGCTACAACTTATGAATTATGTAACAAAATGAAAGAATTGTTCAAAGGAAGAAGACAAGTTAGAGCCACAGTAAATGGAGAGGTCAAAGGGAAACAATTAGTCATTGTTGTCTTTTCTTACATGACATTCAGGTCATTCCAAAGGAAACTAAAAGATTGGCTTGTTGAATTAAGTAGGTAACCAGCCTCTCATATCTCAAGCCTTTTGCAGGAACAAAGAAATGAAGAAAGTAAAAGCAAGAGCAGAGTGGTGGGAAATCTCACTTTTTTAGCTGTCATTGGCTAATATGCCCCCATAATGCATTAGGTTACAGGCCTGAGAATTGACTCAGCAATGGGACCAGTTAGCTCTTAGCTGTGTTACTACGTTTCACTGCACTGAGGAGTATGGGATTCAATGGCTCATTAAATAGCATTGCTTGGCAAAGACACTAACTGACAGAAAGAATGAAAGACATATATGTGAGAGTAAAACGTAGAAGTTCGAGTTTTTATTTTTTTGTTGTTGCTAAACAAGGATTTAGACTTCATGATAAATAATTTAGTATTGGTGGTATCAATGGAGTGCAAATTGGATACAACAGTTTGATTTATGCATGTTAATCCTAACATATAAAAAGAAACCTCAATTCGGTTATATTTTTCACTTCAGGATTTGTCTATGCTGATTGAACTCGCCCCAAACCTGTAGAGGTGATCTGAATCCAAGCTTTTCATATAAAAATTAAATTGAATAATATGCCTGATCAAATCTTGACATTCCAAAGGGATTCTAAATCAAATCTATATAATGATAGAGAGATTGATTTTGGTAATCACTACAGAAGCTCTACTTTAGAACATAATATGCATTACTGAATCAGACAGTGGAATGGCAAAATTATTACACAGTATCAATTTTGCAGTTAGCTGACTAGAAGGAATTTATTTCCCTTGGTAAGGCCTAGAATACTTCATGCAAAGTCCAAATAACAGATTACAAGACAACAAGAACAGGAACAAAGAAGGATCGTTACCTTCGCAACAAACTCCCAACACGACTTTCAAGAACCGAAGGCGAAGAAGCATTGACTCCGACAGGACCAACAAAGGCGAAGAAGCAGCGACTCTTTTAGTATCAATTTTGCAGTTAGCTGGCTAGAAGGAATTTATTTCCCTTCGCAAGGCCTAGAATACTTAATGCAAAGTCCAAATAACATGTTTCAAGCCAGCAGGAAGAGGAACAGGAACAAAGAAGGATCGTTACCTTCATTGCGAACTCTCGACGCGACTTCCGAGCAACGAAGGCAAAGAAGCAGCGGCTCTGACAGGACCAACGAAGCCGAAGAAGAAGCGAAGTATCAATTTTGCAGTGAGCTAGCTATAAGGAATTTATTTCCTTTGGCAAGGCCTAGAATACTTTATTCAAAGTCCAAATAACAGGTTCTGAGCCAATAGGAATAGGAACAAAGAAGGATTGTCACTTTCGCAGCGAACTCCCGACGCGAAAAAATTGCCGGTGAGGGGTAGAATAGCCAAAGTGGGTGGAAGTTTCTCTATGTTCGTTTTTTTTAATTTTTCATCAGATAACCGATCGAAACGCTCCTGGAAATAATAATTGCTAGGAGATCAAACGTTTATACGGTGCGGCAATGGGAAGTGAAACGGCCGGATATGACACGCTTGACTGTAAATGTTCGGCTAGTGCTCTTCTTTAGTATAGAGCCGTGCAATAATAGGAATCAAAATACTGAAATGTTTGGTTTGAGCCAAAATGTTTTGGTGAAACGCTAGGATGAAGCAACTCAAATATTTGAGTTGGGAATTGGGATGTAAAATTAAAGTTATTAATGATTGAAAAAATATTTTTGAGGAACCTAAAAATAAAAAATATGAAAAGTTATAAATGAATGGTATAGATTTAATTTTATGTTTATAAATGAACGATCAAGATTTGCTATGGGTGGAATCCCAAGCCACTTTTATATAGTAGTATAGATATGGAATAATCAAATATAGATTTGATTTTTCCTAATCTTCTCCTTTTAAACTTAGTTATTGTGTTTCTTATGAAAAATAGCATTAACATTATACATCTCATATAAAAAAATCAATTAGTAATTAGCATGAAAGAATTCACAAGAAACTTCTAATTATAACAATTACAACATACTACAAATGTGAATTGGACAATGGAATTCAAATCAGGTGATAGGATAATGATTCCAATAAAACCTGAATGATTTTTGCATAAATACTAAAGAAATTAACATATAGAAAATAGACTATATAAATTCAAGCAACAAATTGGGACAAATACTTAACAAGTTTAAAATTCCAACAAATTCTAGTGCCACTCCAATTCTTAATGTATTTGATTTAATTTTATATTGTGAAAAATGAACCAATGCATTGCATTCTTCTCCTTTTACTCCCTCTTTGAAATTTCAAATTGAATATATCATTTGTGTATTACTCAAGCTATCATACTGACTTATTCCTAAAGATATTATTTGAGAAGAAATTGTGTTTAGTATAAATGATGGATAGTAAAAGCGTCATTTACCGCTGAGACACATGCTCACATGTGATTATTTATAGATATTTCTACCAAATATAAAAACTAAGCCTTAATCTATTTAAAGAATGTCAAATTAGCATTTCACTTATCTCAAACTTTTCAAGTCGGATATAATTTATGTAGCCCTCCTCCTCTGCTCCCTCGTCTTTGCAACGCTCACGCTACCTTTGGATTTTTGTTTTATTAACTGTTGTGGCTATTACCTATGGACTATAAACCTTCTTTGTGATTGTTTATATGGTGATTTTTTACTCTTCCATTTAATCTTTTTCATTACCTCATATGTCTCCTCAACATCGTTGGATTTATTCCCATGAGATTCTTATTATCGTGTTTCACAATTCACGAGTTTCCACCACCTTATCAAGTGCAATATCTATAGACTTCTTGTTAAACTTGAGATCTTTTGATTGAAATGCGTCATTTATTAGCAATTTTTATTGAATTTTTATTATTTTATTACAAGAATATTCTCACTTACAACTTCTAGCTTCCTCAAAGAAACGTGCAGTGTTCGACATGTACCTGACACGACAAGCATCCAACACTCCTCCGATATGTGTCGGGCATGCCAAAAATATGTCCGATTAAAAAAAATATTAAAAACAAATTAGACATGCGTGTCTTAAATATTTTTTTGAATTATTTTAAATATAACTTCTTGTATTTAAAATGTTATTTATTTGAAATATAAAAACTAAATTTCTTATTTCCTATCCATAATGTCAAATCAATCGCCCGCACTCAATACCCCATTCATCAAATATTCTTATTTTCATTTCTCTTTGGCGGGTTGAGACTTTGGTTTCACAACAATGTCTGATATCATCTCAATATCGACATCTAATGTCATTACAACATTGACATTTCAAAACCATCTCCACATCAAAGTCTGACATTGACTTGAAATTGATAATGGACGCTAGCAATTTATACACCCACAGCTTGGCAACTCATCTTTGTCTGAAGTCTTTTTAACATTGACGACCAACACCCTCTCAACATCGACGACAGACGCTCTCTTAACATTGACGTCCAATATTTACTACATAACATCGATGCCTGACTCTCAACAACATTGTTGTCTCCTCTCTCGATGCTTGATACACGGCATCAACGTCTGACACTCGACAACCTAATATTAATCATTTTAAGCACAAATTATAGTTAAATGACTAATTATTTCTAAATTATTTTTAATATTATATTTATTCAATTTTTATACACTATTTTTAAAGTATAAAAATTATAATACCATGTCCAACCCGTGTATGTGTCCTTTATTTTCAATAATTGACATATCCCTTATCTGTTTCGTGTCATATCTATGTCGTCGTGTCCTTGTTTGTGCATTATAGACTAAGGGACTATGTCTTTGGTAATTGATGCATGTTACTTTTGGTGTTCTTGTGATCAACAACCAGGGATTCCCAAAGATTTTGTAATTATAAATAGCATTCTAAAGACTAGTACAAAATCAATTTATTTTGGTTTTAAATATGATTCTAGTTGGATGTATTATTCTTTCCCCTTATAGGAGTCAAATACTTAATAAAGAATGAAATTTGAAATTTAGTTGGGGGTGATTATCTCCTTATTCAATTTTTTAACTTATCTCTAATTTACTTCCGCATTATATTACCTGCTCTAAATTTTATTATTCAATTGACTATTGTTAATTTTACTTTAATTTTCTACAATTTGGGTTTCAATGAGCGTGTTTTAACTCATGAATGGCCTCCTCGACTCTAAATTTCAATACATTATTTCATATGAATTGATTTCTTTCATATGTTGGGTTTCCACAAAGTAGCGAATAGTTTTCAATATTAAGAGTTTTTGGCTTGTGAACTTCTTTTTGCTCTTGCTGAAAGGTTTTTCCATGTAATGGACATGTGTTACAAACCGTAAAACATAAGAATTCCTAAATCGATAGGTTTGTTGGGGGTCATATTAAGTTCAATAAAGAAAGAAAATAAACAAGTTTAAGCAATATAACACCAAGCTATGTTTTATTATTTTGCATCATTATGTTAGTTATGCCTAATCCCAAAAGAGTTTAGGAGTCAAGGATCACTATGCATAAATTAGGTTGCACATATGGCCACATTACCAAAAGAGCGTGTCAACTCATAAACTCCTAGCAACAAAAATAATTATTATTGGGAAATGGCCAAACCTGACCATGAATAAACCAATGCTGACACCATCATTGAAGTATAAATATCAAGTATTGCAACTCACTAATAATAATGTTTACATAGAAAGAGATAATATGATTGGCAGGCTCACCAGGAATGCTTCAAAATTCATATACCAAAACAACCCTATAAAAGAGGGTGATAAAAAAGTTCAGCAGGTTCACATTTATCATTTAATTGTAGGAAAATTAGTTGTGTTTTTTCATCAAAAGGTCTCGCAAGTTCAAAGCTTAAGTCTCCGCTAAGGTATTCCAGGCTAGAACTTCAAATATTTATGAAAGAAAAAACTTTAATCGAAAGAAGAATGATTTCTGCTCCATCATGAAATCTGAGCAATGAAACCCTAGTACTAAACACAATCCAGCTCATTCCAAGAAATGGTAAATTAACCTCTGAATTACAAAAATTGATTGTTTCAACTTTGCAATTCAGAAATCCACTAAAGCACAAAAGCTAGACCCCAAAAATAGGTTTTCTTATTGAGGATGTGCTTGAGCTGAAAAATTCCTATCATTAAATTTATTCTAGGGCATGACGCAAAAGATTCCCGACTCGGTAGATAACACAAATTAGAAGAAAAGAAGCATCCGGAGATTATTAGAAATAGCAGAGGCATACTTTGCAGCTGGGGTCGGAGGAGAAGAAGATCTGGCGAGCGCCACGACTTCCACCGTTCCAGAACTTATGACCTCTTCCTTCATCTTTCACACTACCACAGTAATGCACTTCTCTCTATAGCGATAATTGAGGGGATCAAAGCAAGAGAAAATATTGAATTACGAAAAAAAAAATCTGAGAAGGAAAGTGTTCTAACATCGAAGGCGTGATGGATTTCTGAAATCAAGGGCAGCACCGGGGTTCTAAATTCGGTGGGGTGGAGAACTTTAGGACCGTAAGAGAGGGGATGTCCGCATGGAATCATTATGCGGGACGCCAATCCAACGTCCGCTTTCATCATGACTCATGAGAATGGCATGGATCAACGACTAGGGCTGCACGAACCAGACGTTCGGGGTTTGATTAAAACTCGTTTGCGATTGTTTAATTAACTAAATAAATAAATTTGAACAATATTTTAAATACTAGATTCTTAAATAAACAAACTTGAACACTGATGCATTCGGCTCATTTATGTTCGCGAATAACATCATTTGAAGTTCGTGAACAAGCTTGACATTAAGCTCGATTCATGTTTGATTTTGAACTCGTGAATAAGCTCGATAAAAATAATTAATATTTGACTATAGAATTAATAAATATAAATAATCATTACCTTTGTTACATAGATAATTACTTTTATTATAAATGTATTTGTTCATAGATATGTTCATAAACATGTTTGTTTGATAATTAAAAAAATTCGTTAAATATGTTCGCGAACAAGCTCGATAAACACTAAACGAACGAACATGAATTGAACATGAACCAAACATGAACACTCCTTAATTTAAATGAACCAAACATGAACACAAACACTAAAGCTCGAACAAACAAAATCAAACTTGAACAAGCTGATATTAAATGAAAACTCACTCGGCTCGGCTCGGTTCGTTTGCAGCCCTATCAACGACCAACGGTGCGGCTAGAAAGGCAACCCGGAAATTTAACTTTATACGACCCTTACAATTATAAATTTATAATAGACTGATTTTTAAATAAAAATTTTCGAATATTGTTAAAATGTGTTTTCACTTCTAGCTATATATATACTAGTAAAAATGCCCGTGCATTAAATGCACGATAATAAAAATTTAAAAATAAAAATTCATATTATGAATATTTTAATTATATTAGCATCATAAAGATGAAAAATTGTATCATTATAAATAATTATAATCATTATGATAAGTTTTATATGATTAGATACGTCTAAATAACAATTTTTGCTTGAAGCATATTTTTTAAGATTACATTAAAACAATTTCAAATTATAATAATATTAAAATATTAATACATATCTATTTAAACAATAAAAAGACACAAAAATATACATATTTAGACTTCGTGTTAGTCAAATAATACATATCATTCATGATATAGATAAGCATAAATAAGCATATCAAACAATGAATTTAGTAATGCATTAAAATGAATATGAACATATTTATATACTTCGAATAAAATAAGCATATGGTTGCAAAAGAGCAGAGGAAATCCAATTCAAATTATAGACTTGTCTAAGAGTTGATGAAATAATATATTTAAAAAATCACCGTTCTGAAGTTACAAAGAATTAAAACTTCATCATATATGACTTTTAGATTTTGCATCAAAAGAGGCAAGTTGCAAACATAACTAAATCATAAGAGAAAAATTCCTCACATAAGTTGAGAAAATCATAAGAAAATAGAAAGGAATAATCATCTAAAGTATGCAACCAAAGAGTAGGAAGCCTCATAGATTTTATGTAGAATAATTACAAGATAAAATTTTATAGTTATTAATATATAAATTAAAAGATCAAATTAAAATGATAGGCTACAATCTCAAGTAAAGTTCAACTACAAACAAATTATAGAAAATTGTCATATGAGAGGATATTCCTTTATAAGAGCGTGAGTTAACATAAGACAATATTTTTACCATCAAATAAATAAAAGAAATGAACATTCATAGGAAAAAGATGATTTTCTTAACATTAAAGAAGCAAAAAACTCCAAAGAAATGCATTTTAAAAAAAGAGTTCACTTTTTGCCTCTATTTTTTGGCTTTAAGCTTCGCATCAATTCATAAGACATGCATTTCATATACAAATTAAGCAAGTCTCATAGCCAACCAAATCTTAATATGATTTTTTTCTTAAGGAAAAAATCAAAGTTATGATAAATTACATTTAAGAATAACTCATGTTCTTTGCAACTACCTATTGTGCCTTCTTAATACATATAAGATTAGTTAATAAGAAAAATGTTATTTACTTTGTAATTAAAATGAGTATTCAACAATCAACCAATCTCTGATAATAATAATAATAATAATAATAATAATAATAATAATAATAATAATAATAATAATAATAATAATAGTAATAATATACACGATCTTACATAGTTTAAAAGATAGCCACGAATAATGATCGAGTTAATTTAGCACAGGGGCAGTATAAATCTAAAGCAAAGAAAAAAAATAATGATGTGATAAAATTAATGAACTATACATTAGAAAATGTATCAAAGATTAATTAATAGAAATGTACATCTAAAATGACAAAATGATGTTCTTTCACATGCGTGCGAATCATATATCAGACAATACTTTTACCATCAAATTAAACACTAAGTGCGCATAAATAAAAAATAAAAAATTAAATAAACATTATAATTTATAATACTATATATATTTATTTATATATGAATAAATGAATTTAGCAGTAGAGATATTTGTAATAATGATCAAATTAATAAAAAATTAGTATGATATGAAACCATATTTACCTTTTTTTTACAATTAGGTCAGAGAATAAAATCTTTGATAACAATAAAAATGATAATTTTTAATCAATAGCTTATCGTAATTAATTTTGGAAAAACTTTTCATTTGATTTTTCAAATGAAGACATTCATAGTAAATGAATTTTAACTCTGGCAACTTATACATTAATTTTGAGCTAAAAAATTCAAGCTTTGTAGGTATTATCTGAATGAAATAGACAACAAAATCAGAGAGAAAAATAAAAGTTTAATATAATAAAGAAAAACCAATCATCATAAAAGCCAACAGGCAAAGCCATTATGAATCATCAATAATAACAATGTCAACAAATGAAGCAGAAAATTGAAGAATTGAACTTGAAAATCTTATCTTGAATTCGAAAATCAATAATAACTTGAGACTCACCGACATTCTACTGCAGGAAAAGATGCTGAAAGAATAATAATAGGAAGAAGTTCGTCATAAACAAATTTGTGCAAGCTAAAAATTGCTTTGAATAATATAAAACTAATAAGTGGTCACATAATACCTACAAAACTAATTCAAAATACAACTAAATATATGGAGAATGTTTTATTGATCAGTAAAACTTGAAAAGAGAATTTGAATTTTAACCTGTAACAATTGATCAATCAAGGCTCAATAGTTAGTGCAAGGGAAAACTTTAGAGTCCTTCCAAAGACTTGCAGTAAAAACTCAATAAAAAATTTTAGGATTGATTTGGAGTTTACCTTGTGTTTTAGAAAGGCTGCAAGCTTCTTGGAGTTGCTCAATCTAGGCCTCACAGTATTATGGAGATCTACTACGGGCATATACTACTACAAACGTATCCGAATGATAAACCACTGGGATTTGCTTCAAAGTAACCAGATTAGACAAATAAACATGGTAATGAAAATATTGAATCACCAACTGTAAAAAAAGGGAAGTTTAAAAATTTCTACATGTTTATAATGTTAAGACGTAGGATATTACTCAGGACATGCATTACCTTTCTAGAGATGTAGTCAGGTGGCTTGAATGTATCCATAGTCTTCATATATGACAAATTAGTATATTTGCAAATGTCAATTGATGATATTTATATATGGGGCATATTAGTATATTTGCAAATGCAAACATGTGAATAAAATCAATTCAAAGCTAGAAAGGAAGTATTAGTTCATTTTTAAAGTACTTACTCAGACATTAAATTATTGAAAAGAAGGTGAGTCAAAATTTGGGCTGTGCTGATGAGTCACGGGAGAGGTGGAAGAAGAAGGGAGAGCTCACCCTTGCGGTCTTCCTTTCTTTCATGGACAAAGATGGTATTAAACCCAAATCATTTATGACTTGATTAATATAACAGAAGCAAAAATAAGAATTTTAACGGGCTCCCATATATTACTATAATAACTATAATAATTATCAAAGAAGCAGTTACAATCTCAATAAAGTCCTCATACCCATTCATATTTTTGACCTTTGGCGTTTTAATTGTCATAATTGCCAAAGAAGAGGTTGCAATCTCATTAAATTACAATAATAACTGTTATAATTAAATAAGTAGTTACATTCTCACTAAAGTCCTCATACATATTCATATTTTTGACCTTTGATATTTCGACTCTTAAAAAAATGCAATTTTAGCCTTAGAGATGACAATTTACATTTTTTCATTAGCCATTAGAAGATCAAAAGTACAAATTAATTAGCATTTGTAGATCAAAAGTGCAAATTTATCACATGCTAAAACAAATTAATTTGCGGAAGTTTAAAGTGCAAATCAATAAAAAAATTTTAAGCGGCATTAATTAGCGATAACGAATATTAATTTGTATAATTATTATATTATATAATATATATTTATTAATTACTTTAAATTTATTAATCAATACTATTTAATGCTGCGAATAAACTTAAAAGCCATTTAATATGAAACATTTACTTTTGTTAATTAGTTATTAATAGGTTAATAAATCTGTACGTTTTTTTTATTAATTCGTTTAAATTTATTAATTATTAATATTATTTAATGCTACATACATTTACTTTTATTAATAAGTTTAAATTTAATAGTTATTAATACGTTAATAATTTTGTACGTTTATTTTTATCAATTCATTTAAATTTATTGATTATTAATATTATTTAATGCTACATTAATTTGCATAATTATTATGTATTTTTAGATTTAATAATTATTTATAATGCAATGAAGGGACAAGATAATTTTTGACGAAATAAAACAAATGGTCAAGATTTGATGTGGAAGGAAATTCAAGCGACTTTTATAATAGTAGTATAGATAGTATATATATAGATATAGATATATTACTACCGAAAAAAATCATAATTATGTAAAAATGTAGATATTCAAAACAATGTTAAAGGCAAAATAATAAACTATAAAGATATTTATATAGAAATTGAAGACTCATAACAATGATATAAATTAATAAATAATAAAATTATGCTTGCAACCTTTAGGGGGTGAAAAAATCATGTTTAAAGGGTATTTTGCTATATATACAGAAAATGTCGGTCTTGAAGAGCTTGTGGTAGGCTTTACCTGCAAGAGAAAATTTTCTTGTGGATTATCGACTTCCAATCCGATAGAGGAAGAATAGACGAAGAAACTCTCAACGTTCATAAGAGCTATGTGAACCTGAGAATCGTTCAAAACTCTTTTTCACACGAAGTCATATCGTCTTGAGATTTGACAAAAGGAAAAGATGTGGAGAAGCTCTCAACATTCATAAGAGCCATGCAAAGCAAAGAATTATTAAAAACTCTTTATCAATCGAAGCCATATCAACTTCCGAAACGACAAGTGGAGAAGAGGCGAAGAAGCTCTTTTTAGTGACTCTTTCGGAGAGGAGAAGATTGGATAGGAGAAGAAGGCAGATGGAAGAAATAAATAAAGAGAAGTGGAATTTGTAGAGGCCTGAAAAAATAACGATTATTCAGAATAGGAAGAGAAAATGGAGGCAACATGCGGAATATGAAAGGTGGGCGGCTAAAAAAATGAAAATTTATTTTAGCAGAAAAATTAAAATTAAAACTTTTAAATATAATTAACACTTCTAACTTTTTTCTTAAATGCAATTGATATCTCTAACTTAAAAGTGAAATAAAAAAAACATAAAGAATTTAAACGTTATGCATAATGAAATTAGAATAAGAGATGGAGATGAAAAGTTACTTTAGAAAGAAGTGAAAGAAAAACTCTTAAATGCTATTAACAACTCTAACTTCGATCATTTATTTGCTTAAATGAAATATTATTATGTGTTTAAATCTACTAATCAGTTTTATCTTTGTAATTTATTGTATTTAATAGGGGGTGAACATATAATTAAATGATTAAAATGTTCATAAATTTTAAAATTAATTTAGAATGAGATCTACATAAAGAGCATTAAATTATATAAATATTATTTTCTTGAATTATTAATTATTTATATTATAATGGATGGCCAAGATAATTTAGGAAGAAATAAAATGAATGGCCAAGATTTGCCCGAGGAAGGAAACTCAAGCCCCTTTTATAATAGTAGTATATATATATATATATATATATATATTATTTTAGGAGACTATTGCGAATAAAATTGATTAAAATTAGCTCAAATTCAAACTGAATTCAAATAAAGATTTGAATAATATTCAAATAACATTTGACTGAGTATATAACATGATCGAAGAAGATTCAATCAATATTCAAATAAGATCTAGCAAAGTCTGAGCAGGGTTCAAGAATGTTCTAAAATAGGTTTAAACTTAGTTTGAAAAGGGTTGGAAAAGTTGTTTGAATCCCTCATTTGAACTTGAATATTCAAATTACATTAAGCACGGTTCGAACATGTTTGAACTAAATTTCAATAAGGCATTGCATTAGTTTAAATATTTTGGAGTTTAACATAAGCATTGTATCATCACCACTGGTAGAACCATGTGGCACTGTGGGTGGGAAACAATTGCCTTCCCTCAAATCATAAAAATGAATATAATATGTTTATGATAAGAGAAATTTAATTCGTCTTGTAAAGTTATATCTAACATATTTTCCTATGGTTGATCTTGTGTCTCTTGAACTTATATTATTTGAATAACATTGATATTTTGACACTGTCTTTACCAGTCGCTACTGCTACAATTAATAGAGCATTTTCTATAATAAAGATTATCAAGCATCAATTGCATAGCAAAATGCGTGATGCTGGCTCAATGACTACAAATTACTATACATGGAGAATGAAGTATTTGACTATGTTCTCAATGAAATCATATTATAACACTCATAAAATGTAAAATATAATAAAAAGCTTATAATTAATTTAAAATTTATAAATTATAATGAAATACAATACTTTGCTTATAAAGTTAACTTATCTCACTCCCCCCCCCCCCCCCCCCGATCATTATAATGATAACCATTATAGCATTAAGTAGAACCAGATAGTGATATTAATCAAGAAATTTCATTAAATAAAATCACTCATTATAACATAGATTTATGATTGATCATCGAATTAAAAAAGAAAAGCCTACTTACATCAAATATAATTTTAATATTGTAACTTATACATCATCAAAAATTTATCTTGATCAGGCACGAATCTCAAAGCAAAATCAAGTTGGAAACTTCAAAAATTAAATTTGGAAACATCTGAACTCCGATTATGCAAACTAATAGTTAAACTAAACATCTCGGAAATACAAACCCAATGACGCCAAATTCAACTCAATCCAAGCGCAAATGAAGTCTAAAGCAATGACCCAAAATGCATTTGAAGGTTTAATCCATAATTTGGATTGCCAAACAATTTTCAAATGTGACATGCTTATAGTCGAATCAAGCGGCTTGGCGAGACAAATCCAACGAGCACAAGATCGTCAAATTTTGATATCATTAAGACATTAAAATGCCTAGTAAACAGTCCACAATCAAGGGATTCAATATCGGCCGTCAATTCAAACCACTCCCAATTTACTCTTGATTTTTCTCTTATTTATTGGTCATGTCACTCTTAGAAAACTATAAATAGACCCCTTATTTCTCGTGAGAGAGGATCTAAGCAAGAAGAGAAGAGAAGGAAGACAATGGAGAAGATAAACTTGAGTTTTCTTGCCACCAGACTCCTCTTCAACCACCGCTAGACTTCAACCCGGCAACCAACTAACGATGAACTTCTGCCCGACAACCAATCGATGTTGGAGTATTTCCTACTGACGACTGATGCTAGGCTTCTGCCTGACTACCAACCGACACTGGAGTTCTGCCCGACTGACGACTGACCCTAGACTTCTGCCCGGCCGCCAACTGACATCGGAGTTTTGTCCGACAGCCAATTGACACCGGAGTTTTGCCCGGCCGCCAATTGACGACAAAGTTTCGCTCGGCCGCCGAATAACGTCGGACTTCTGCACGACCGTCGACTGACATCGGAGTTCTTCCCGACGGTCGACTAATGCCAGATTTCAGCCCGACCATCAATTAAAGAAGTATTTTTGCCTGACCACCAAACATCGTTGATTTTTAGATCTCCATCTGTAACTGCATTTCAACCTGACGATTGATTATTATAATTTGATCATCCTTAATTTCAGGGATAAGTCAATCACTTGTAATCCAATCAAACTCTAGTGGAATTATTTCAACTGGGCATGGACCCATGATTTTTCCCTTTTCTAGGATTTTTCACGTAAAATTTTGCTGCTCCTTTTTTTTTTTTGTTTGTGTGATGGACATCCATACAATGCTAAGACTAAAATTTCTAACTCTATCGCCGCATATATTCTAGCCTGCAACAGCAACTATAATAATGAAAATTAAATTATAATTTGTATGAAAGTGACAAGCACTTGACCTTACAAGTAGCATTATTATGGTCTTTCACCTAACATCAATTGCATTTACATTACATTGCATCTTTCTCTTATTTTAAAAATCAGCTGTTCTTTTTTGGACAATAAATGCTTAGCTTCACTATTAGGACTTTAGGAGTACCATGACATTACTCTTAATTTCATTTGAGTATAAATCATAATAACTAACAACATGATCCAGAGTTACAGCCAATGTATGTTCGCACATTAGGCTCTCCATATTAAATATATATATATATATATATATATATATATATATATATATATATATATATATATATATATATATTCTCACCTAGGGCAGACATATCACATTGACTAATTAGATAAATAATTAATGCTTAAGCCTAATTTAAAAGCTTGCTAAATGTAAATTTTTGCCAAAATAATTTTGTTATATGATGCAATAAAGCATCAATCAAAGAATTATTTCTAATTGTGGGACCGAAGAACTTTAATAAAATGATTATTGAATATGAACATACATGTTTTGTAATATTATTAAAACTCTTTGAAAAATCAACTATCATTAAGTTGAATTTGTTTCAAGAGAGAAAAAAAATCATAGCAAATCTATCAAAGCTAATTTCATTCTCTAGGCTGACAACTATGGTTGGGTTATTCATTGGAAGCCAATTGATATTCATGATAACAACTGTCATTTTTAAAATTTATTATGAATAATATGATGAGTGCAAGCTCTATAATGTACCTCTAAAAATATTATAAATAAAGCATTAGAGATATTATTATATCTATCAAATGCAAAAATTAAGTTTTCAACAAAGCCTATTGAGTTTATGAATCAAATCATGAAATGCATCAGCAAATTACAAATTTTAGTCAACAACTACAAATGTTACCAGTAAATTTGGGTATTTACATATTGCACCATTGTCAAGAGTAAAACACATCTACATTATGTATTTAAAAAAGTACCATTCACACTTAAAACTATAAGGCATGCACTTTTGAAGCATTGTCTGCAACAAACTAAATAAAAGTAAACATGTTTAAACATTTTGAAGCAGCAAGCCATAAACATTCAAAATGCTTTACATATGTGATAGCTTGCTTAGGACATTGCCAACTTTTTTCATATGCAAATCAATGTTGTAGTATCTTCTAACTTATGTTATTATCATCTTTGGATAGGATTTGATCCAATGATCTTTTCCTTTATTATATATCCAATAAGCTATGTTTGAGCTTTAAGATAATATTTCAAGTTAACATTCAAAATATATGTTATGATTGATGTCTCCTTTAACTTAAACATGATTGATTTTGTTAACTTTATAGTTTGTACATTTCATGAATATTTTTAAAAGCACAATGAATATACCAAATATCTTTTCCTGATTTATTCACCTTGAATTGAAAGTTCATCGTCATTGCATATAGATATAACTTCCACTTTAACTTATCTTGCCTAATACATAAATGCATTGAGGGCATGCTTCAGCATGAGATAATTATGTCACAAATCATTGTATATAAGGTACTTTTAAGCACGAACCTTTGTAAAATAAGAATTTTTTTATGAGTTATCCATATCATGAATTATTGCTTTCAACCTCAACATACACAAAGAATCGAAATGCCTCATTCATTTATGAGTTTGATGCATATCACAATGTGAGTTGTAATATATATCTGAAGCTTTAGTATTGAAGCATCCATGGAGCCACCATCATCTACATTTTATCTGTCCAAAACATCATCTTATCTATAACATATATATTCGTAGAATCACCTTCATCAATCATTCAATTAGTAAAAGATGGTCAACTGACTAACCTTAGATCATCATCCTTTGCCATGTAATCTACTCTTAAAATCCATTTGGAGTAGTAGACATATGAATGTGAGACTAAATTGAATATATGTGGACATCTCATTCAAAAGGAAAGCAATATTATGTTCTATTGATTTCTTTATTAGAGGAATTGATATCATTAATTTTGCTCCACTAAAGTGGTACATCACCTCTTTCTTCAAGCTAAATCAATTTTTATTAGTCTTTGTAACTTTATATATATATAATCTATGAGATCTTTATGAGAAATACTCATCAATCATTTGCTTTATTCCTAGAAAATATCCAACATATTTGGCTATCTTCTTTCCATTATCCCCCACATAGCACAAGAATATTGATGTTTGATTCATCATTAAAAAAGTGTTTATAGTACAAGCATATGTAAGATTATTATCTAGTTTGAACAAGGTTCAAATAAATGTTAAAATCATATTTGAATCATGCCCACGCATAATTCAAACTTTTTTAAAATATACTATTCAAATATTGTTTAAGCCATGCTCAATCATGATTAAAACCATATTCGAACATGTTGAACAAGTTTTTTGAATCATGCCTAAACATAATTCAAGCCTTTTTCAAACATTTATCAAACATGTTTGAATATGATTTAAACCTTGTTTAAGACATGCACAAATATGATTCAAACCTTGTTCAAATAAGCCTAATAACTTTTCAAAGAGGTTTGAACCATGTTTGAACGGTTGTTCGGGCATAGTTTGAATAGTATTTGAACATTTGGTTGAACCATGTTCGATATTTTTGGTGTGAACTACTTGGGAACGAGAATACATGCATAGCAAGGGCATTTAAGTCAAACAAAATCAAGGCACATTTTTCCAAATAAGCTAACAGTGGGTAGCTTTCTTTAATTAGAATCATTATATTATATATATAAGTGTGGGAATATCAAGCCATAGGCCCATAATTGGAGTTGTTTGATTTAGAGCATGTTTGGAGAGCTTTTTTATTATTTTTTTAAAATTTATGCGGAGGAAATCTATTTTTTATAATTCTGCCTATTAAAATATAATAATTATAAGAAAATTATTATCTGACTTATTATAAAAAAACATATTTAATAATCACAATAACTTTAATAAAATAATAATTTTAAAAATTATTAATATTCATTTTTTATTCATGCTGAGATTATGAAAATTTTCAATTAATAATTTCATTATATTTTGTTTTTCGAGATCTAATATTGTTATTTTTTCATATGCAAAAATAGTAGAATGAGGCCTCGTACAATATTAAGCTTTTCTAAAATTAAATGGTCTTTTAATTCATGCAGAATTTTTTTTATTTTATTTTTAAAGTATTGGTCTTGGATTTAATATTCAACCAATGCAACATGATGAAAAATTTGCACCCCTCTCAAAAGCTTAAATTTTACCATTAATCTTATAAGCATACTATCTTCCCTAAAATATCATGAGAAATTTTGTGATTCATCACATCAACTGGCCATTAAGGTTTCATTTGAGACAACTTTCGTACTGCATTGCCTTTTAGAACATTTCCATAATTTTTATTTAGGCTTCATTTAGGACTGCTTTCTTACTGTTTTTTAAAGTTGTTTTCTAAAACAAAAATTGGACGGCTTTCTTCCTGCTCCTTAAAGCCGCTTTCTAGTACAAAAGAGAAGTAGAGGGGCGGGAAGTGAAACTTTAAATTCAAAACAACAGTATAGTCGCCTGAACATGATTTTGTTGCCACCGAAATCTCCGAGCAGTAAAAAATAGTTTCAGCCACAGAAATTGCCAAAAATGTTAGACCTGCATGCCCAAGTCACATCCAAGAAGCTAATTTCGAAGTTCTTACATGATTCCATAGTCATACATTCACTATTCATTTCTATTTGTGGTTGTAAAGCTCATTTTGCAAAGAAATATTCATGCAGCAATGTCCTAGTCGAGAAAATTTACAGGAGGATCTAAGCTGTTGACAAGGATCCCTAAATCAATGTCTTTGTCCTCAAACTTCTTAATGAATGGATGACTCTGCAATCAAATTAAGAGTAGCTAATAAAAATGGAAGCCTTAAGCTTCGTTTGGGACAGTTTTTTTACTGCATCTTAAAGCTGTTTTTTAGTATAAAATTTTTAATTTTTTATTAAAAAATTGCTTTAATAAGTGGTAAGAAAACCGTCCCAAATAAAAACCTTAATAGAAGGAAAACTTCTATAAATCAAATTTGAAACACTAACCAGAAGTTCCAAGCTGGACATTCTATGATGAGGATCTTTCTGAATGCTGCAAAAAATCATAAGAAGAAACCAAAATAAAACACAGGTTCCAATGCTAAGAAAACATTTTCCTTTTAGAGAGCTTCTAGAAATCCATTTTATTAAAGTAGTTTTACATATTAAAGAAGCTAAGGGGCTGGAATTTTCGTTTGCCAGCCATTAACCAACTGCTACAACGAAGTAACCCATCATACCCTCGGCTTAAATGGATACCAACCGGCGGCCATTCCACATTAAGAAGAAGATAATAAATTGCAAAAAAAGAAGCAGGGTTGCAAATGGAAGTAGGAAGAGATTCAAAGACAAATTTTGAAATGAAATAAAATAAGACTAAGATCTTCGGCATAATGTGTAAAATCTGTCAAAGTCTTGATCAAGTATACCAAGAAGAGTTATAATTGTATGTTAGTTGAAGGTAATTGCAAAAAAGTAAGATTTCGGGAGGGTGATTTAAGTATTTATTCTTTTGGGTGGGGCTATGGAGTTTGTTTCTCGTTGGAAGGGGGGAGCTCGTGAGTCATGACAAATTTTTTTGGGGTACCAAAATCCTTTTTTTATGTACAGAGTGTGGCAACAATGATACAATCAACTTGACGGCACTCTTGAAAGCTAGAATATGTGATTTGACGTTTGTTTTTGCAAAATTTTGATGAGATAATAGGTACTGAGTAATATCTTCATATTCAGAAGACAAAGAAAACAAGATAAACATTTGAGAATATAGTAATTCCTTACATGACCATCATTTCTCAAGTCCATTAAAAATTGTTTGTTTTGAGCATATTTGTCTACATAAGCAAGTTACGATAATTTCAAAAAGTCTCTGAGTAATACATGTTTCCGCATCATTGGGACCTCTTAAATCAAATTTTGAAATCAGAACTTCAGTCAAGTTCTGCTAGCGTGTGCCCATATAACTGGTTTTATGTACTAATTTATTAATTGCAAGTCATAGACAATAAAACCAATGAACAATCGACAAAGAGAAGTATTGGTTTGAGATTTAAAATATACATGCCAACAAATAAATCTAAGTAAAAAAAAGTTAAGGATTTACAGACAGCATATGAGAATGTTGAACTTACCAAGAAGATATGAATGAACAGAACTCCGGTGAGAACTGATCTGATGGAGCACTAGGTGCTGGTTCTTCTACAATAGATTCTAGAAGCTCATAAAAGCTCAATGGGCCTTCGTCATTTTCAATCTGCCTATAAGGAAAACAGCCTATAGCACACTCAAGTATAACAAGACCCAAACTCCAAATATCACTTTTAAAATCATATGAACCTCCACTAATCCGCTCAGGCTGACATACACGAACAAGATCAACAAAGAAGTGTTAAAAGCTGAGAAAAAAGTAGGGTAAGTGAGAATTTACTGGTGAAGGCAATGGCTTCCATCAATAAGCCAAACAAGACAATTTAAACGTACCGCCATATAATTGTAGGTACCCACAAATGTATCTCGCTGCCCCATGGAGCTACCAAGCACTGCACTCACACCAAAGTCGGTTATCTTTACTTCGCCTTTGTGATTCACTAACAAGTTGGATGGCTTTATATCCCTATGAATTACACGTCTTTCATGGTGAAGATACACCAGACCTTTCAAAACCTGAATACAAATAATGTGTTTCAATATTGTACAAGTAGCAAAATGGATTTTATGTAACAATTCCTGTCTTACATGTTTGCAGAGAACTGCAAGATAAGGCTCAAGAATTGTATTGACTTGTCTGATTATATCTGCAAGAGAACCACGATCCATGTATTCGAGGACAAGAGATATAATTCCATTATGGTAGAATGAATGACGACAAACAACAACATGGGGGCATTGTGAGGCTTGATTTATTTTAATCTCTTGGACAATCTGTTTGCGGACTGTCTCCTGAATATTCATCTGGATACCCTGCCAAATACAAGGCCTGTAATGAGTCAGGGAAGCACAACAATATCACACGTTGGAGAAATAACAACTTGCATACATTTCTCGCGAAAGAGACTGATGAACTTTATCAGACACATTATAGTATTAAATGATTTCTGTATTCCATACTAAGCTCGTGTACAGTTCGTGTTTATATAGAGTAAGCTGATACACGTGTATGGATAGGATTGACCTAGTTTGTTATGTGTTGACGGTAGATGAGCTATTTGAGTTGTTGCTATCATGTGTGCTGGACGCGGTAGTGGTGGTATATTCCTTTAGGTTGTTGCTGCCAAGTGTGATGTCCACGGTATTGGTGGTATGCGCCTTTACTCTCCCGCAAATTGATGGTGGTGCTTGAACCGTCAATTTGGAGCGGAGCTTGAGAAATCTTGTTGTGGACAGTGGTTTCATAAGTAAATCGGCAACTTGGTCAACTGTACTTAACAGATTGATGTCAATGTGCTTGGCTTGGATGTGGTCACGGATGAAATGGTGATCGATTTCGATATGATTTGTGCGGGCATGGAAGACAGGATTGTTGGCAAGAGCGATGACTGATGTATTGTCGCGGTACAACTTTGCAGGTTGAGGAGAGTTGATATGGAAATCAGCTAGCAGTCGCTGAAGCCATAGCACGTCAGCAGTTGCAACGACAAGTGCCCTATATTCAGCCTCCATAGAGGATCTGGCAACGGTATGTTGCTTCTTGACAGACCAAGAGATTAATGTGTTGCCGAGGAAAGAGCAGTACCCTGATGTAGACTTGCATGTGTGTAGGTCGCTCGCCCAATCAACATCTGAGAAAGAGATAAGTTGTAGTGGTCCCGGAGAGATTGGTAGTCCAAATGTCGCGGTTCTTCTGATGTAGTGAAGCAATCATTTCATCTGATGAAAGTGTGTTGTCTGTGAGTCATGCTTATGTTGGCAGAGGAGGTTTATTGAATAAGCTATGTCTGGTCTGGTGATAGTCATATATTGGAGCGATCCAATTAATTGTCGATAGAGGAGCGGTGTTGGAAGACTGGGATCACAGAATGGTTGAGAGGTGGGTTTAGTTGACGAAGGGTTGGAGAGAGGTTTATAGGTGTGAACTGTGAAGTCCCGCCTGTTGGAGAAGCGATTTAACATGTGCTGTTTGAGAGAGGATGTAAGAATGAGGAGTTGTTTGAATGTTGATGACTAAGAAATCAGGGGCAAAGCCAAGATACTTCATGGTGAATTTGTCATATAGCTGTTGGAAGAGATTGAGCAGGGCACGAGGGTCATTTCCAATGAGTAGTATGTCGCCAACATATATAACATATATAAGAAGATAGAGTTTGACGTTATTTTTGGATAGGGTGAGAAGTGGATGATCAGCATTGCTGTGCTTGGAACCAATGGTTTGGAGATGTGTGGAGAAGGTGTTGAATCATTGACGAGTGGCTTGTTTGAGACCATAGATTGCTTTGTCAAGTAAGCAAATATGGTTAGGCTGAAGAGTGTCTTCGAAGCCTATAGGTTATATCATGTAGATGGTTTCTTGAAGGTCTCCATGTAGAAAGACATTTACTACATCAAGTTGATGAACCTGCCATTGATGATGGAGGGCTATGGTGAATAGGATGCGCCATATGAACTTTATCAGACACAGTATAGTATTAAATGATTTCTGTATTCCATACTAAGCCCATGAACATTTCGTGTTTATATAGAGTAAGCTGATACACGTGTATGGATAGGATTGATCTAGTTTGTTATGTGTTGACGGTAGATGAGCTATTTGAGTTGTTGCTATCATGTGTGTTGGACGCGGTAGTGGTGGTATATTCCTTCAGGTTGTTGCTGCCAAGTGTGCTGTTCACGGTATTGGTGGTATGCGCCTTTAGAGATCCATGTAGTTTAGAATTCAACTAGCTTCAAGCACCAGCTTCTAATCATTGGTTAGACTTTACTTTTGTCAAAAGTATGATAAGCAGCTTGTAGATAAAGGACTTGAAATAATGATCAATACAAGATTTGAATCATCCAACAGGTCAAATTAGTCATTTTGAGGGTGTAAAAAAAATGTTTCCGTCCAAATGAAGGTTGGTCTTATTTTCATGTCATAAATCAGGTGCGTGTGCAAAATGTTTTTCTAAACGTATTTTGCATATAACTCAAAGCTATTTTTCAACAAACTATGTGGGTTAAAGGATGTGGTTTCTAGAATTGGACTGGGAAAAAGGAATCAGAACTCCGCACATGCTTGTGTAGCAGTAGCACTTCAAGTTTGCCCATGTCATAGGAAAGAAATGTTGAAATAATCTTAAATTTGTGGACAACATCTTTCTATATACAATCAGTAGATAACAGCTTTCCATCTACAATAACCCAACTATCCGTGAAAGACAGCTTTTTCATCAACAACAATCCGATAATTTGTGGGCACCAACATTCCATTTATGTTGAACAGTTAATTATAAATTCCCTAATTAAGGATTAGTCTCTAGATTTATTTCGTTCCTGGTATGTAACTTTTTATCATTTTTTTACATTGAACAGTGGAATAAAACTCAATAAAAAATATCCTATTTTTTCTCTGACATTAAGATTCCACCTCCTGTAAGGTCGATGGGTGCTCCAACATGGAATCCATCCTCCAACCCAAAACCCAATGGGTTCTTCACCAACACTAAATCCCAATTTTCATCTAGAAAGAGTGGAGAAAATATATGCGAAGAATCCTCTTAGAAAAAAGACAATGACAATTATAATGAAAAAGCAGGTGGTTAAGAATTCTGCCACTTGAAAGTTGAAAATCAATCTTAAAATAAAAAATTTAGATCCAAAACATGTAAATTTCATAATGAAATATTAAACTGAAAATTTTCAAAGAAAATAACCGTAAAGAAAAATCACAATAATTGTCTACTCCCTGTTTTAGCAATCTTAAAAGCAAAGTGAAGACAACAAACTATTCACCCAATATAAGTTTATCCTTGAACATCACTGAAATAAACTTGGTTGCTCAAAAATGTAATGTCTCATATGCCCTCATTGCAACAACAACAACAACAACAACAACATCAAGCCTTTATCCCACTACGTGGGGTCGGCTACATGAATCCTTTTTCTCCATTGTGTCCTATTAAAAGTCAAATTCTCATTTAAATCTAATAAAGAAAGGTCATTCCTAATATTTTCTAACCAAGTCTTTTTAGGTCTACCCCTACCTTTCTTAACATAAGTTAAATCTAATACCTCTACTCTCCTAACCGGGTCATCGGAAGGCCGCCGTTTTATGTGACCAAACCATCTAAGGCGACTCTCTCTAATCTTATCTTCTACTGGAGCTACTCCAACCTTTTCACGTATATGCTCATTTCATATCCTATCTCTAAGGCCTGAGCATCCTCATCTCTGCCACACTTAACTTAGTATTATGCTTCTCTTTTAATGGCCAACATTCGGCGCCATAAAGCATTGCAGGCCTCACTATCATCTTATAGAATTTTCCCTTAAGTTTGAGGGGTACATTTCTATCACATAACAAGCCCGATGCATTCCTCCACTTCAACCATCCAACTTGAATTCTGCTGATAATATCCCCATCTATTTCACCATCACTCTGAACAATAGATCCAAGATATCTAAAACGTGTACTCTTATTAATGACTTGATTGCCCAAAGTCACAATCCCCTCACTAGGTCTATTACTACTAAAATTACACTCCATGTATTCCGTTTTAGATCTACTCAAGCGAAAACCTTTAGACTCTAAGGTTGACCTCCATAATTCAAGTTTACCTTCAACTCCCTCTCTAGTCTTATCAACAAGAAGAATATCATCAGCAAAAAGCATACACCAAGGTACATCCTCTTGCAAATGTCTAGTGAGAACATCCATGACTAAAGCAAAAAGATATGGGCTTAAGGCTGATCCTTGATGTAACCCAACCGAAATAGGGAAATACTTGGTCAATCCACCTTGTGTTTGAACACAAGTAATAGCTCCTGTATACATATCTTTAATGATTTGAATATAAGCATTATTGACTCCTTTCTTTTCAAGAACTCTCCATAGCACTTCTCTTGGAACTTTATCATATGCTTTTTCTAAATCAATAAATATCATATGTAGATCCTCCTTATTTTCTCTATATTTCTCCATCAAACCTCTTAATAAATGTATGGCTTCCATAGTCGACCTACCCGACATGAATCCAAATTGATTATGAGAAACATTAGTATCACGCCGCAATCTATGCTCCATAACTCGCTCCCAAAGTTTTAAAGTATGACACATTAACTTAATACCTCTATAATTCGCATAATCTTGTGCATCACCTTTATTCTTAAAAATAGGAATTAACACGCTCATTCTCCACTCATCTGGCATCTTTTTAGTCTTCAAAATAGTATTAAAAAGTTTAGTAAGCCATGAAATTCCTTCATCTCCTAAGCATTTCCACACCTCTATTGGAATATCATCAGGTCCAACAGCTTTTCCACCCTTCATTTTCTTTAAAACATCTCTAACTTCAGTTTTACTAATACGCCGATAAAAACAGAAATCTTTATTTTCATTTAGGGTGCTAAGGTCATTATAGTCAATCTTATATTCACAATCTTCATTAAAAAGTTTAGCAAAATATCTCATCCATCTTTGTTGAATATCATCTTCTAAGAAAAGTATTTTTTTTATCTTCATCTTTAATACACTTCACTTGAACTAAATCCTTACTACTCTTATCTCTTTGTTTGACTAACTTATACATATATCTTTCTCCCTCTTTAGTATCTAATTTATTATATAAATCACTAAAAGCTAATGTCTTTGCATCGCATATTGCTTTCTTAGCATCCTTACGAGCCACCTTATATATTTCCCAATTATCAGAATTTTTAAAATTAAACCAATTTTTATAACAAAGCTTCTTATTTTTGATCTTTTCTTGCACATTTGGATTCCACCACCAACTACTTTTACTATTAGGAGCTTTTCCCTTTGATAATCCAAAGATATCTTTTGCAATATTCTTAATATCACTAGCCACTTTTTCCCACATAATATTAGCATCCTCATGCACAGACAAAATCTTAAGATCTAAGATCTTATTTTCAAAAATATTTTTGTTAATATTCTTTATATGCCCTCATTGCAAACAAGAAGAAAATTATTATCTGGATAATATAGTCGGGAGGGTCATATCATATGATAGAAGACAAAAATATCTTCCATAATTAAAATTATAATGTCTAGATTATATATTGGTCACCATCAGAAGTGGTCGAAACGGATTATAACATTCACTCAAAAGGTCTGACAACTAAATATGTGCTTCTAGTACATATCTTAGATAGCAAGTTATTATCAATCAACAAACTCACTCGACCCAAATTATGTTGTTAATTTCTCTTCTAATGTTTGTCACTTTTAGGACTGAATTCGAGGAGGACGATTAATAGCGCGGAGATGCATTCAGAATTTTCTAAAGAATAGCATCATTCAAGTAAGATATGGATTTATACGAGTAATGTGTCCACCCAAACAACCATTTCAAATTCTAAACAGACTTCGAATAATAATAGTGATGTTTGACTTTGACACTATCTCCTACAACACCCAAACTTTACTTATCTTAAAAAAAATTAATTCATCTCTATTCACCCACAATAATTCAAAGGACTTTTAGATTTTGAAATTTATCATCTAGCTATATAAATTGGTAATTCTGATACGCCTTGGTATCAAAAACAGCCAACGAACAACAATTTTTTATTGATAAACTCAGAAATATGCAAAAATAAGATACAATGATCCTCTTTCGACATGAGGATCTTCTCTCCCAACCTAAACGCTGCTAGGATCCCTTACAAAAATAGCAAACAGCAATCACTCACAAATTTCTGCATACAAAACATAACATAAACACTACTACTTATAGAAAGCAATAAACAATAAATTCCAAAACAGCACTCTCAAATCAACCCCCAAATCTACCCTCTCCAATTAGAAAACATTTCTTGATTAATCCCCTCCAAATCAGCCCCCAAATCTACCTTTTAATTAGAAAACGTCTCCTAATTAATCCACTCCAAATCAACCCTCAAATTTATCATCTTCAATTAGAAAATATTTCCTAATTAATTCCCTCCTTAATTCCTCTGCTAACATAGTGAATTAATAATTTGTTGGGCCCCACCAAAATAGCCAAAAATTGCCCAGGTTTTGCCCCTTGTTGGTCCTCCAACTGCTGGACCGATCGATCTAGCTCTTCCTTAGTCCATCCCTTATGGGCTATCGTTGTATTAATACTCACCCCCAAAAGTATCACTTTGTCCTCAAGGTGGAATAAAGGGAACTGCTACTAAATAACCTGGTAGGACTCCCACATTGTCTCATGTTTCAGTAGGTCCTTCAACCTGATCAACACTTCTTTGTTTCCTGTTACTCCCTGTCGCACTCCATCAACCTCCAATGGTTCCAAAACACCTCCATGTCGTCCGTTAAGGTCGGGGGAAGTGTCTCCACCATCCTCCTACACTCCCTCTTTTTGCTCAAGAGAGGGAGAAGAACAAGTCTATGCTCTTTAGCTTGGAGAAATGGAGGAAAACAGAGAGGTATTTCCCTCTCTCGGTTCAAGGAAGAAGAAAACAACATCAAGGGAGCACATGCAGTTTCAGCCGACCCTCCCTCTTGGCTAGGTCGCACGCAGGAGGCCCCTCGTCGACCTCTTCTTTTCACCTAGACGAGCACACGAAGAAAGCAAGCTGGGCTTGGTGGGTTTAGGGGTCGAACGCATGAAGCTAGAGCCGAATGGCTCTTACCAACTCCCTCTCTTCGACTCTGTCTGGCAGGGCAAATTATTAGGTGCAAACACCGGACTCAAATTTGCGTCCTGATTTATGCGCTTTTAATGCACTTTTAGTGAGCTTTTTATGTATTTTTGCAAAATGATAGCTAATACATAATTTTAATTGCATATTAGCTGCCCTTTTACCGAGTATTTGAAAAGAGCAACAAAAACGCAGCAAAATGATAGCAAATATTCAACGAGCAAGATATTTATTGCGCTTTTGATGTATTTTTGTAAATACTCAACAAAAAAGACAGCTAATATACAATTAAAATTATGTATTAGCTGCCCTTTTGCAAAAATACATGAAAAACACACTAAAAGCGCATAAATCCGGATGCAAATTTGCGTCTGGTGTCCGCACCTAATACTTTGTCGTATGGCGGGGACGGAAGAAGACATGCATGGGGAGCGTCAAATGGCCATCCCTCTCCCTCTTGGTTTTTGGAGATTGCGAGGCCAGCATGTCCGCCGTCCAAAATGCCCAATTAGGCTCCCTCATTGCGTTAAACGAAGGATTTGACATGAGGTTGAGTGGGATTTTCTGAGCCCTAGATCAAAATTTCATATTTGAGAAGTCAATTTAGCCCAAATTGATCAATTAGGACTGAAATTGAGCCTGAATCAGATTAGACTCAAACCGATTTGGGTCTATTTGGATCCAATTGGGTCAGATCGAGCCAATTTTATGAAACTGGACTCGAGGCGTCGAATTTGGTTCAATGAGGCTTGATTGGGTTCGATTTGAACCGGTTTTGGGTCGATTCGATCAATTTGATTTTAATTTGAGGAAGTTAAATTTAATTTGATTAAATTGAGGTCCAATTTGAGTTAAATTTCGCTCGACTGTGCTCTATCAAGTTGATAGAGCCCAGTCGGGCTCGAATCGGCTCGATCAGGGCCGAGTCGACACAAAATAACGACAACAATATTTTTTACCATTTACCTTCTGGTTAAATAGTATTGTTATATAATGATGCAACCAATAAAAGAGGTTTACCAAACAATAAATTCATGCAGCATTTCAGGTCATAATTTAATGTGCAAATCAAATCATCGCTATTTCAGGACATGATTTAAACTCTCCCTTTAAGAGAATTCAGAATCAAATGCTCTTAACGTGTAATAAAGAAGAATAACAAAAATACTTGTCAATTTCTTCTGAATATATTCACAAGAAGCATGCTTTGCACTAACTACTTAAAAAAGATAATATAAGATCATTTTTTTTAACTTCATTATCCTTTACTAACATTTAAAAATTCCAACAAATTGGAGCTAGAAAATGCCTCATAGAACTCCAATATTACTCCGGATGGGCTAATTAAGATACATGTAACATTCATAATATTTCTATTGCACAATATTTGCCTCTGTAAGCAACAAATTAAAAAACATATAAATTGGTGGGCAAATATTAATCGTGTAATACCTTCAAGGCAAACAAAGCTCCTGTAAATTTGTGCCGAACAAGTTGAACAACACCGCCACTTCCTTTTCCAATAATTTTAACAGTCTCAAAGTCCTCCATAGTGAATTGCACATCCACATCTTTAACATATGGCGGCTAAATACAAGCATAATCAATCAAAATTATTGGTACAACATACATGCCATTAAAAATGAGTGTGACATTTGCAGTCTATTACAAATCAAACAAATAGATAAAAGTAGGACTGTATAAGTGTCCTAAAAATACCCGAGATGCCAAAAAGCAAAGTCAATTCCTAGTCTTAGAGTACCCATAATTGGCCCAACTAATATTAACCTAAACCACTGATCAATATTTTATTAATTTGTTGCTCTCTCTCTCTCCAGGCCTCCAAAACTCCATATAAGATACACCCAAACAATTGATTTATGCCCTTTTTTTAAGGCACAAACACAAACTTAGTTATTTGATATGCTATTTTATATATATTTATCATGTTAAATTATGCTCTAAAATTAGGATTGTGTGGTAGCTATAGATGGAAAGCACATCAAAGCTAGGATTTTGGCAAAACATGTTGATGTATTTGGAGAAGAAAACCTTATCCAAGTCATAATGTATTAGCAAGAGTAGATTTCATCTTAAAATGCATAAGTCATAGCTCATAGCTGATTGGGAGGGTTCAGCTCATGATGCAATTGTTTAAAGGGAGCGCTAAAATAATTGATGGTTTCCAATTACTTGAAAGTACAAAGGTTACTATGATATGTCTATATACAAGTATAAGTGAGTCGAGCTGAGTCATGAGCCGGCTCGAACTCGACTCATTAATAAGCTTACGAGTCGAGCTTATCGAGCCCCAAGTTTGAGCTCGTATATTATACGAGCTCAAGCTTAGCTAGGCTTAGCTTGTAAGTTTGTTGAGCTGCTTGTTTAAATTAAAATATATTTAAAATCTAATTTTAAAACAATATAATTAAATATATACTAAATATTTTTAATTATTTCACGAGTCATGCTCGACCTTTCTTAACAAGTTTGAGTGAACGAGCCGAGCTCAAGCATAATAATTTTCAAACGAGCCAAGCTCGAGCACAACAAGAATTAAACAAGCTTAGCTCAATTAGACAGATACTCGACTCGACTCGTGTACACCCCTATGTCAATATAATATTACTAACATCATTATGCATTTATAATATTATATTATACCACTTTTAAATATTATCTAGTAGTTGGCAGAGGTTACTCTACCAAGAAAGGCCATATATCCCCGTATTGAGGTATCATCCGAAAGAGTTCAATAGCATTCAATCTACAAATTATAACGAGTTGTTTAATCTTAAACATTCGTCACTTCGCACAACTACAAAATGTGCATTTAGATCTTTAAAAAATTATTTCACAATAATAAAATGTGACAAATATTTTCAATTAGAAACTCAATTTGACATTTTGTTGTATTGTTGTATTTTACAAAATTGACTAATTACAAAAGGTGGTGACTATTTAATCTTTTTAGAATATAAGTAGGTAATAAAGTTTGTACTAGAAGATAATTTGGGGAATACCTGGATGATTATTTTGAGAGGCTTAAAAAAAAGACAAATTGCTACCATCATGTGGAATCAAACAAATATTATTGGCTATAATTTGAGTAGTCTATAAAGTATGTTTTATGTTTATTGTGGTGTAATGAACACATGAATGTTATATTATTTCAAGATGACTCATATAGAAAGCATGCAAAATAATAGTTTTGTTTACCATTAATTAGCATTACATGACATTGTTTAGTGAATTATTGGTTTTTTTTTTATTTCTATTTGATTTTTTAGACCACATGGAAACTTCACACAATAGTAATATCTCAGCTTCAATAAGAAAAAAAGAGAGAAAAAACTTCTTGTAGAGTGTGAACCCATAATGGATCACTGCTATGTTACAAAAAAAAAATATGTGATTTTTGTGAATGCAAATTTATATAAAGCTTGGAGAGATAATGATGTAGCAGTTTCTATTAGGCAACATTCCAAATGGAAATCCATAGGAGTTGGCCGGTTGGGTAATATTATTTCCGCTAGAAATCGTTTTCATAGAATGGAGCATCTTGTTGGCATGTTTCAGGAGTATGAAGGATGAAATAAAAAATGTTTATGAATTCTCAAACAAAATTAGATGGGGTGAGACAAGGAACTCCCTCTTCCAAAAGCAAGCAACGAAATATAAGATGAATTGATTCAGGATTAGAACTTGACAATAGGGGTAGTAAATGTGCGGTAGTAAAATTGTAGTAAGGAATCTTGCATGGCATGTTATCATTGTAAATCTATTGGTAGGGCTTATGGTTAATGAGGGCATAGGTGCTAATTTTAGATCATTATTAGAAACACGTGGGATTAGGATCATGAAAACACCCCTTTGGGATCTTAAGTACCAAAAGACTCAAGAAGATGACTGTGAACTCCAAAAATTCGCACTTGGCTCTGCTATGAGAGTTTCACATTCCAAGTCAATTTTCAAAAGGCATATTAAATTGTAGATAAAATATGACCCATTGATTTTACTCTCATATTGTGTGGATTTTAAAATCTAGTTCCAGATTTCTCATAAGTGTAAGCACTTATGATTAACTCCCAATAACAAGAGAGAACTTTTGATTAAAGTTTGTTGTTAAATGAGAAATTCTTAACATATATAGCATCAAGTTTGATTTAGGATTGACAAGTTTGCTACCTTAAAATTAGAGTCAATGGTGGGGGAAATGATGAAATCTTAGTTTTAATCTCATAGATGAGGGTAGCATCATTCACGTTTGAGTATAATTTTTAGCAATGTCCAAAATTTATCATGCGATAGCGAGGAATATATATGTCCCATTGATTTTAGGCATCATGGTATCCACAACCATAACATGATCATGGAATTCATTTTATCCCAAAGTATAAATTTAGGTATTTTGGCTTCAAAAAAGAATCCATAAGATGATGGATCTTTTACTTTCTTTTCAGAAAGCTCTTCATAATTTCATATAATTTCTCTCATTCAATCGATATGATGATTGTAATCTCATAAGTTCTCATTCAGTATGATTTTCGCTATTCATGATGGTCGCCTCTTTGGAAAGGAAATAAAAAAATTAGTCATAATGAAGAGAACGAAGAATCCTGTCAAAAAGGGACAAAGAAAAAAGAATACATGCTGAAAGAGGAGGTATAAGGATTGTAAGCTATGGGTTATAAGAGGATAAATCCACCAGTTAGAACTATTAATCTATGTGTTCAAGGATCCCTATCAAGATTAGTTGACTTGTGGGTACCACGATCCTTCAACAATGTTGTTTATATATAGTGATATTGTCTGTGATTGATTACAGTAGTTAAGAAGCATGTTATGCCAATGTAAATGGCTTTAAGCTATTCATGCAGTAACACATTCACACACTATAAGAGTCTCTTAGGTTGTTTGATGCATATTAACAATCAGATGAAAGCAAGGAAACTTAATACATGTGTGCACATTAAGAGGAGGTTTTGGAGGTATCTCAATTGCTCCCTGCATTATTCTCATTGAAGTTTATGCAGTCTAATTTATCTTTGGAGATCTAACTTGTTCATTACTGTTATGAGGTTTCTCCTATGATTTGAAATGGAATACTTTTGATGTTGCTATGTTGATGTTGCTAGATTAATAATGATGGTAAACAATGGTTATAGGTATTCTCATTATGCTTGAAACTATGGTGATAAATATTACTGTTGAGATTTTAGTAAGTCTGCCAATAATAGGGAATCACACAGCGAAGTTTTAGGGCACATTCTTCCAGTTTTTTTTTTTCCTGAATAAGATAAACGAGCTGATGGATGTAGATTAATTTCATTAATCATGGAGATTATCATAGTCATTAAGGAATTTAAAAAGTTCGTTGTTTTCATCCAAGAAAACTCATGTAATTCTCTTTAAAACCGCAAATCATCCATGCTGCAGTCAAGCAGTCTACGGATTTGTCCGGATTTAAGAATTGGGCAACCCATTAATTCTCAGGATTTAAACTATCATGATAAAACAAACCTAAGTTTACAAATTCCTACGTACATCCAAACGCCCCCTTAAAATCGGTTAAAACTGGTAATGAAATTTAGTTAGGAACGGATTAAGCGATAGATATGCGTACCTGGCTGCTGCTTTCTTCAGATATTAATCTCAACCCTTGCTTATTGAGCAGTAAATCCCCGTCCTGGAACGTCCCGCTCGCCGTCCTGACAACACGAAGCCAAAAATTTCACATTACCCACCAACATCAACGAAGGAATCACATAAAATTGGGAGAGGGAAAAAACATAATTGATCTCCCACATAATCTACGGGCTTCCGTGATAACCCTATCGTGAAGATCACACACAATGAGACTGGTCGAGGAAGGCTCGATACTTACAAGAAATCCGTTACTGGCTTTTCTTGACAGGGCACCGCAAGCTTGAGCTGGCCCAGTGGATTCTTGGTCTTCATGATCGAGCGGTTTTAAGTTTTCCTTCAAACCCTATTCTCGAGTCTCCTAGTCTGAGACAGAAGAGATGGAGAAGAAGCGACGAAATGTTTTATGGTTTTTTTTTTTTTTAATTAGGGAGCTAACGGACGCATAATAAATTCAAATGACCAGACCGCCAAAATTTACCCCCCCAAAAAATAAAACGGTCCGCCAGACAAGAAATAAAGCAAGGGGCGAAGTAGTGACAAACAAAGTGGTCTGTTGGTTGAGAGCTTAAACTTTCAACTAAGAGGTCTTGGGTTCGAGTCTTTGTATATGCTTTGTGTGTGTGAGTTTGCCTTAAATGGCCTAAATGTCCAAAAAAAAAGTAGTCGACAACAATTGGAACATGAGGCAGTTGATTTATTTATTTATTTGATGGGGGCCAATTCATTGATGAAGGTAACAAAATACAATTATGAAAAATTGTTTTAAAAAAAATACTCAACAACAAAAAGAGCATCAAGGAATCAAAAATGAAGAAAAACTAAAGTTAAGGAGCATGCAATGAATTTATTGAAGGACACCCGATACTAATAGAAAAGTAAGAGGCGATCGAATGGAACTTCAAAATACTCAACATAGAAGCATAGCCTCTAGTTGCCAAGAGGTCGTCCAAGGGGCAGCTGGAAGACACCAGCATTTATCATCATCCTTAAAAAAAACACCCCAGGCAACGACGTACGAGAAGCAAAACCGAGCAGGAGAAACACCACTGATTGGAACATAGACAAAATTGCTGCAGGAGAGAACAACCACTCAATCAAAATGGAAGTTACTGTATTTTGTATTTCTACTAATTGAATGACTACTATTTTTACCATAATTATACTATTAATACAAACAATTAAAATAAATATAGATATATAGTTGAGTAATAGTTGATCGCTATATTGATTTATTGTTAAGATACCATGATAATAATATGTATCAGGACAAGTAAAGGTTGGTTTCACTGACGTTGGTTGGAGATTGGTTGACCTATATAGAATGGTGGGCTGACGGGCTTGCTTTTAAATATTATGATTTAGTATTATCATATACTGATTGAGAGTTATAAGAAGATTATTATCGTACTAACGAACAAAGAGTAATGATTGTTTATTGAGTGATGATAGTTGGAGCACCACAATTGGGTTCTAGTCGATGATGATGATTATAGGTTTTTAGTCGAGCGTTGTTGGATGAGAAATCGTTATTGAAGGATTATAATAGAGTGACAAATCGTGGGAGGATTATAGTCGTGTACTAGTTTTTTGGAGAACAATTATCAGGTGATGATGGTTAGACGAGTGCAGTTAGATGATATAAGTTAGATAAATATAATGAAGCGACATATGTTGAAGGAATATAGTTATGGGATGGTTATCAAGGAAAAGTAGTTGTGTAAAGGTAGTAAGAGGAATGTAATTAGGTAGCAAAGATTAGATGAGCGTCGTTGAAGGTTAGAGGGCCATAATTAGGAGGTAGTGGTCGGAACTATAGTAAAATGATTTTAGTCTAAGGATTGTAGGTGTGAAACCTCTAGGACATAGTACTATTCAAACTAGCCCAACCCAACTAGAAGTCAAGTAAATTGTTGAATGTTTGCATTTGAACTCTATTACATGAATATAAGAATAATATGTGTATGAAAAATCTATGGACATATGCTTTAAAGTGGGTTTTAGGGGGCTAAATGTTTGTTTGTTGAAATTTGAATTTATTTTCTTGGAACGTTCGATGATAGGCTAATTTTTGCACATAAAATATTCAAATTCACTATTCCACCTTGTATGCTTAGTTTGAGCACCCTCATAGAGAGAGAGAGAGAGAGAGAGAGAGAGAGAGAAAGAGAAGGTTTTTAGTGAGAAAACTCTATTTTGGGCTGCTTTAGGTCATTTTCAATAGTTGGACAAGGTGGGAAAGTTGTTCGGGTCAAACTATGTTATATTTTTACCATCTCATTTTTTAATAATCAAATATTTTATTATTTTTCTTATTGAAATTATAATTTGGTTTTACAAAAAAACATGATTTTCTAAAATTCTGGTAACTTTCATCTGTGTAACTTTTGATATGTTATCAATATGATCGTTCTGATCGTTTTGAATATTTATTCGAGATTTTTTATTAGGTAATTTTGAAATATAGTAATTTTATCAAAAAAAAAATTGATATATAAAAATATTGTTTTAGTTCAGTTAAAGCTTCAAAACACTATTATACACAATACATTGTAATGTAGCAGAATTCTAAAAACGTAGTTTTAACCAACTGTAGAATATCATGTGGGAAATTATTTGATAGTCATTAAAGTTTTTTTTTTATTATACAACAATATTGTGATTATTTCAATAGTGTAGAATGCACTTTATTTTTAATATGTGTGCTTGAAATATTTGAATTGGCGACAAGAAGGGATTATGTTATCTATTATGTGTTAGAAATTTTGAAGTATGGGGGCGTATTTAGATATTCCCTATGAATGAGTTCTATTTGGCAGGGAGAAGGGATTTTGTTGGCGGCGAAAAGGAATTCCGTTGTTTGTTTGTATATACTGAAAATTGAGGTCTGAGAGTTAGTCTAATAATTACTATGAAATATTTGTTTATATTTCGGTTAGTCTCATTATGATTTCAGTTGTTATTTAAATGTTTAATGAAATTCAATATTTAATTGTCTGTTTCAGTTCTAGCTTTCCATATGACATTTCAATTTATTATTTTAATATTTTTAGCTCTTCTGATAATTTCAATGAAATGTTATTTTCTAGTTCAGTTAGACTCAGTATGATTTCAATTTATTTAAATGCTTATTAAACATTAGCATTTGTATCTGTTTCAGTTCTGACTTTCTGCACGGTATTTCAGTTTATTATTTTAAAATTTTTAGCTTTTGTTTTAAGATACGATAGCCTACTGAGCTGTGTTGGCTCACTCCAAGTTTTACTTTTATTTTCACGTTAGTGAAAAGGAAAGGAACGAGCTCAGTGGTTTTGATATTAAGCTCTGATATGTTATATAGTTATTATTTTGGTTAGTCTTCCTCTTTTGCGGGCTTGACTTTTTTAATGTCTGGAGTTTTCAGCCATACTTCAAGTGTTTTGTTTGGGCTCGTTTAGACTCGGAACGGGTCACTTTTTTTTTGTGTCGATATAGCCATCTCGTTGAAAGATTTAGTTTGACAATTCATTTGCTTAAATTGAAGTTCATGATTATGAATTTAAAATTGAAATTTCCATTTCAATTAATATGGATATATGTTGCTGATAAAGTCATTGATGATAATAAAGTATTCTTCACAAAATTTTCTTAACAATTTTTTGATCTAAATTTAAACCATTAAATAGTCATGTCTTAGACCTTACGACTGTTCAAATTATCAAAATTTGAATAATTTAATATATTTCATGTAAAATAATTAACCTAAAATAAAAATTTTTAACGGCATCAATGTATATTATGATCATGGTATTATTGCTTCCCGTAAAATTAAAATCACATTATCATTGGTTGATATAAATCAATTAAATTAAAAAGATGATTGATATATCAGTAAAAAATTATCTTGATCAGGCACGAGTCTCAAAGCAAAATTGAGTTGAAAGCTTCCGAAATTAAATCAAAGATCATCTGAGTTCCAATTTCAGCAAACTTATAGTCAAATTGAACGTCTCAGAAAGACAAACCCAACGACACCAAATTCGACACAATCCGAGCATGAATGGGTCCAAATCAAGGGTCTGAAGCGCTGTTGAAGGGTTCAAACCACAATTTGGATTATCAAACAGTTTCCAAATATGGCATGCTTATATTCGAATCGAGCGGCTCGACGAGACGAATCCAATGAGCCCAAGATCATTTAATTCTGAAATCGTTAAGGCATCTAATTGACCAATAAACGATCCATGATCAAGGGGATCAATATCGGCCGTCCATTCAAACACTCTCATTTTGCCCTTGATCCTCCACATATTTACAAGCCTTGCCACTCTCAAAAAATTATAAATAGGCCCTCATTCTTCACATGAGGGGGGAGGAGGAAGAGGGAGAAGAAGAGAAGGAAGGGAGGAATTTGGGAGCTCTCTTGCCATCGACCACCGTCGGAGTTCCTGCCGACCACCGCCGGGGTTCCTGCCGGCCACCACCGGAGCTCCTGCCGACCATCGCCGGGGTTCATGCCGACCACCGTCAGAATTCCTGCCGACTTCCGCCGGAGTTTCATCCCGATCGCCGTCGGACTTCCACTAGTCCTCCGACCGCCTCCGGACTTCTACCAGTTCACCGACTGCCGCCGGACGTCCGCCCGCCCGCCGACCATCGTCGGACTTTCATAGTTTGCCGTCCGCCATCGAAATTCTGCCAGTCTACAGAAACACCGCAAGACTTCCGCTAGTCCGCCAACTACAGTCCTCCCAACCACTGTCATCCAACTACGATCCTTCCGATCTCCGCCGTTTGCAGACTATGGTCCTTCGGACCTCCGTCGTTTGCCGACTACATTCCTCGCCGACTATGGCCCTCCCGACCTTCATCGCCTGCTAACCATGGTCCCCTCGACTTTCGTCGCCCACCGACTATGGTCCTCCAGACCTTCGTCGCCCGCCGACTACGATCCTTCTGACCTTCGTTGTCTGCCGACAACGGTCCTTCTGACCTCCGTCACTCGGTGACTACAATCCTCCCGATCTCCGTCACAATACAACGGTCCTTTTGACCTATATCGCTCACAGACTACGATCCTTCCGACCTCAGTCACCCGCCGAATATGGTCCTTTCGATCTACATTGCTCGTCGACTATGGTTTTGCCACCCCAAACAAACATATCAACATTGATTCTTCCAACTTCCACCATGCAATGCATTTTATATGATGTATATTTGTTACTTCGAGCCAAGGCCTTCCTCCTAAGGATGGGCTTCATTTGTAATCAATTGCAAGCACTAGTGGATTCATTCAAACTGGGCCAGGCCCCGTGGTTTTTCCCCCTTTTTAGGGGTTTCCACGTAAAAACTCTGGTGTCTCTTTTGAACGCTACACTCTGATCTCTTTCATCTGCTTGTGTTCTGGATCTTCGTACAAAGCTAAGGCATTAATCTTTATATTTCTCTACCGCCGCGAATTTTCCAGGACGCAACAATGATAATTAGTTTTTTTGAGATAATTTTAATTAATTCAAATATTTAGTTAAATTTAATTTAAATATGATAGAAGGTATATTATTTGTTCTTTGGCAATTTCAAGGATGGAGGTGTCGCCCATCATTTCTCGAGAACTGAGCTTCCGTTCTTTTTCTCTCTCTAAAAATAAATTTAATATCGTTTAAAACCCTAATAAAAAAGTCTCTCTTTCGCTTTCTCATCCGCCTCTGGTTCACATCGAAAGCAACAGCGAATAATTTTCGGCCTCAATTCATGCTGGGATGGGCTCGGCAAGATCGGGAATCACGAGATGTGGTCGATCAACACGCCGAATCTGTAAGCAGATCGGCGTGGCCATGTACTGGTAAGCCTATATCGCACAGTGTTTTGCTTTTTTTGGATTCCGAGTGTGGAGTGGTTTTTCGGCGTTGGTTGTCTTGCCCTTCACTCCTCTTATCCCTTCTCGCTTCTATTTCTTGAATTTCTTCCCCATTGATTGCCAATGGCGGTAGTTTTGATTTTACTTTCCTTTTAATAATAATTTTAACCTAGATCCTACAACTTTCACACCGAATTCTAGATTTATGATAATACATATGATATCAACTGCTGCGATTTCAATATCTTTGCTGATTTCCTGCTTCGGCGGTACTGAAAGTCTGCAAACTGATTGCGCACAACTGACAACATTGAGAAAATAGTAGAGTTAAGCAAGAAACACGTGAGCTGCTGTTAGCTATGGAGGACAGCTAAGCTCTATTTTGTTTATAATTTAATTATAATTAAATACTTAATAAAATTTTTAACTCTCCACCAACAAAAAATGAGTTTCATAAACTCAGAAGTTATATGGTCTCTATTCTGCGAGATCTTTTTAATTTTTTTAATGATATAGCTCAAGTATATTTTTAATAAAAGAAAATTCAATGCATAAATCACAATAAAATACTAAAAAAATATACAATTTTCGTATAAGGTAGCCATGAAGAAAAATTATTAGCAATAACATCATCTGCTGAGAATTAAATATCATACCAGATTTATATTTTTTCGAGGAAAAAAATATCAGAACAGTAACTCAGCAGGAAGATTTTCCAGTTGTTAGAACGGGAATATCAAGTGGGTTGAGTAATAAATAAGTCATTATCCCAAAATTCAGTGCTAAAATTCCGAATCAAAGCGTCAAGAGATTAGCAACAAATTTTATGATGCGCTCAAGAAAGCTACAGAAGGCTGCGAGCTGACATCATCTTCCACCTGCAAGCTTTGTCTGTCTATTTTTTTCTTAAATTTTTTAAATTATCTATTCCTCCCACCCGCCCAAAAAAATTATGTTTTCCTGTCTTTCATGGTCCCCCCTCTGGTCTCCTCTTCTTCTATTCATACACCACTTCAGCAAAATAACCCCACGCCATTGGCCTTCTGAATTGCGCTACCATTGTTCTTTCGATATTGAGTTATTGCATACACAGGCATGACCTCGGGATGCAGATGGAGGAGAATGGCAACGCTAGAAAGCGAGCCCGCTTCATCAACGGCGGTGATCCATCCATCGTGCTGGAACCGAAGGAGAGCCATCGCTACATTAAAGATGGCTGCTCTGAGAAAAAGGTAAACATGGCGGCATCCAGTGCCGGCGGAAGTTTCCGGCAGTGGCAGCTCCCTTCGTCTCGAATCTTTCGCGTCTCTCGCGCCTCTGGCGGCAAAGACCGTCACAGCAAAGTTTTAACTTCCAAAGGCCTCCGTGATCGCAGAGTCCGTCTCTCTGTTTCAACCGCCATCCAATTCTACGACCTCCAAGATCGCCTCGGCTTTGACCAGCCCAGCAAGGCCATCGAGTGGCTGATCCAAGCCGCTGCCGCTGCCATTGATGAGCTCCCATCTCTCGGGAGCTCCTTTACTGAGCTTCCCTCCCCAACCGGCGAGCAGAACCAAGCAGGGCAGCCGTATCCCTCCAAGTCCGGCTGCAGCAGCACTTCAGAGACAAGCAAAAGCTCGGTTCTTTCCCTCCCTTGTTCAGAGATTTGCGTCAAGGCAATGGAACGAGCTCGCGAGGTATCTGCGAAGGAGAAGGAGAAGGACGGGGGAGACGGCGGGGAGCATTTCTCCGGCGCCGACCATCCTCATGGTTCGTTCACAAAGCTACTAACTGATCAATCTGATTCTGTTTCTGACTCGACTCCGGTGACCGCAGGCGGTCAATTTCAGACTTTGCTGCCTAGCATTTTTACTCGGCTGCCAGCCCAAACTCACTTTGTGAACACCTCTCCGCTAGTGGAAATGGCAGCCACTGGAGACCAATTGGAGATGCAGCAATTCTCATTTATGCAAGATTACATTGATTATAATTTCAACTTTCCGACCGCCTCAGGTCTTGCTGGTTTCCAGAGGGGGACCCTTCAGTCCAATTCATCGGTTCATTTGACACAACAGCACCTTCGTCACCAATTGCTACGGTTTTCTTCCCCTCCTTCTGTCATGGTTGGACCAAACTTGCAGTTCATGACTCCGACATCAGCCCCTTCATCGACCGAGAATTTCTTCTGCTCTGGATTAGAAGGTCGTCTACAGGTCAGCAGGGAGCCGCCGACTCCATTTTTGCTGGATGGTTACATTTCCTCTGATCTCAAAGGAAAAAGGAAGAACTGATGTAGCCATGGCAATGCCGGAGATTGCGATGTCCTGTTTTTACCGGTAAGAAGCGAGAACGCTTGTTTTTTTTAATGATTTTTTAGCTGCTTTCATTAGTTGATAAGAAATGCTACTGTTTTCAGTAGTTATGGGAATCATTGTTTACACCACCGATTCAAATTAACATATTCTCAACGTTACTTTTAAATTGCATATTAAAAAGTTTTTTTATGCCAAGAACATCACACTCTTTTCCTTCCAAGCTCAGAATTAATAGATTTTATTAAGTAGAGATTACTTCTCGAAATTGATTTTAGTTTGTCCAGATGCGAATATGGCTGAGTATCGTGTCCCTTTTGATTTTTAAGAATTATTGACACATGTTCTTTTTCGTGACCCTCAATCTTAGGGCAAATTATTAGGTGTGGACACCTCTCCGTCTGATAATCTCTGTCTACACAGTAAAAACACATTCAAATCACGGTTCTCTCCGTTAGCGGCAAATTATTGGGTCAGTTGACCAAACACAGAGATAGGTCCGGATATTAATAAAATATTATTTTAAATTTAGCGCAAATAAAGCGTAACTAAAGCGCAGGTAAAACGTAACTAAAGCGCAACCAAAACGCAACTAAAGCGCAAGTCAAAAAGCGCAACTAAAGCGCAGGTAAAGCGCAACTAAAGCGCAAGTCAAAAAGCGCAACTAAAGCGCAAGGTGACGCGGCAAATTTTTATTGGATGCCCGAACTTATTTTTCGCCTCCAGTCACCTGACCCAATAATTTGCCCTCCGTCTGGCACCTAATAATTTTTCCAATCTTGGGCAGCCCTTTGTAATATTCGTATTGGTTTTTTCTCGTGCTTTTCTAGTGATTGATACTTGCTAGCTTTTTGTCCAGCTGAAAACCGTGCTTCTCTTGGAATTTGTGAGTAGGTTTTGAGGGGTGTCAAACTGGAGCAGGGAGCAACTAAGAAATGAAACACGCCAGAACACCGAGAGGAGGATACGGGAAAAAAGTTTCCACTATTCTTCCATATTTCAGAGTAAAATCATTGCGTATATCAATCCGTTAGGATATGGCTATACGTCTGCCTAAAGGGTTGCTGAGCGGGCAATGTTAAACAAGAGAGTAAAAGGTACTTAGAAGACTATTAGCAGCTAATTAGAAGTAATAACAAAAATAACAACTCTAGTAATATAAGGGAAGGTGAAGTGGTACATGGTGGGCTGCATCAGGTCCCTTTTGCTTCAGAGGAACTCGTCTCAAGTTTAGCAAGTTGGAGATTTCTTTTATAAGGAGGATGGTACATCACCAAAAATTGCCTTTATTTGACACAAATCACGAGGCATATTTGAGTTGAAAATTTTCAAAATTGAAATAAACTTATAGTCGAACTGAATGTCTCGACATGATAAACACAATAGCACTAAAATCGGTCAAATTCGGGCCTAAATCAAGAGTGTGAAGCATATTTAAAAGTTGTAGGCCATTAATTAGAGGACCAAATGATCTCCACATTTGGCATGCTTATTGTCAAATCGATCGGTTTGACAAGACGAATCCAACAAAGCCCAGGATTACTTAATTCTTACATCATTAAGGCACTGCATTGCTGAAAAAAATGGTTTATAGTTGAGGGAATCAATTTAGTCCGTCTGATAGAGTGCTTCGATTTTCTCCATATTTATGGGGCATGCACTCTAAAAAATCTATAGAAAGGTCCCCACTCCCTGCAGGAAGAGGAAGATTGGGCCTTGGCTAAGTGATGTAAAACGTAAATGCCATTTACTTGCCTAGGTAGCAAGATTAATTAAATCCCAAATCAATTTGGGGAGAGAGAATGGAAATCTGAAATTAAATTTCAGATTAAGTGGAATTGGCGGAATGAATTTGAATTTAAATTCAAATTTAATGGGGAGAATTAAATTGGATGAGAGGGAATTGTGGGAGGTAATTAGGGAGGCTTAATGAGGGGGGCTATTAATGAGATAGGAGAGAGATTATGCCCAATGAGGGGGCCGGCCACATAGAGAGAGGGAGGAGATTATTTGTCATAAGTAGAGTGGGACCCACATTACTAATAAAAAATTTAATAAAATCTGAATTAAAATTCAGATTTTGAAAGAAAGGAAAGTTTCCAATAATGGGGCTATCAATTGGAATTAATTTGAATTTCAAATTCAAATTGACATCCAATAATATGAAAGCCTTAAATCAAGGAACTATTTTTGGAAAGTCTTCAATGCCTCTTGGAAACAAATTTGAATTTCAAATTTGAAATTCCCAAGAGAGAGGCTGGTGGATTGGCCGTCCCAAGGAGGCCGGCGGAGCCGCCGGTGGCGGGATTGGCCTGGGGTGGCCGATGGTGGATTTATGGGGGCCGGTGGAGGGGATTTGGGAGGAAGAGAGTTTGGTTAGGTAGAGAAGAAATAAATTGGGTTTAGGAAAAAGAAAATCCGGAGCTACACACCTCGAGCAACACCTCCAATAGAACTCACAAAGAGATCTACATGCGCCACTTCCTCAAGAACTCACAAAGAGATCTTGGGAATCCCGAAACTCACAAAGAGATCCTTCCACTTCCTCAAGAACTCACAAAGAGATCTTGGGAATCTCGGAACTCACAAAGAGATCATTCTCCTCTCATGAACTCACTAAGTGATCAAACAAGTAGAATAAAATTTCATTAACAATTCATCCTCCCATTACACAAGAAAGAGCCTCTATATATAGGCCTAAGAAACTAAAACAAGACACATATGCCCCTAAGGCTCACATAGGACGACCCTCTTAAGTGAGGGTAAAAATGGAAAATTTATAATAAAATTTTAAAAATTACAAATAAAATATAAGATAACGTGGGAGGATGATAGCCGTTGACCTTCAGCTCCTCGGATAGCCATGGATGGTTGGATGTCCGCATCACTAAGTTTTGTGGCCTGAAAAATCCTAGAGATGCACTCAATTACCACCAACAATAAACACTTGTTGGCCATATGCTGCCGGATTTTTATCGCTTCGTTGCTGGGCCTCTGCCTGAATGCCTGACCTTCGCCCTGTGACAACCCTTCGCGAAATAACCCACAGAAGGAACATGTCATATCATCTTGTATTATAATTGGACAAAAATCCTAAGATCTAATTGGAGTGAGTTGTAGAATTTTTAAAATAATTTATAAATTATAGAGTCACAATGTGACATATACATCACTGAATTGAACAAAAAGAGCCATCAATGTGTCCCTTCCCCTTATCCTGATCTGAAATAGATGCAAAAAATAGGCATGAGCAATCATAGCTCAATAGGTCTCATTCAACCTACTCAAATCTTTAATAGTAATTAACATGACATAAATAAAGCTGTAAAGCAAATGCATTTGTATAGAAGTATGAATTGATTGCTCATTATATATTAGACATCTATAGCACAGTAAATAGTAATTCTATAATATCAATCATAAGTAGTAGAACAGTGAGGTTGTAGAATATTTTTTCTCAAAATAAAATATTTCCCTCAAGCTCTTATACCTCCCAATAGATATCAGAATTAGGTCCTTATATCTCCTTGTCTATTTGACTTTTGTTAAGAAAGGTAGAGGTAGACCTAAAAAAACTTGGTTAGAAAATATTAGAAATGGTCTTTCTTTATTAGATTTAAATGAGAATTTGACTTTTAACTGGACACAATGGCGAAAAAGGATTCATGTAGCCGACCTCACGTAGTGGGACAAAGGCTTGATGTTGTTGTTGTATATCTCCTTGTCTAACATATCAAATAATAATCCTTTATAACTCCCAATGCATAGCATCATCGACATTCAGAGATTTTAAGCTCTTGTAACTCATAATAGACAGTACATTAGAATCTATGCCATTCATCAAATTTTTTTTAGATTCACACTTTTCAAGTATACAAGTACAGAAATAAATGCATTTTCAGGCTTAATACACAATATTAAAATTATTACAGAGTTTTGCAAAGTATCCTATTGACAGCCAAATAGATAGAAACTCGGTGGAAAGCCATATAAAAATAATCACATTTTTATAAATTAACCAACTTACTACACATCATTTATAACTATGTTTCAAATGTTTTATTATACTACAACACTATTTATAGTGTCAGAATAATTTTTAGATCATTAAAATGACATATTTTAAAAAATAGCCAATGAGAATTCATAAATAAAATACAAAAATGTATAAAATATTATTAATTATAACATATCAAAAGTTACGCGATAAAAATTTATTGAGTGATCGGATATACTCGTTTTTACATCAAAATTTCAACTAAAATGTATGAAAATCTTTAAACTTTGAATTATTAAGAATTGACATAGACAAAACGTAATCTACCTCGACTCGGATAATTTCTCGAACTGACCCAATAATGAAAAATGTTCTAAAGCAACCTTAAACGAATATTCTCTCTCAGTAGTTGGTTTCCTATAGGAGAAAATGAAAATAATATTTTGATTTAAAGGAATGAAAATGAAAAGGCCTTTCTCGCACACTCACATTTCACATCATGTCAAGGTGGCACCATATTGGCTCCAAAGTGGGCATTTGTCCACTCTCCAATTTTTTTTAAGGAGATACTAATTTTTAGGAGTTTGCCCAATCTCAGTTTATTATTTTGCCCAATTCTCACAAAAAAATGCTCAACTTAACCCTCTACTTTACATGAATTGGCTAATTAATTAATTAAAAAAAAAACTCATAACTTTCATAATCTTACTTACTTTATTGATATTATCATATTAATTCTTTATATTTTTCTTTAGAAACACTAATTTTGCATATTATTATTATTATTATTATTATTTATTATTATTATATTATTCAATTACTTAAAATTTTACCTACCCTATAAAAATGTGTTGTTTCGAGCTATATATCATGTATAACAAAATAAACAATTGAAATCACGCTCAATATCCTTTTTTATATTATTTACAGTACATGTGAAATATACATATAAATCAGGGATCACGAGACTTATAAGAAAATACAATACGTTCATTTTCACACATTCATGACCACAATAAATGAACCGTACAAATATGCATTTCATTTCCTTAGATGTCACATAATTTAACACTTATCCATCACTTTATGATACTTATTTTTTAATTACTCATTTTAGGATATTTTCTCGGATATTTTCTCCAATATGTAGAAATAATTGGCGAAATCTCAATATGTTTATAATCGCTAGAACACCAACATACTAAAAGTTATGCGAAAAAAAATGCTAAACATTGAGATATTGCAAGTTTTATGAGTTCTGACCAAATTAAAATGCAGAAAATTCAAAATAATCAAAATTATTAAAATCAAAGGTAGGGTAATGATAGTCTACCTCGAATTAAATAGCTTTTTCCGCCGTTAGGCGAAATCGGCTCCAAGACCTTCAAAGCCAACTTTCTCTCTCTAGGATTCTCTTCCTCTTTCTCTTTATCTGGCAACCTTTAGAACCCAATGAGCGAGGAAATAGAGTTTTCGAAAATGAAACTTGATATTTATAGACAGAGAGCTCCTGCACTCCTAAGGAGAAAATTTAGTTGACATTTTTCATTTTTAACTTCAAATTATAACCCCTTTTTTACTAATGAAACATTAAAATAACTCTAAAAAAAATAAATAAATGCTTAACTGAACTTGTAAACCTTACTAGATTTAATTTAGATCATTACAGGTAGTCCCAACACTGAAGAGATGTTCATTATGTTCTCCCCTCTTTAGAAAGATATCGTCCTGGAAATTTTACTACTAGCCAACAATTAGAATAGATCGGAATGAAACTGACTCATCTCAAGCTCTTTCTTCCAAATATTTGTGCTTCTACTGAACTTCCACTATAAGAATCTACTTATCTCTTAATTATTCCACACCATAAACCAGTGTATGACCAGTTTCTTCTTTATAAGTCGATTTTGGAACCAATTGTATTTCATATTCTAGATTTCTCTTTACTTCAACTATTACCCATTTACTTAATTAGAATACTTACAATAGATTGTAAGTATCAGTCATATGATTTGACAGGAACAATCTATAAATAGATGTTCTAACTCTGATTTTATTAGTAGCATCTTCGACCAAATTTAAACCTAATAATATTTTCCTCATACAACTGAGTCATTAGGAACTCATAGTCACCTATAATTATTTTCTCTTTCCTGATTTGACCTGTTCAATCAATTTCTTACCTTCATAAATTTCCTGAATCTTTTGAATTCTTTTAGATGAAGCTGGTTAAAGCATCATTTGAAAAAAAATTGCTCCGTTACTCATGTGGATTATTTCAACTATTTTCAAAATTTACATTTTCTATTTCAGAGATCAATGCAGTTTCAGTCATAATTATCAATTTCGCAATTCCTGTCTATTTCTTACTCAAATAATCTATAATAACATTTAGCCTTCACAGGTTGACACTGAACATAGAAATAAAAAAATTAATTAATTATTGTTAATTATCTCAGTGTTCTAACATTTAAATTCTAAATTAATTGCTATCAAATCCAAATCATGCGTTGGATTATTCTTCTCATATGATTTCAATTGTCCGGATGCACATGTTATCACTTCTTGGATTGCATTGAAATACACTTCATGCCTTCATAATATGATGGACAAGCTGAGCCTATGGGCCCCACTAGTATGGGGGGTGGGCAAGAAGAGTGGGGGGCTCAAAGGGGATTAATTACTTCCCATAGAAGATCAAAATTGGGAGGGAATTATGAATTTTTATTTAAGAAAAGGGGGTTGATTTGATTGAGAGGGAATTAAGAAGTTTCCTAATCAAGAGACAATTGTTTAGGAAGGTTTTTAATCAAGGGGAAAAGGGGGAAATTGTTTAAGAAAATTTTAATTACAATTGAGAGTGAATTATGTAGGGCAAGAGATCTAATTTGAATTCAAAATTTAAGAGGGAATTTTTTAGAGAAAAGGAGAAGGAATTAAGGATGAATTATTTAGGAAAAAAATTAATTACAATTGGAAGGGAATTAATTAGGGAAAGATACCTAATTTGAATTCAAATATGAGAGGGAATTATTTAGGGAAAGGGATGATTTGGGAGGGAATTAGAGGAGCCTATTTAAGACTATGGCGTGATTTCAGAGCTCTAGTCGACAGCTTGGGATTTTGGGAGAGCCGGATCTTCCTCTCCAATTGAAGATCCAATTGTATCTTGTCTTTCTTTCATAGCTATTTTGTATAAAAAAAGGCGATCTTGTGAGTTCTTTCTCTTGTTTTTCATTTTCTGGTTTGCTGAAATCAGATTTCAGTCATACATTTTCACAAATTAATCATCCAATTCATATCATAATATGTCACCAAATACTTCGATTCCCTTAGTATTAGATGACTTGTATAATATTTTTCCATTCTTAAATACATTAATATATCATCGATAAACACAATCACAAAATCGATTTACACATGACTAGAACACTCGATCTGTTAGGTTCATAAAATTTGCAGGTACAATAATCAGGTCAAAGATATTACTGAGTGCATTACTCCCACTCTCTTCTTTCACCCTTAACTAATACTATACTAATTTCTAAATCCTTATTATAAAACACAATTGATTCTTCTAGTTAACTTAAGAATCATCTTATTTACCAATCTATAATCAATACACATTCACATCAACTTTTAAATTTGATAAAACTTCTATCCATCAACTCTTACAATTAGGACCTTCAATATAAAACATCATTTCTCAATTGGATGGTAAATTCACTAGCTAATTTTTCAGGGAATACATCATGAAATCCATATACTATAGGAATATTTCTAATGAAAGTGAAAATTTACTCTTATTCTTCACAGAAAAAAAAATCCCTTCAAATACAATACAATTTAAAACTTATACAATCTAAATAACCGGTAACTTGGTTAGCTTCACAGAAGGTATGATGTTTGATATAGTAATTTTCTTTCATGAGCAAATATTTAATCTTTTGTTTTATATTAATGATGTCTGCATCCACGCCAACTAACATATTGTTGATACCCTCAACAATGCAATATTCTAAGCCCATACAAGAACACATAGCTCAACTTTAGTGGAATGTTTTTTTTCTAAGAATCTGTTAAATGAGAAGATGACATCTCATTTGGTATTTGTAAGCTTACCTCCAAGCACCCATCTCTGTAGGGTCCTTGGAAGAACCATCAGAGTTAACTTTGAAGCATCCCACCGGCGATGATACCAAGTGATAACTATCAGATTACATTCCTTCTTGCTCACCAAATGGAAACCGATGTGATTAACAAAGTTTTTAAAATCTTTGAAATAGTCTGAGGTGTTATACTTAAAGATAATTAAATAATTTATCTCTTCATATATTATGTTGAAAGCATGCATCTGTTTGTATTCGACAAATTTCTGTATTTCCATATCTATCAGCAGATTACACAAGGCAGAATAGAAGATCATGCCTTTTGGATGACTGATAGGAAGCATTTGAAGATTTCAAGTAAATCCTATCAATTTCGGACAAAACAACGAGAAAACTCTTCCAAATTCGAAAAAACAGTAGTTTTTATTGCAATAATCAAAGACGCGGAAGGAAAATACCAAGATACAGTCGATCCTCAATTCAAGAGGAGGATCTATCTCTCCCAAATCTCTAGATGCTAGAGCCCAAAAAAAAAATAGAGATCTCAAATTCAGCCAAATTCAAGATGCCCTAACTCTAGGAAAACAAACTATTTAACGCATACAATTAAAAAGGAAATCTCTAAACAATCCTTATATTCAAATTTTCCTCCCAACTCCCTAAAAAATTCTTCCTAAACAGTTGATGTGCATGGGCGTGATGGTATCAAACCAATCCCTAGGCAGTTAGTTTAATAATAGAGGTTTGTTCTAATACACATTATTAAAGCATTGATAAACCTTGAGATTAGAACTGAAAATTATGTGCAGATCAATAAGCCTCAAGAAACAACCCACCTATCAAAGCAAAAGGAAATATTCCCTTTCTTCAAATTTCAAAAGACATAATATCTAACTTATCTTTAATACTACAAAGAATACTTCAGATTGGGGAGACAATAATCTTCTTCACAATAAGACTTCTAATGTTTGGAGTAATGATATTTAACACACAAATATTTAATCTACATAGAATTATTAAGCATGAATTTTTATTATTGAACACTAAAAATACGTCAATAATCAAAGCTGTTGAGACATTTGAATCATTATTACCTAAAAAAGAGAAGATATGATCCTCATTTCCTCAGATCACATTGAGATTTAAAAAAAAAAGCACGAGATATCCTTGTTAATGATATATAATTAACAATTTGAGGTTAATTTTAATCCTATTAGTGAGGCATGGATGAAAACCAAATATGAAAGGTTACTGGACATGATTATAGGCCTTGTGCAATGTATAACAAGTATAATTGAAGTGGACATGTTACATGAATTGAAGAAGGTGCTTTAAGTAGGCAGACCTGTTCCTCAGCGTTTTTAATGGAAACAAAGATATTACTATTCCAAAATCCAAGTTATCTTAAGCCCTTTATGCTTCAACCAGAGGTCAATAAGATCAAAGTCTCAATTGGAGCACTCCAATTATCATTGACAATTGAATTAAATCCTCATGTTTAGTCCACGTATTACGGAACCTAAAAGGCCGAGTCCTTTATAAGAAAAGATTGTCGTTGAAAAATATAAGAGGAGAATGATCTGAGCCAGACCTATTAAGATGTCAAATTGGGAGAGAGAAAAAAAAAGGGCGGAAGAGAAAATATTCTATCAAGTCTAGCTTATTTCGAGCCATTAGATCATGTAAAAGGAGATCCAAAAGAATTTAGTTTCCATGAAACCACAACTAAGTCGTATCACAAAAGTGCTCCATAGCTTCTTTATTATTTAATGAATAGCCTTGCCTTTGAATTCATTACAATATTGAAATCTCTCTCAAGCCCCAACCATGGAAGGAAGATTCATAATATGAACAATCTTGCAGAGGTCAGGCTAAAGGTTGATTCTACCATATTTTGAAATATAAATGAAATAAGCATTGATAGGCATATCATCAAAGAAGATTTTAGTGTGTAAAAATTGATGTGAATAAAAAATAGAAACACATTAAATCGGTTCCTCTAGAAAAGCTTAATTTTATTGGATTAGTTTTTGAATGCATCCTAAAAACCTAAATGTGATTTTATAAATATTGAATTTAATTGAGCTAACCATAGGTTCTAACATTGTGATAATTTGTAGATTATTAATTTTAAGAAAATTGTTTAGTCTTGTCTTAGCTTGTAGTTTGACAATAGTTTTAATATTTCAAATCATTAACAATAACATTATTAACACTAGAAGATTATATAATTTTCATCTTAGGTGGTTGTGATCTCTCCATTCATATGTTAATTGTGTATCTTTTTAATTTATCAAAATATATATGAGTTTATTCTATCCAAATACATATTTTTGATGTTTAATGGAACATTGTGATCGTTATGCATCTATGAATGCCGGTGGATCTCACTGAATCATAAACATGTACTCGCTTCATTCATTTTGGTGGTTTACAAATTTCTGCTTCCACTGCCATGGTTACTGTTGTTTCTTTTCACAGCATGCTTGTTTGAGGTTGTGGTGAAGGGCCTCATTCAGTTGAAACACCTGCACAACATGCACACCCTACCATGCTGCAATCAATACTCAGCGAAACCACCACTGCTATAGAGGTCCCTTGAAAAAGGATCTCAATCTTCGAAAGCTATCCCACCTAGAAACCCCGGCCATGAAAAGGACATCTCTAGCAACAATGAGTTCATCCCTAGCTATACTGGCAAACCTGCACATTGATTACTATCTTCTTTTGCAGACATAGCTCAAATTCAATCATCATCTATGTACACGATAGGATATGTACTAGCCGGGTTGGAAGCCTTTCGCATGCTTGCAAGTGTAGCTTTTGAGCTTCTTCAATCATGGAAAAAGTCTAGTCCTCATCTTTGCAATAGGCGACTGCATTTTCTTTTAATTAGATAAAATGGTATCAAAGCAATGCACCAGCCGGAAGATGGAAACTACGTTTCATACAAGACAAAGTGCTGTCATGGGAGCCACCTCTTGAACTCTATATAAGACAAAGTGCTATGTGACGGGAGTCACCACTTAAACTTGTAGGAGCCACATCTAGAATCCCATCTACCTGGTGGATTATTCTAAGATAGGGATATTGATGAGGAAGCCAGTTATTTAAGGGGGAAGATTATGAAACCTCTTAAACAAAAGAAGCTATACTCTTAAACATCGAGGTGCCTTTTGGTGTAATGGTTGGAATTTCATTAAGAAACTTTGCATTTAAGTTTGCTCATTTCGGAGAAATACTGGGATAGGTGATCTACTGGGAAGTTATTCCAATAGGATAAAACGTGAGACCCTTAGACCAAAGCGGACAATATCTCGATAGTTAAGGGTTTTGGCTATCACAATCCTCATCTTTTAGCCACATCTTTTCTTCCAAAGGATGCAAATATGCAATTGTTGTGCTTAATTTTGCATTCCATTTCGGTGAAAATCTTCATCATTACACCATATCTCACATACTACAGAACATAATTTGTTTATAGAGATCAAGCATGGCCAAATACTTTGGTTTGATCTGATCTGTAGCATATGTGATTGTTTTCCATTGTTCTCTTACACCTAAACAAAAACAAGTTGTATTCGGGACAACTTTCTCATTGCTTCTTAAAGCAATTTTTTTTTTACAAAAATTAAAAATATTTAACTAAAAAATGCTTTAAAATGCAGTAAGAAAGCCGTCCCAAACGAAACCTTAAACTTGACAAACCTTTCTCAATTCAAAGATTCTGAACAAGTTTATAACTGATGCAGATTGCAACAATGGTATATGCAGATGATGAGATGAAGGCGCCATTCCTAATCAGATTGCAAAGTGCAGCAGCTCTTAAATTACTGCAACAATTAGCGGTCTATTGCTGTTATTTAAGGTCTGATTTTTCTATAATTATTTTTTAATTGTCATTAAGGGATATAACTGTTTATTGTAGAATGTGATCAAGCAGAAGCATCCTGATAACACTCGGCAGCTCTTACTGCATTGTGTCAAACTGCGTAGCTAATGAAGTTCCTTTTTAATTAAAATATTGAGTCTTTTAATTGATATGAATAATTCAAAATAAATAAGAATGGAAATAAATGGAAAGTGTTAAGCATAAGAAACAAAATTGGAATGTGAGCAGTGAAAAATGCAACAAATTTAGAACTTATTTATTACGATTGTAACTTTTTATAAAGTTGCTGTAAGGAAAATGATTTTTTTGAAAGCTCTAAAAATAATTTTCGAGTATACAAATTCATGAAAATAGTCAAAAAGAATTGTGATTGTAATTTGAAATTTAATTTAAATTTTTTTTTTCAATCATAAATTTAAATATATTTTTCAAAAAATAAAATAAAAATTTATATAAATATTATCATTTAAATATATATTATTTTTTATTGACTATTTTCTCCAAAGTAAAAGGAGTTAAAAGGTTCCCTACGAACAAAACCTTAACTCCTTTTTAAAAATTATCTGGCAATGGTGTCTTATAATATATTGTGCTATGCTATATTTTTATGATGATATACTGTTTTGTGCTATTATGCAAATATTTTTTGTTAATTTGGTTGAATTAATTAATGTGATAGAAAATTTTGTGTATATAAATAATAATAAAATAGTAATTAAATTGATAACTAAATTATGAAATAACAGTTACTAATTTTTAAAAAGGAAAAAACAAATAACATCTATGCATGAAAAATGCTCAAAACAATTCAAGTTTCATTTGTGACAACTTTTTTTATTGTTTTGTAAAGCAATTTTTTAGTATAAAAATTTTAATTTTTATATTAAAAAGTTACTTTGAAAAAGTTATCCCAAAATAGAAATTACTCTATGCGAACACTTGACACAGCTAAAGTTCAGAGCCCAATGAAAATGCGCCATATCACCTAGTACTGAGCAGTACCGAGCCTCGATACTCAGTACCGAGCCTCGATACTCAGTACCGAGCCTCGATACTTAGTATCGAGTGATGTGGCACATTTTTATTGGGCTCTGGACGATGTTCGACGTCCACACAGAATAATTACTCCCCAAAAGAAGCCTTAGTAAATTTTTTGTAATTATATCAAAATAAATTAGGGTATATCTGCCTTACAAAAATCATTAATATTTTGAATAAAACCAATTTCTTAAAACTAATATTGTCTTAATTTTTGACACCACAGTTGATTTATGTTTAGTTTGAGACAATTTTCTTAAATCTTTTTAAAATAACTTTCTAATACAACAACTTTTTGTTCTTGAAAATTTTGTACTAGAAAATTATTTTTTTTTTAAAAATCCCAAACAAAACTTTATTTTTATCAAACTTTTAAAAATGAATTCTATTTACAATATAACATATAATCAATTAACAGAAATTACTACCAAAATTGGGCCTTATATTCTTTCGAAATTCCAAGAAATTTGAAGTTCTTCATGGATCATAATTGACACCATTCAATCAATTGAAATTAGAATGCTATTAAATAGCAGTAAGAAAATTATCTACAGCTTCTTCCTGCCTTTTAAAGCCATTTTTAGCTCCAAAAAATTTTAAAAATTTATCCCAAACGAAACCTTAAACATATACATTAACATACGAAATCATCTTAAAACATCAAAACTAGATCCAAATTGAACAATCTTAATTACCTTTTACTTTAAAACAGAAAGGGATACAAAGCAACCTGAATTGCCAATCTTCTCCATCAAAAGAGAGACACAGATGAATCCAAAGCAACCAAAATTGCTGACATCCACAACAACGGACAAATAACAAAACACACACAAACGGTAACTAAATTCAAATCCATATCAAAGTCAGAAACCCTAAATCCCACTTCACACTACTCTACTCCATACTTCTTCCTGAGATGGCCAACGAACTCATGGATTTTCTTCGGTTCATAAAGGGTTTTGGCCACGCTCGCTCGCTCCTTGCAACGCTTCGCCCAGGACACCAGTTTGGAACACTCCTGCTCAATGCTGAATCCGGCGTAGGTCTCGTAGCTATAGAACCAACTCGTGAAGGGAACCAGAGCAATGTCGACTAGCCCGAAGGTTTCGCCCCCGAAGTACTTCTTGTCGCCGAGCTCGGCTTCCAGTGTCTTCAAGATCAGGATGAACTCTTCCTTTGCTTCCTGCAAGGCCTCGCCCTTTTGTTTCCACAACCGGGTACCGCACTCATAGACCTGTAATTAGAATGGCAGAAGAAATAATTTTGATCAGAGTTTCCCATTCACTCGAGTGTGGAAGAAATGCTTGCTTTACTCTAAGAAAATTTTCAAACACAAAATTCCTCTGATTATATTCAATTAATGCATGTATTGTTTACTTGTTAGTGGATTTGAATCCTTTCTATGATTTATCAATTCATTTTTTGATAATCAGAATGAATAAATTCTGATCACTTTTAAAATGAATAACTGCAATAAATATAGCTACTTTAATGCAGAAGAATGTAAGAATATATAAAGTTGATAGCGAAGCTTGACCAACCAAAATTCTTATTAAAATAGAACAATTCAGAACAAAATCTTAGAAAATCTCATTGTTCTTTAAATTAAAATAAACTATTCGATAAGAATATATAGCACCTCCACACAACACCGACATGCGCTAAATCTCATTAAAAAAAAAAAATCCGAAACTGAAGCTCGCGATCGATCAAGATAGAAATCCATTTCATACCTTCTTGTCGACGTAGTCAGCCCAGAATCTGGCCTGGGCCCGTGCGTACGGGTCAGAAGGCAAGATGGGCGTCTTGCTGGGCCAAACCTCATCGATGTACTGAACAATGATAAGCGATTCGCACACAGGTTTGCCATCGTGTATGAGAACTGGGATTTTCTTATAGATCGGGTTGGATTTGAGAAGCAGCTCACTCTTATCCGACAGATTCTCCTCCTTGTACTCATACTCCACCTCCTTCTCCGCTAACGCAATCCTGCATCGTTGTCCGAAAGGGCTAGACCAGAGATCCAGCAACTTCACTCCCTTCTCCTCCGCCATTCTTCTTTTCTCTCGTTTGAGCCTCTGGGAAATATGCACGCAAGTTGTTTGATGAAAAGGCCGCGAGGCTGAGGTATTTATAAGGGAAAATGAGGCGGCAAGTTGTTTCTGGAGTGTTCTTTCTTGGGCTTAAATGTCATTGCTCGCGTCACCTGCTGAGAAACGAAGTCGCGAGAATTAATTTGTACGGTGGATTCGTCAATTCCTGCAGGATCTACGGCTGTGATTCATTGGGATGCAACGTGCGTTATATTCACAATAGCCATATTTAGGCACAAGTCCTTTTCAATTACTATTTAAAAAAATTAAAGTTAGAATTAATTTATAAAAGTTTATTATTTATAAATTATAAAATATAAGACCCAAAAATTGAATAAAGAAAAAATTTATATTATTTTAATTGATTACTTTAATTTTTGAAGAAAAGTTATTAGAAAATAATTCAAAAAGTAAAAAAAATAAATTTAAAATCTAACGTAGGGCAGGAGCAGGGCTGCAAGCGAACCAAACGTTCGACGAGCTACACGTTGTTCGGTTCGATTAAAGCTCGTTTGCGATCGTTTAATTAACTAAATAAACAAACTTGAACAATATTTTAAATACTCGATTTTTAAATAAACAAACTTGAACACTAATGTTTTCGGCTCATTTATGTTCGCGAACAACATCATTTGAAGTTCGTGAACAAGCTCGACATTAAGCTCGATTCGTGTTCGATTTTGAACTCGTGAATAAGCTCGATAAAAATAATTAATATTTGACTATATAATTAATAAATATAAATAATCATTACCTTTGTTACATAGACAATTGCTTTTATTATAAATGTATTTGTTCATAGATATGCTCATGAACGTGTTTGTTTGATAGTTAAAAAAATTCGTTAAATATGTTCGCGAACAAGCTCGATAAACACTAAACGAATGAACATGAAATGAACATGACCCCAACATGAACACTCCTTAATTTAAATGAACCAAACATGAACACAAACGCTAAAGCTCTAACAAACATGAACCAAACTTGAACAAGCTAATATTAAATGAACACAAACATGAACACTCACATACTCGGCTCGGCTCGGTTCGTTTGCAGCCCTATGTCTAACCTAGGGCAGAAGAGGCAGGGGCGGAACCATTAACCACTATTGTGTCATAAAAGATATCAATTTAAATATAATTGATATTAATTAAATATTAATTAATTGACCGAAAATTATTATGCACAACCGTCACTAGCGAGCCCAATCCACGTTGATTTAATAATACATTTAAATCATGATTTGTACGTTGATTTAAATATCAACAGATATTTAATATAGTATATTTTATAAATAAGTTAATAATTAAATCATCCATTTATTAATATCATATAAACAAATACAAGGTGAAAATTAATGTAGAATTTCATCAAATTCTAAATAATAACTATGTTTTTTAAATTTTATATATATCAAAATTGGTAGACAACTTATTAAAAAATAATTTGTAAATTCGCATTAAACTAATTATAAATTATATTTGTCATTCTTTGCTACTTATGCTGGCAAACATTCCTGAGAAGATACAAATATATATTTTCGAACTTTTCAAACTTCAACTTTTGAAAATAGGGGGCAACTAATATATCATCAAAAAAATCATCTTGATCGGGCACGAATCTCGATGCAAAATTGAGTTGAAAGCTTCCAAAATTGAATCAGAGACAATCTGCATTTTGATTTTAGCAAACTTATAGTAGAACTGAGTGTCTCGGAAATACGAAACCAACGACACCAAAATTGACCCAATCCGAGACCAAATGAGTCCAAATCAAAGACTCAAAGCACTTTTGGAAGGATCAAACCACAATTTGGGTTACCAAATGATCTTTAATCATGACATGCTTATAGTCGAATCGAGCGGCTCGACGAGACGAATCTAGCAAGCCCAAGATCATTAAATTCTGATATCATTAAAACAGTCAAATGTCTATTGAACGGTGCATGATTGTAGGAATCAAGATTGGTCGTCCATTTGAACCACTCCCAATTTAGCATTGATATTCCACTTATTTAATGGTCATGCCACTCAAGAATTCTATAAATAGAACATCATTTCCTCTTGAGAGGGGGGGGGGGGGGGGGGGGGGGGGGGTCGGGGGGGGGGGGGCAGCCAAGAGAGAAGAAGGAAGAAAGCTCCGGCCGCCTATCTCCTCCTCGACCATCGCCAGAGTTCTACCGCACCACCATCGGAGTTCTGTCGCACCACCGCCAGGTTCTGTCGAACCACCACCAGACCATCCAAAGACGTTTAAGAGCCACCCGAAGCCGGAGTGCCCCCTAACGCTGTAATGCCACTGCCGGACTATCGCCTGACACCAAAGTGCTGACAGATCACCATCTGAGGCCTGAACTTCTACCAGACCACCACCTGACATCCGGAGTTCTGCCAGAGTACCGCCTTATTAAAATGGTCTTTCTAACCCCAGTCTCCTGTCGATTAGGTCCTTCCGACCTCCCTCGCCAGACAACTGTCTTTCCGACACCAGTTTCCTGCTGATTACGATCATTCCGACCTACTTCAACAAACAACAGTCTTTTTGACCCCAGTCTCCTGCCGACTACGATCATTCCGACCTCCATCGCCAGACAACAGTCTTTTTAACTCCAGTCTCCTACCGATTACGGTCCTTCTGACCTCCGTCTCCTACTACAGTGACCTCCCTCGCCAACTATGATCTTTCTGACCACGGTTTTCTGCCAACTACGGTCCTTCCGACCTTCCTTGCCAGACAACACTCTTTCTGACCCCTATCTCTTGTTGACTACAGTTCTTCCAACTTTTGTTGCCTGCTACGATCTTTATGACTTCTGTCCTATCAACTATGTCTTTTCGACCAAACAAATATGTCTATGTTGATTATTGTAACTCACGTCATGTAATGCGCTCTATATGATATCTATTTGTGACATCAAGCCAATGCCTTCTCCCAAGGATGGGCGTCATTTGTAATCAACTGCAAATACTAGTGGATTCATTCAAACTGGGTCAGACCTCGTGGTTTTTCTTCTTTTCAGGGGTTTTAACATAAAAACTCTGGTGTCTCTTATAAATACTACACCTCTCTCTCTTTCATCTGCTTGGGTGTTGGATCTTTGTACAACGCTAAGACATTAAACTATATACTTCTCTACCGCCGTGAATATTCCATGATGCAACAATCATATAATTAAATTAATATTTAGAAAATGAGTCTCATGCATCTTAACATGTGGTAATTTATTATTGAGGGTTCAACAAGCAACAATATAGATAGAATGCAAAATCTTTATGTACACTACGCTTCAATCATTTTAAATATTCTTCAAACTAATTTAAATTAAACCTCTTAATAATATTTCTCACGTCACCTAATCTCTCTCTCTCTATATATATATCATGAGAATGGCTAAGGCTAAAAAAAAAAGAGGAGAACGACTAAGGCTCCATTTGAGGCAACTTATGAGAATTAATTTTTCACTTATCTAAAATATTTTGTACTAAAAAACTGTCTAAGAAAGCAGTAAGAAATATTGTCTTAATTTTATACACCAGAGTTGATTTATGTTTAGTTTGAGACAATTTTCTTTAATCTTTTTAAAATAACTTTCTAATGCAATAACTTTTTGTTCTTAAAATTTTGTACTAGAAAATTAATTTTTTTTAAAAAAATTCCAAACAAAACTTTATTTTTATCAAACTTTTAAAAATGAATTCTATTTACAATATAACATATAATCAATTAACAGAAATTACTACCAAAATTGGGCATTTGGGCCTTATATTCTTTCGAAATTCCAAGAAATTTGAAGTTCTTCATGGATCATAATTGACACCATTCAATCAATTGAAATTAAAATGCTATTGTAGAAAGCAGTAAGAAAATTATCTACAGCTTCTTACTGCCTTTTAAAGCCATTTTTAGCCACAAAATTTTTTTTGCATTAAAAAACTACAATAAAAAAAAATTGTTCCAAACGAAACCTTAAACATATACATCAACATACAAAATCATCTTAAAACATCAAAACTAGATCCAAATTGAACAATCTTAATTATCTTTTACTTCAAAACAGAACTGGATACAAAGCAACCTGAATTGCCAATCTTCTCCATCAAAAGAGAGACACAGATGGATGCAAAGCAACCAAAATTGCTGACATCCACAACAACAGACAAATAAGTAACAAAACACACTCAAACGGTAACTAAATTCAAATCCATATACCAAAGTCAGAAACCCTAAATCCCACTTCACACTACTCTACTCCATACTTCTTCCTGAGATGGCCAACGAACTCATGGATTTTCTTCGGTTCATAAAGGGTTTTGGCCACGCTCGCTCGCTCCTTGCAACGCTTCGCCCAGGACACCAGTTTGGAACACTCCTGCTCAATGCTGAATCCGGCGTAGGTCTCGTAGCTGTAGAACCAACTTGTGAAGGGAACCAGAGCAATGTCGACTAGCCCGAAGGTTTCGCCCCCGAAGTACTTCTTGTCGCCGAGCTCGGCTTCCAGTGTCTTCAAGATCAGGATGAACTCTTCCTTTGCTTCCTGCAACGCCTCGCCCTTTAGTTTCCAAAGCCGGGTACCGCATTCATAGACCTGTAATTAGAATGACAGAAGAAATAACAATTAGTTTCCAAAGCCGAGTGTGAAAGAAATGCTTGCTTTACTCCGAGAAAATTTCAAACACAAAATTCCTCTGATTATATTCAATTAATGCATTTATTTTTTACTTGTTAGTGGATTTGAATCCTTTCTATGATTTATCAATTCTTTTTTTGATAATCAGAATGAATAAATTCTGATCACTTTTAAAACGAATAAATGCAATAAATATAGCTACTTTAAGGCAGAAGAATGTACGAATATATATAGTTGATAGCGAAGTTTGACCAACCAAAATTCTTATTAAAATAGAAAAATTCAGAACAAAATCTTAGAAAATCTAATTGTTATTTAAATTAAAATAAACTATTCTATAAGAATATATAGCACCTCCACACAACACCGACATGCACTAAATCTCATTAAAAAAAAAATCCGAAACTGAAGCTCGCGATCGATCAAGATAGAGATCCATTTCATACCTTCTTGTCGACGTAGTCAGCCCAGAATCTGGCCTGGGCCCGTGCGTACGGGTCAGAAGGCAGGATGGGCGTCTTGCTGGGCCAAACCTCATCGATGTACTGAACAATGTTAAGCGATTCGCACACAGGTTTTCCATCGTGTATGAGAACTGGGATTTTCTTGTAGATCGGGTTGGATTTGAGAAGCAGTTCACTCTTATCCGACAGATTCTCCTCCTTGTACTCATACTCCACCTCCTTTTCCGCTAACGCAATCCTGCATCGTTGTCCGAAGGGGCTAGACCAAAGATCCAGCAACTTCACTCCCTTCTCCTCCGCCATTCTTCTTTTCTCTCGTTTGAGCCTCTGGGAAATATGCACGCAAGTTGTTTGATGAAAAGGCCACGAGGCTGAGGTATTTATAAGGGAAAATGAGGCGGCAAGTTGTTTCTGGAGTGTTCGTTCTTGGGCTTAAAATGTCATTGCTCGCGTCACCTGCTGAGAAACTAAGTCGCGAGAATTAATTTGTACGGTGGATTCGTCAATTCCTGCAGGATCTACGGCTGTGATTCATTGGAATGCAACGTGCGTTATATTCACAGTAGCCATATTTAGGCGCAAGTCCTTATCAATTACTATTTCAAAGAATTAAAGTTACAATTAATTTATAAAACTTTATTATTTATAAATTATAAAATATAACACCCAAAATTTTATTAAAGAAGATCCAAGAGAGAAGAAGGAAGCTCCAGCTGCCTATGTCCTACTCGACCACCGCCAGAGCTCTAACGCACCATCGGAGTTCTGTCGCACCACCGTCAGGTTCTGTCGAACCACCACCAGACCATCCAAGGACGTTTAAGGGCCACTTGAAGCCGCAGTGCCCCCTGACACTGTAATGCCACTGCCGGACTATCGCCTGACACCAAAGAGCTGATAGACCACCATTTGAGGCCTAGACTTCTGCCAGACCACAACTTGACGCCCGGAGTTCTACCGGAGTACCGCCTTATTACAACGGTCTTTCTAACCCCAGTCTATTGCTGATTACAGTCCTTCCGACCTCCTTCGTCAGACAATGGTCTTTTTTACCCCAGTTTCTTGCCGGCTACGATCCTTCCGACCTCTTTCGCCAAACAACAGTCTTTTTGACCCCAGTCTCCTGCCGACTATAATCATTCCAACCTCCATCGCCAGACAACAATCTTTTTTACTCCAGTCTCCTATCGATTATGGTTCTTCTGACCTCCGTCTCCTGCTACGGTGACCTCCCTCGCCAACTATGGTCTTTCTGACCACCTTCTTCTGCCAACTACGGTCCTTTTAACCTTTCTTGCCAAGAGAGAAGAAGGAAGAAAGCTCCAACTGCCTATCTCCTCCTCGACCACCGCCAGAGTTCTAACGCACCACCGTCGGAGTTCTGTTGCACCACCGTCAGGTTCTGTCGAACCACCACCAAACCATCCAAGGACGTTTAAGGGCCACTTGAAGCCGGAGTGCCCCCTGACGCTGTAATGCCACTGCCATACTACCGCCTGACACCAAAGTGCTGATATACCACCATCTAAGGCCTGGACTTCTGCCAGACCACCACCTGAAGCCCGGAGTTCTGCCGGAGTACCGCCTTATTTACAACGGTCTTTCTAACCCCAATCACTTGCTGATTACAGTCCTTCCGACCTCCCTCACCAGACAATGGTCATTCTGACCACAGTTTCTTGCCAGTTACGATCCTTTCAACCTCATTCGCCAAACAACAGTCTTTTTGACCCCTGTCTCCTGCAGACTAAGATCATTCCAACCTCCCTCACCAGATAACGATCTTTTTGACTCCAGTCTCCTATCGATTACGGTCCTTCTGACCTCCGTCTCCTGCTACGGTGACCTCCCCAGCCAACTATGGTCTTTCTATCCACGGTCTTCTGCCAACTATGGTCCTTCTGACCTTCCTTGCCATACAACAGTCTTTCTGACCCCTATCTTCTGCCGACTATAGTCCTTCCAACTTTCGTTGCCTACTCGGTCTTTCCGACCTCTGTCCTATCAACTATGGTCCTGCCGATCAAACAAATATGTCTATGTTGATTATTGTAACTCCCACCATGTTATACGCTCTATATGATATATATTTGTGACATCAAGCCAATGCCTTCTCCTAAGGATGGGCGTCATTTGTAATCAACTGCAAATACTAGTTTATTCATTCAAACTGGGTCAGACCTCGTGGTTTTTCTTCTTTTCAGGAGTTTCTACATAAAAACTCTGATGTCTCTTATAAATACTACACCTCACTCTCTTTCATCTGCTTGTGTGTTGGATCTTAAATACTACACCTCACTCTCTTTCATCTGCTTGTGTGTTGGATCTTCGTACAACGCTAAGACGTTAAACTATATACTTCTCTACTGCCGTGAATATTCCAGGACGCAACAATCATATAATTAAATTAAATTAATATTTAGAAAATGAGTCTCTTGCATCTTAACCTGTGGTAATTTATTATTGAGGGTTTAACAAGCAACAATATAGATATAATGCAACATCTTTATGTACCCTATGCTTCAAAATATTTCTCACGTCACCTAATCTCTCTCTCTATATATATCATGAGAATGACCAAGGCTAAATAAAAAAAGGAGAACGGCTAAGGCTCCGTTTGAGGTAACTTCTGATAATTAATTTTTCACTTCTCTAAAAAATTTTGTACTAAAAAATTGTCTAAGAAAGCAGTAAAAAAACTGTCCGAACAAAATCTAAGTGACCATCCTCACATTCTCGCCAAACTTTTACGTCAATTCTCAAATATAAATATGGCATTACATAACTCCTCATAATACCATCATGGTAAATATCTCACTTATTTTATGAATGTTTCAGTATATTAATGCTTTCAAAAATTATATCCTATGAAATATCTAACTCACTCTAATATAACTAAATGATTTTTTCACTCCCCAAATTTTCTATATATATAAAAAAAATATAATTTCACCTATTTGGTCTCTTAAGCTTATTTGTATTTACAAAGTTTTTATCAACCACCAATATAGCAAACTCTTCGTCTATTTTTGTGGATTTTTTAATAAGGCCGTACACTTTCAATTAGATAAATTGATAGATACAAAGATACACTGAGGGTGCGTTTGGGACAGCTTTTTTATTGTTTTTAAAACAGAGTTGCAGTACAAATTTTTTAATTTTTGTACTAAAACTCTGTTTTCGAAAGCAATAAAAAAGCCGTCCCAAACGAAGCCTAAGATAAAAATTTTATAAATACATACTTTTTATTCATCTCATTTCAACTTGATTTTTAATCATGCATATGTCATAATAAAAAAATCTATTAATCTAATTCTTTGCTTAGAAAATATTAGGAGCTCAAAATAAAAAAATATTAGAATTTTAAATAAACACCCCTTTTTTTATTTTTATCTTATTGTTCGAGTGATCATACATATGTAAAAATCATATTTTCCAATTTGTAAATTTATTAAAAAAATTTACATCTTTAAAAAATTATTAGTAACAGTATAAAAAATATTGTATTTATACAAATTAAAAATGTCTTTTGGTATACAAATCTCTCATGCTGCAAACAAGCTTAAAAATTGTTCTTTAGATGGATCTGGGCAAAAAATTACAGTTTTTTTGTCCTAATTTGGGTATCAAATTAGAAGAGCTCTTGGAGGCCCAATCGATCAAGCAAAATTCCTCGGTTTTTGGGCCTCATTTGGGTATCTAATAAGAGGAGCTCTTGAAGGCCCAAGCGGTCAAGCAAAAGTTACACTGTATTTGTAATTTGTGTATCTTGAATATGATAAGAGGAGCTTTTGGAGGAGAAATTATTTTGTGTGAAGTACGGACAAAGAGAATAGTTCTGATTGTTGAATTTATTGTTATTTATAAATACTTTGAAAATACATTATAAATCAGCAAATATTAAGCAAATACTCACAAAATACACAACGAATACTTACAAATTGCTCATCAGATACTCACAAAATACTCAGTAATACTCACAACTGAATATTTGTTGAGTATTTACTGAGTATTTGCAAATACACGGCAAATATTCAGTAAATATGCAGCAAATCCGGACTATTCTCACCATCAAGACTCCGCACGTAATAATTTCTACTTTTGGAGGCCCCAGCGATCAAGCAGGCCACGTTGAGAGCTCAAACTTAGGCTTCGTTTGTGATTGCTTTCTTACTGATTCTTAAAATAACGTTTAATATAAATTTTTTTTTTGAACGGAATATTTTTTATTAAAAAATTACTTTAGGAAATAATTATAACGTTGTCCCAAACAAAATCTTAGCAAGCAGTTATGTTTAGGTCACTTAAAAAATTTGCTTAATGAAATTTAATAATTTGTCCTGATTACTAACAAAGTTTTAACTATTAGCTCATTTTCCACAGGTTAAGCTTTAATATATTCAAAATAATATTTTTAATGTTATTCATATAGAATAAGATAATACTTTTCACGTTAGGCTTAGATGACTTACATAGCTCTACTTTATATTGTAAATATTATTAAATACCCCTACTCGATCATTACATCTATAATTATTGATGTTTGTCACATCTATATAGACGCTAATATCATATTTATAATGTTATTTATAAATAGAACTCCCCTAATTTTTCAAAGGATCAAAATAATTTCCGACTATATAAATGTATCAATTTGATTATTTGACTCTTTAAATATAGATCAAATGAATCATTTCATGAATTTATTTAGGTCCCTGTTTAAAAAGTGAAGTAACTAAAATAGAAAATTGAAATAATTTATGACTTGAAACTTTAATAACCCTAATCATTTTATAAATATAAATCATTATTTCATCTCTGGTTATAGATAATCATTATTTTCGATCAATCATTTATTGTCTATCAAATAGGATATAGATTATAATCGTCCGATTATCTTGATTGGGGAACCATCCAAATGTAGAGGTCAGTTTCCTATGCATAGGGGTGTAACTGAGTCAAGCCGATTTATGAGCCAGCTTAGGCTTGAAATGATAAGTTGCTCGTGACTCGAGCTCAATGAGCTGACAAGTTTAATTTGATCGAGCGAGTCCCGATTTATCTTGTCTATTGATTACGGTCCTTCTGACCTCCGTCTCCTGCTACGGTGACCTCCCCAGCCAACTATGGTCTTTCTATCCACGGTCTTCTGCCAACTATGGTCCTTCTAACCTTCCTTGCCATACAACAGTCTTTCTGACCCCTATCTTCTGCCGACTATAGTCCTTCCAACTTTCGTTGCCTACTCGGTCTTTCCGACCTCTGTCCTATCAACTATGGTCCTGCCGATCAAACAAATATGTCTATGTTGATTATTGTAACTCCCACCATGTTATACGCTCTATATGATATATATTTGTGACATCAAGCCAATGCCTTCTCCTAATGATGGGCGTCATTTGTAATCAACTGCAAATACTAGTTTATTCATTCAAACTGGGTCAGGCCTCGTGGTTTTTCTTCTTTTCAGGAGTTTCTACATAAAAACTCTGATGTCTCTTATAAATACTACACCTCACTCTCTTTCATCTGCTTGTGTGTTGGATCTTAAATACTACACCTCACTCTCTTTCATCTGCTTGTGTGTTGGATCTTCGTACAACGCTAAGACGTTAAACTATATACTTCTCTACTGCCGTGAATATTCCAGGACGCAACAATCATATAATTAAATTAAATTAATATTTAGAAAATGAGTCTCTTGCATCTTAACCTGTGGTAATTTATTATTGAGGGTTTAACAAGCAACAATATAGATATAATGCAACATCTTTATGTACCCTATGCTTCAAAATATTTCTCACGTCACCTAATCTCTCTCTCTATATATATCATGAGAATGACCAAGGCTAAATAAAAAAAGGAGAACGGCTAAGGCTCCGTTTGAGGTAACTTCTGATAATTAATTTTTCACTTCTCTAAAAAATTTTGTACTAAAAAATTGTCTAAGAAAGCAGTAAAAAAAGTGTCCGAACAAAATCTAAGTGACCATCCTCACATTCTCGCCAAACTTTTACGTAAATTCTCAAATATAAATATGGCATTACATAACTCCTCATAATACCATCATGGTAAATATCTCACTTATTTTATGAATGTTTCAGTATATTAATGCTTTCAAAAATTATATCCTATGAAATATCTAACTCACTCTAATATAACTAAATGATTTTTTCACTCCCCAAATTTTCTATATATATAAAAAAAATATAATTTCACCTATTTGGTCTCTTAAGCTTATTTGTATTTACAAAGTTTTTATCAACCACCAATATAGCAAACTCTTCGTCTATTTTTGTGGATTTTTTAATAAGGCCGTACACTTTCAATTAGATAAATTGATAGATACAAAGATACACTGAGGGTGCGTTTGGGACAGCTTTTTTATTGTTTTTAAAACAGAGTTGCAGTACAAATTTTTTAATTTTTGTACTAAAACTCTGTTTTCGGAAGCAATAAAAAAGCCGTCCCAAACGAAGCCTAACATAAAAATTTTATAAATACATATTTTTTATTCATCTCATTTCAACTTGATTTTTAATCATGCATATGTCATAATAAAAAAATCTATTAATCTATTTCTATGCCTAGAAAATATTAGGAGCTCAAAATAAAAAAATATTATAATTTTAAAATTAAACACCCCTTTTTTTATTTTTATCTTATTGTTCGAGTGATCATACATATGTAAAAATCATATTTTCCAATTTGTAAATTTATTAAAAAAATTTACATCTTTAAAAAATTATTAGTAACAGTATAAAAAATATTGTATTTATACAAATTAAAAATGTCTTTTGGTATACAAATCTCTCATGCTGCAAACAAGCTTAAAAATTGTTCTTTAGATGGATCTGGGCAAAAATTACAGTTTTTTTGTCCTAATTTGGGTATCAAATTAGAAGAGCTCTTGGAGGCCCAATCGATCAAGCAAAATTCCTCGGTTTTTGGGCCTCATTTGGGTATCTAATAAGAGGAGCTCTTGAAGGCCCAAGCGGTCAAGCAAAAGTTACACTGTATTTGTAATTTGTGTATCTTGAATATGATAAGAGGAGCTTTTGGAGGAGAAATTATTTTGTGTGAAGTACGGACAAAGAGAATAGTTCTGATTGTTGAATTTATTGTTATTTATAAATACTTTGAAAATACATTATAAATCAGCAAATATTAAGCAAATACTCACAAAATACACAACGAATACTTACAAATTGCTCATCAGATACTCACAAAATACTCAGTAATACTCACAACTGAATATTTGTTGAGTATTTACTGAGTATTTGCAAATACACGGCAAATATTCAGTAAATATGCAGCAAATCCGGACTATTCTCACCATCAAGACTCCGCACGTAATAATTTCTACTTTTGGAGGCCCCAGCGATCAAGCAGGCCACGTTGAGAGCTCAAACTTAGGCTTCGTTTGGGATTGCTTTCTTACTGATTCTTAAAATAACGTTTAATATAAATTTTTTTTTTGAACGGAATATTTTTTATTAAAAAATTACTTTAGGAAATAATTATAACGTTGTCCCAAACAAAATCTTAGCAAGCAGTTATGTTTAGGTCACTTAAAAAATTTGCTTAATGAAATTTAATAATTTGTCCTGATTACTAACAAAGTTTTAACTATTAGCTCATTTTCCACAGGTTAAGCTTTAATATATTCAAAATAATATTTTTAATGTTATTCATATAGAATAAGATAATACTTTTCACGTTAGGCTTAGATGACTTACATAGCTCTACTTTATATTGTAAATATTATTAAATACCCCTACTCGATCATTACATCCATAATTATTGATGTTTGTCACATCTATATAGACGCTAATATCATATTTATAATGTTATTTATAAATAGAACTCCCCTAATTTTTCAAAGGATCAAAATAATTTCCGACTATATAAATGTATCAATTTGATTATTTGACTCTTTAAATATAGATCAAATGAATCATTTCATGAATTTATTTAGATCCCTGTTTAAAAAGTGAAGTAACTAAAATAGAAAATTGAAATAATTTATGACTTGAAACTTTAATAACCCTAATCATTTTATAAATATAAATCATTATTTCATCTCTCATTATAGATAATCATTATTTTCGATCAATCATTTATTGCCTATCAAATAGGATATAGATCGTAATCGTCCGATTATCTTGATTAGGGAACCATCTAAATATAGAGGTTAGTTTCCTATGCATAGGGGTGTAACTTAGTCAAGTCGTTTTATGAGTCAGCTTAGGCTTGAAATGATAAATAGCTCGTGACTCGAGCTCAATGAGCTGACGAGTTTAATTTGAGCGAGTCCCGATTTATCTTGTTTATTGATGAGCTAACTAATTCAAAATATATCAATATACAATACATTTAAAATATATTAGAATTCAATATTTTTAGTATAAAATTACATAAAATATTTATAATTTATATTTCTCCTCCATGTTATTATTATTATTATTTATTAATTCAATTGAATTTGATATGTATAATTCTAATATTTTAAAATAATAATAATAATATAAAATATAAATATATTTTAGAGATTTTAGTTGATTTAAATTAAATTTTGTCTTTTCAGGCCAAAAAATATAAAATTGACTCATGATTTAACACAAAGTGATATGATTTGATTTTAATTGACACAAAATTTAAAACTTACTTAGATTGTCACCATTATGGCAAGTCTAAGCTCCCATGTGCTATGCTTCCAAATTTTGTTATTTTATTGTTATTATTATTATTTATTTATTAGGGGTGCTTTAGAGCCTAAGATTGCATTATTTATGGAAAATAATATTTTTTTAAGAAAACAAACAAAAACTTAAATATTTTTCTATTAAAAAAAAGGGGAGAAGTGATGTTAGACTAAGACCATCACTTGATGGCTTGAAATACCTTGTTATTTGTTTCTTTGTGGAAGGAGTTAGATATTCTTTGCTGAAAGACTCAGGTAAGGCCCACCGATAAATTATTTTGTGTGGTCACCGAACAGTTAAGAGATGAATCAAAATACGCCATGTCACCCAATACATCGGTACACAGTAGCGGTACAAAACAAAATGATATGACTTGCTCTCTTTTGATCTGGACACCGTTTCGGTGACTGCACATAATAATTTTTCCATATGGCCATAGGCCCATAGCCGTTGATGTAAAATTGTATAAATGTTATATTATAGTTTCATTAGAGCTTAATTTTATTGTTAACAAGATTTTATATGTAGATTGGAGAGTTTTCAGCATATGAAGCATAATTAAGCTTATGATTAGGCTCAAAATTTATTTCTTTCAAGAAAAATAATTAATAATTACCATATATACATTAATAAATTTTTTACTTTTTTTATAGAAATTTAAATTTATATATTTGTTTAATATCATTAAAAAGCATTTGTGAAGAGACAATTTAAGGTCCGTTTGGGACGACTTTTTTATTGATTATTAAAGCAACTTTTTGATATAGATTTTTTAATTTTTTTACAAAAAATTGTTTTAAAAAGCAATAAAAAAGTCGTCCCAAACAAAATCTTAGTTATATGGAGTTGTTTGCTCTTGAAATTGCTTGATCATATTAGAAGCCATCAAAATTTATTGTAGTCACTAATTAAATTAGGAAATTGTATTTTGACTTTAATATCACTTATTAGGAAAGTATGGATTACATAATGATTAGTATATATACATTAATAATGACTTTATTAATATATATTAGGTTGATAAATTGATGATTAGATTTTTTTTATGTAAGATTTTAGGGTTTATTTTATGAAGCTCTATATATATTGGGAAATTATTAGGTCCGGTCATAGGACCTAAAATAGGTCCGGACATCCCATTAAAACTTGTCACGTGGATTGCGCTTTAACTGCGCTTTAAATGTGCTTTACTTGTGCTTTGACTGCGATTTTTTACTGCACTGTGACTGCGCTTTACTTGCACTTTACATGCATTTTTGACGTGCTTGACTTAAAATTCTGCGGACACGTGTACATTTCACATGTCAATATTTTTTTGGTGTCCGGACATATATCTACGTCCGGTGACCGGACCTAATAATTTTCCCTATATATTTATTTATGCAATTTTTACATATTTTTTTAAATAAAAAAATAAAGTGGTGATATTTTACTAATTATATATATTAGGATTTATAGAAATTCAAAAATTCTTATGAATAATTACATTTTTGACATTTAAAAGACTAAATTAAATGAAAAATAAGAAAAATTTATCATATCCACATCATATTTTATCTCCATAAGTAGCTCAATTATATATTTTTTATTTATATTTATTTTAATTGACTAAAATAAATTTTGTTTTCACCAATCTCCATGCACTAATTTGGAAGGAAGTGGTGCTTCGGGAGTGCGTTATTATACGTGGCGTTAGCAAACGCAGGAAAAGAGAAAGGAATCGCCGGCAGGAATTTTGCTATGGGCCCACACGTGGGACCCACTCCTGCCGCATTGTGGTGCAACGGCACCCCCGAAGATTTTTCATATGGCCGTACAGATTCTTGTGATTGCAGCAATATCCACGCTTCATTGCCTTTGCAGTTTCTTTCCTCTTTACAAAATTTATGCAAGAATTTACTGCTGAAAATAAATTAAAGAAATTACAAAAATGATATATTAAATTATTTTAATTTTAAATGCAATTCAAAATTATTAAAATAAAATTTATTATATTTTATGTCAAAATATCTTAATATAAAAATTTCCACTAATTTTTGCTAATTTTATGTAATATCTCGTTCCCTTACTGTTCCTCTCTGAATTGGATTTCCCTCCCAGAATCGGCCAGGACGAAGTTGAGATCGTCCAGGCCGATCAGTGCATGGAAAACAGCTGATTTCTGGAGTGTTTTCTGGATGATTTCTGGACAGGATCGTCCGGGCCGATCGTGAGATCGTCCAGGCCGATCTGTACTGTAGAAATTATCGGCCAGACAATAGCCCTGGGTGAGGTCCAGGACGATCAGGATTTGGTCTGATCGTCCCGGGACGATGTGAATATCGGCCTGGCCGATCAGTTCACAGATATAAGAAAATCAGCTCGTTTTGAGGAGAGAGAAAATCATTTTATAAAAACGAAAATATCTGAGGAGAGAGAAAGAGAAAAGGAAATAGAGAAAAGCTGGTTTTCGGAGACCGCGGAGCGCTTTTCGTCCGACGCTGCTGTTGGGAAAAGTGAAGATCTCGTGGTAAGGACTCCGAATCCTATTTCTGTTTTCAAAGAAGTTGAGTTTTGACCGAGTTGAGATCTGTTTTGTGTTTTCGTAGTCGACTTTTCGACATGATTTTGATTTGACACAACTTTCACCGCACAACTTTTAGAGTGTTATAGATATGATTATTCTACACGATTTGACTGTATTCTACGAATTTTCTTCCGGTCGGAATTGGTTCTACGTGATTTTAATCGAATAGAAAATTATCAGGATGTTTTCTGACTTGGTTTCTGTAGAATAAAAGTCTTGCATTGATGTTATAGATATTCTATTGTAATTTGGTAGAATTTGGAAATCGTGTCTTTTTGCAGGATTTTTGTGTAAATTTGACCGACTGCCGTTACGCTGCCCGATTTTCGTATGATTACCGAATTGTCTGAGATTGATAGATTGAATTGATATGAATATGATTATTGATATGATTGCTTTAATATTGACTATTGAATTGCTTATTGATTGAATTGACTATTGATACTAGAACCCAAGTGGAACCTGGTTGAACGTTGGTGAAGATTGATATTGACCTGTACAGGATGGTGGGCCGACGGGCTTTCCTTTAAACCATTGATCATTGATATAACGATTGGGAGTTATAAGGAGTTTATATGCCGACGGGCGGCCGACGGGCAAAAAGAGTGACGACTCTTATTGATAGACCAACGTACGGACTACAACAGCAACGGATTCTACAACAGCAACATGACCAGTTGATTTTACTTGTCCAGTATATAGTATTGAATTGCATGTTTACTGTATTGATTTACGGATTTATTGCTTTATCGATTTCTGCCTTATTGATTGATCGGATTTACTGTATCGTACGATTTTATTGATTTTATTGATTGATTACCGAGCATTGATTACTGAGCATTGATATGGATATTGATAGATATAGATACTGCATTGATAGCATGGACATGGACATCGTATAGATTCATTGTATTGCCGCCTAGATTTTTGTAGACTCGCTGTTGCTACTGTTCCACACCGTATTGACTGTTGTATAGATTTCTTGTCAGAATGGATTGAAGTTTATCGTATTGCTTTCCTCGATTGATTTCATTAAATGGATCGTATTGATTTGACCGTATTGATTTGATTGACGGATATTGATTGATTATGTTGATTTATCGAATTGCCTGCCGCTGCATTGACTGGTTTTATTGACTATGGATTTCCACTGCATAGTATTGATGATCATTGATTCATGGATTTCTGGATTGCATAGATTCATTGACCATTGACTGATTCAGATTGATAGATTGACATGCATATTGATAGCATCGCCGTGCTTTGATTTCAGTTATAGGTATTAGGTGACCTGCTGGGCTTTGTAAAGCTCATTATATGTGGTTGATATTTTCAGGTCAGGGTTCGGGAGCAGGAGATAGGAGTTGATCCAGATCTTCAGGTTTTAGTTCTTTTGATCGATTGATGATTCTTTTGTACTCAGGACAGGATAGATTTCTCTACTTGTATTGATAGTTTAGTTCCTGAGTATTGTACATGATGTTTTGAGATATGAATCGACTGTTATATTGATGTTTAAATTTTATAGATGTTTGATAGATTGCTTATTGAAGATTTTAGATAACTCTGGTAAATTGTCTGAGTAATTGATTGACATTCTTTCCAAGTTAGATCTCGGGGCATGACAAGTTTGGTATCAGAGCAGTGTTATTGGAAGAATGGATTGTTACCAGAGTTGTAGGTTTGGATTGAGAGATTGGGTAGATTGGGTAGCTTTAAGAGCTTCATTGGCATACATCGTTGCATGTGTGTATCATTTGTTTTGAATTGTGCAGGTGAAAAAGATATGGATCCTCCAGTAGAATCCAGTGTACCAAATGAGCAACACAGCGCAACTCCAATGCCTTCAGAGAGTATGATGCAGTTGGCTACTGCGATTGCACATGTTATGGGGGATGCCCAGAGCAAGATGAGTGGAAGCAAGGAAGAAGAGGTAGACAGACACTTGCAGATGTTCCACAAGCTGAAGCCTCCGTTGTTCAAAGGGGCTGTAGGACCACAGGCTGCTGAGGATTGGATCATGAGGGTGGAAAAGATTTTTGATAGCATGCAGTGTCCGGGGAATAGAAAAGTACCATTGGCAGTATTCATGTTGGAGAGTGAGGCAGAGAGATGGTGGATCGGACAGCAGAGAGAGAAATTCCAGGGGAAGACAAATGCTGAGATCACCTGGGATGAGTTCACTACAGTATTCAGGATGTGGTTTGTACCACCGTCAGCTCAGCGACAGATGCAGGAAGCTTTCATGAGATTGGAGCAAGGCCGCAAGTCAGTGATGGAGTACGAGGCCGAGTTTACTGCTCTTGCGAGGTACGCTGCTCATCTGATTCCTACGGCCGAGGAAAAATGTTATAGATTCCTGCACGGATTGAACAGAGAGCTGAGGCATCCACTAGTACCTTTCCGGATCCATGAGTTTTCTGAGCTAGTGGAGCGAGCTCGATTGATAGAGATTGATCTGGCGACACCGGTACCGAGGTACGAGGATACCAGAAGGAGGAGAGATGAGGTACGACGAGATGATTCTGGTAGAGATAGAGATAGAGAGAAGAGAAGCAGATATGAGAGTTCGAGAGGATCTGCATCGGGATCTGTACCGCGATCTGCATCGGTAATATCGTCTGGTAGTTCTGGAGCATGTGTTTACTGTGGTAAACGACATGCAGGTCGATGCTACCTGTTGACGGGGCAGTGCTTTCACTGTGGACAGCAAGGGCACAGAGCAGCAGCTTGTCCTCAGAAAGGACTGGGTGGACGGACTGATTCTGGCATGGGTTCAGGACAGCAGAGGACCGTTGGCCCGAGGACTTACAGTGAGAGATCAGGGAACCGGATAGATGATAGAGCTGTCAGAGATCAGAGAGAGACAGTTGCGCCACGACCTCCTGCACTTCCTCCAGTGGTGCCACGCATCTACAGTCTACAGAGTTTACAGCATCAGGATCAACAGCGACCAGAGAGTTCTACTGGTAAGATTGATTTGACTAACCGATTGATATTGACATATGAACATTGCATATTGACATTTGATTGATTGCATTGTGTGTTTTGTATGGATTTCGACGAGTTTTGTTTTGGGATTTGGATTTCGATCGATTTGGGTTGCTTCGTGTTTTGCTTCGTACCTTTAGGGAAATGTCGGGACGACATTTTTCTAAGGTGGGGAGATTGTAATATCTCGTTCCCTTACTGTTCCTCTCTGAATTGGATTTCCCTCCCAGAATCGGCCAGGACGAAGTTGAGATCGTCCAGGCCGATCAGTGCATGGAAAACAGCTGATTTCTGGAGTGTTTTCTGGATGATTTCTGGACAGGATCGTCCGGGCCGATCGTGAGATCGTCCAGGCCGATCTGTACTGTAGAAATTATCGGCCAGACAATAGCCCTGGGTGAGGTCCAGGACGATCAGGATTTGGTCTGATCGTCCCGGGACGATGTGAATATCGGCCTGGCCGATCAGTTCACAGATATAAGAAAATCAGCTCGTTTTGAGGAGAGAGAAAATCATTTTATAAAAACGAAAATATCTGAGGAGAGAGAAAGAGAAAAGGAAATAGAGAAAAGCTGGTTTTCGGAGACCGCGGAGCGCTTTTCGTCCGACGCTGCTGTTGGGAAAAGTGAAGATCTCGTGGTAAGGACTCCGAATCCTATTTCTGTTTTCAAAGAAGTTGAGTTTTGACCGAGTTGAGATCTGTTTTGTGTTTTCGTAGTCGACTTTTCGACATGATTTTGATTTGACACAACTTTCACCGCACAACTTTTAGAGTGTTATAGATATGATTATTCTACACGATTTGACTGTATTCTACGAATTTTCTTCCGGTCGGAATTGGTTCTACGTGATTTTAATCGAATAGAAAATTATCAGGATGTTTTCTGACTTGGTTTCTGTAGAATAAAAGTCTTGCATTGATGTTATAGATATTCTATTGTAATTTGGTAGAATTTGGAAATCGTGTCTTTTTGCAGGATTTTTGTGTAAATTTGACCGACTGCCGTTACGCTGCCCGATTTTCGTATGATTACCGAATTGTCTGAGATTGATAGATTGAATTGATATGAATATGATTATTGATATGATTGCTTTAATATTGACTATTGAATTGCTTATTGATTGAATTGACTATTGATACTGGAACCCAAGTGGAACCTGGTTGAACGTTGGTGAAGATTGATATTGACCTGTACAGGATGGTGGGCCGACGGGCTTTCCTTTAAACCATTGATCATTGATATAACGATTGGGAGTTATAAGGAGTTTATATGCCGACGGGCGGCCGACGGGCAAAAAGAGTGACGACTCTTATTGATAGACCAACGTACGGACTACAACAGCAACGGATTCTACAACAGCAACATGACCAGTTGATTTTACTTGTCCAGTATATAGTATTGAATTGCATGTTTACTGTATTGATTTACGGATTTATTGCTTTATCGATTTCTGCCTTATTGATTGATCGGATTTACTGTATCGTACGATTTTATTGATTTTATTGATTGATTACCGAGCATTGATTACTGAGCATTGATATGGATATTGATAGATATAGATACTGCATTGATAGCATGGACATGGACATCGTATAGATTCATTGTATTGCCGCCTAGATTTTTGTAGACTCGCTGTTGCTACTGTTCCACACCGTATTGACTGTTGTATAGATTTCTTGTCAGAATGGATTGAAGTTTATCGTATTGCTTTCCTCGATTGATTTCATTAAATGGATCGTATTGATTTGACCGTATTGATTTGATTGACGGATATTGATTGATTATGTTGATTTATCGAATTGCCTGCCGCTGCATTGACTGGTTTTATTGACTATGGATTTCCACTGCATAGTATTGATGATCATTGATTCATGGATTTCTGGATTGCATAGATTCATTGACCATTGACTGATTCAGATTGATAGATTGACATGCATATTGATAGCATCGCCGTGCTTTGATTTCAGTTATAGGTATTAGGTGACCTGCTGGGCTTTGTAAAGCTCATTATATGTGGTTGATATTTTCAGGTCAGGGTTCGGGAGCAGGAGATAGGAGTTGATCCAGATCTTCAGGTTTTAGTTCTTTTGATCGATTGATGATTCTTTTGTACTCAGGACAGGATAGATTTCTCTACTTGTATTGATAGTTTAGTTCCTGAGTATTGTACATGATGTTTTGAGATATGAATCGACTGTTATATTGATGTTTAAATTTTATAGATGTTTGATAGATTGCTTATTGAAGATTTTAGATAACTCTGGTAAATTGTCTGAGTAATTGATTGACATTCTTTCCAAGTTAGATCTCGGGGCATGACATTTTATTACACTGCTATATTCATTGTTAGTTTTCTTTTTAATGAGGAGCAATATATCTTAAATTATGTTATTTAAAGTTGTCATTTTATAATTTTTTTTAAATAATTGTGCCATAATTTTTTGTTTAATAAGAGAAAATTATTTCATTCGAATTACGGCTTCGTTGGAGACAACTATTTTATTGCTTTTTAATATAAAAATTTTAATTAAAAAATTTATATTAAAAATTTACTTTAAATGTAATAAGAAAATTGTCTTCATTTGAACAACTTTCTTAATATCTTTTAAAATAAAACTTCAATACAAAAAATTTTTTGAAGGAGAATTTTTTTTTTGAAAGAGTATAGATAAATGAAAAAATATATTAATCAATAACAAAATAATGATGGCTGACAATTACTTTAATGGTTGAAAATTCCTTCTTTCTGAAAGAGTAAAGATTTAAAACGAGTCATAGTGAATTTTTTGTTCAATATTTTTAATTAAAAAAAAAAAAATAAAGCAATAAATTTATCTTATTTATTTTTAATATATTATTATTTTTGGAACATTTAGGTCATTTAAGGCAAACTCACACACACAACGCATACACAAAAACTCGAATCCTGAACCTCTTAGTTGAAAGCCTAACCTCTCAACCAATAGGCGAAGGAGACTTGTGTATATATTATTTTTCACTATTTTTATATTTAAATTAATACTTCTCTAGCCATTTTTTTAAATGAACATCTTTCAGGTCACGATCTCTCTTCTTAAAATTTTTATATAAAATATTATCATTTTATATAATATTTTTTTTTAAAGAAATGGCATTATTGAATATGCGTCTTAGCTTATCATATATTTTGAGAAATTTTTATTAAATCTATATCCTTAAAATTCACCGAAATTTCTCATAAATACTCTCCTCAATGAGTATATAAATTCCACTTGTTGCATGTTGGAACATTCATTGGGTAAAAGAGATAAAAAGCTTAAAGTCTTAGCTTTTAATAAAGATCCAACATAAAAACTGATAAGAGAGATGGTACATCAATTAGAAAAGACACCAGATTTTTTTTACATAGAAAATCCATGAAAAAGAAAAATCATGTGGCCTTGCCTAGTTAACATTAGTCCACAATTTTTTGTCATAGATTACAAATGATTCTCTTCATCGAGGGAAGGCATTGACTCAATGAAGCAAATAATTTATCATATAAGGTGAATTACATGATTGGGATTGGAAGAATCCAATGACATAAGAGATTGGTTAGTTTGTTTGGTTAGGAAGACTAAAGTGAGGCAATTGAGGTTGTAGGTACTATAGTCGGGTGACTAAAGTCAATAGATTGCTGTCTGATGACGGAGGTCAGGGGGATTCAGAGGGAACATAATTGGCGGGCAACTATGATCGGAGGGATCATAATCAGGTGATGGAGGTCAAAGGGACTGTAATCAAGCAATTAAGGTTGAAGGGATTGTTGTCGTGCAATAGAGGTTATATGCGCAGTAGCTGGAAGGCGGCGAATGTCAAAAAGATTGTAGTCGGTGTGCGACAGAGGTTGAAAGGATCATAGTCGAATGACTGAGATTGAAAGGATCATTGTTGAGCAATGAAGGTCAGAGGGACTAAAATTGGCAGGCGATGGAGGTTACAAGGATCTTAGTTAATGGACGATAGAGGTCAGAAGGATCGTAATCGGACGACAGAGGTAGGGGTGACTGTAAGTCGATGATGGTCAGAGGTATCATAGTTGACAAGCGACTATGGTTAGAGGGACCATTGTGTAACGTTGGACAACGAGATCATAGTCGGCGGGAGATTATGGTTGGACGGATCGTAATTCTACATGAGAGACTAATGTTGAATGACCATAGTAATAAGGAGACAGTGGTCAGAGGGACAATAGTCCATATGTGATTGTGTTCCTTGGGACTGTAGTCAGGCAACAGAGGTCGGTGGGATGGTAGTTATGTTACTAAGGTTGAAGGGGCCCTTGTCGGGTGATGGGGGTTGGATGGGGCGCCGTAGTTGACAGACGATTGAGGTGGGAGAGATCGTAGTTAATGGGCGACGAAGGTTTGAAGGATTTTAGTCGGTGGGCAATTGTGGTCAAAAGAATCGTTGTGTGGCTGTGGTTTCACAACGATGGTTGGAGGGATATAGTAGGCAGGCGACGGGGGTAAAAAAAAATCATAATTGGGCAACTGAGGCCTAAGGACCGTAATCGAGTGACAGTGGTCGTAAGAACCATAGATGATGGCGCGATGAAGGTTCGAAGGATCGTAATTTGTGGCCAACGAAGGTCAGAAGGATCATAATTGGACGATAGAGGTCGAAAGATCATAGTCGGTGGGCGACGAAGGTTAGAAGAATTGTATATGGGTGACTGAGGTTGAAGGATTGCACGGGCGACAGTGGTAGGAAAGACAGTAGGCAGTGGTGGTAGGAAAGATCGTAGCCGGCGGACAACGAAGGTCGGGTAGAGACCCGTCGTTGGAGGCCAGATAGAGGTCCGACAACGATGGTTGATAGAAATCCAATAATAGTGGTGTGCTAAGGTACGACAGCGGCGGCGACTGGATGGACGTCCAACGACAGTTGACTGGTGAATGTCGCACAACGGTGGTTGAGTGGCGAGGGATTGCCGGCGATTATGCTTTAGGATTTATGCCTTAGAGGTCTTTGGAATCTCTTGCCCAAGATCCCAGCTTCTAAAGATCCCTTGATAATAGAATATTTGTCAAGCATTTAAGTGACTTAATGGTGTCAAAATTAAGCAATTTGGGCTCATTGGATTCTTCTTGTTGAGACGTTCGATTCAAATATAAGCAAGCCATACTTATAGATCATTTGATCATCCACTTAATATTCTAAAGCTTTCAAATATGTTGTCACGACCCGATTCGACGGGACGGATCCCGCCCAAACCGGATCGCGACCAGCCTAAACAAACTAACCAGGATTTGGTTTGGGAATTGGTTTCGGAACTGAATCTTCCAAATAATTCTCAAAACGGCCACACAAACGCAGAACAACAGAGCTACTATAAATCACCAAATACAGCGGAACAAAACATCTATCTTGTCTTTTCCTCAAATACAATCATCTACAAATACAGTGCATGGCTTTTGAACAGAAAGAAAGACAGAACAGAAAAGCCATGACTGTACAAAAATCAAAAGGTACAACAAATACCTATACGAATCAGACTCAGAAATTTACTCCTGGACTTCCTTCCCTTTCCCAGAACCTGAAAACCACCAGAAAACAAGAGTGAGCCCAACCGCTCAGCAAAGCAACAAACCTCCAATCAAAACTTTCAGAATTCAAAACCAAACTCATCAGACAGAAATCAGATCAGAAATCGGAATAGAATCGTACAGATTGTCAAACCGGACATATCAGAAAGAAACAGAATAGAATCAGAACAGATACGAACAGATATCAAATCAGAATCAGAGTCGTACGGATTCAGAGTACAAACAGAACATAATAAATCAACAGAGTCAGAATTATACAGAAATCAGAAAGTCAGAGTTAGAATTCACAGAGTTGTACGGAACAGAAATCGTATCAGAAACAGGACAGAATCAGACATATCACATTAACAAAATCAGAAATCAGAATTGCTTACCGAACAGATACTGAATTCGAAATCATATCAAATTAGATATCAGACAGATCAAATCATATCGTACGGAACTTATTATCGCTTACAGAACGGATACAGAAAGCAGAGTCAGATCAAATTAGATATCAGATATCAGATATATATTTAATAGCTAAATTCCCTGACACTGACTGAATCTCTTTGGATTCAGGCCCCTTATAACTCCCTTTGTGCTCACGGCACCAGAACAGATGTGCTTACAGCACCAGAACAGATTTCATCGGATCCGGAACAGAACAGATATCAGATTTTCAGATTTGAGCTCATTTAAGATTTCCCTGACACTTACTGAATCTCATAGGATCCAGGCCCCTTATAACTCCCTTTTTATAGCACATACAGATAGCATTTCAATTCAGAAGAAATCCGGGCAAATCAGAAATCAGACAAAAAAATCGGGCAGCACAACGGCAGTAGACGGAATTTACACAAAATTTCCTGCAAAGAAAATTTACCAAATTCGTACAGAACGTAGATAATCATATTCCAGAACATTTATTCTACTGCACAGAGAATTTACGGATTCACAGAAAAATGTAATCAACTGAAAACGCTGCCGAATCAAAAATACCCGGACAAAAATCTTCGGAAAATAACCAAAAACTGCACACTCGGCACTTCAACAATATACAGAAAGTTACGCGGTAAAAACTGAATCAATCAAAAGTTACGGACGAAAATCGGTAACGGAAACGAAATCCGGACAGAAAACACCGCCAAACTCGACGGTTCTGAAAATTGAGAAAGGCGGAATGTGCCTTACCTTGCGTACAGCAAAATCCTCAACAGTCTCGACGAACGAAAACGGACCCGCGGCTTCCCGAAATCAACTTTTCATTTTTCTCTTTTTCTTCCTCTCTCCTCGGATCAAAATCTGATATTTTATAAAATTTTTCTCTCTCCTCAAAATATCTCATTTCCCTTAAGAAATGCTCAGATCGTCCTGGACGATCGCACTTCGTCCCGGACGATGTGTGCTCTGGAAAAATCCTCGTCCAGACGAAATTTTCATCATCGTCCCCGGCGACAGGTCCTCGGGAGAATTTTCGTCCAGACGATCCAAATTTCGTCCCGACGAATCATACAACCAAAACTGATTTTCTGCACAACCTGTACCGATCGTCCCGGACGATCCAACTTCGTCCCGGACGAACCTGGAGCAGAACTGATATTACATATGTATCAAGTCATTGCTTTGAGCCCATTTGGTCTCGGATTAAACTGATTTTGGTATCACTCAGTTCATCTTGTTGAGACATTCAATTTGAGTGTAACTTTGCTGAGATTGTACTTCAGATGATCTATAATTTAATTTTGAAAGTTTTCAATCGACATATATCTAGAGATTCATGTCAGATCAAGACTATTTTTTTGTGACCAAACACCACTAAATAAATCTTTTCTAATTACAAAGAGGCAAACTTCCAAAAAATATCCTTTTTAGTAAGCTCATTAAAAGCGGCAATTTCATCATTACCTTAGCGTTCAGTTTATTACCAATCATTTTTGCCTTAAAACTTTTAGTCCTGAGGGATTCCATTGCGAGTGAGAAATATCTTGACATTGTATTGTCTCTTGAACATGATATTCTCATTTTATTGTCTTCTGATGATGCTGAGATGATTTTTATTATTTTATGTAATGTAATAATCATCGCACCATCTTTATATTATTTCGAGATAAAAATATAATCTATCACGGTGAGCTAAAGAGATCTTAGATATATGCTGAAATTAGTGCAGTGCTGTATACTGCACTAATCTCAACACAAATTCTAAGACTCTTTAGTTCAAAATAAGTTTTGATGCAGCCACAAGTTAAAAAAAATGAAAAGTATGATTAGCTTTTCCTTAATACTCCAAATAGCTTTTCATAAAGAGCAATTCATACACTTGTCTTGATCAATCATAGAGTTGTGTGACAAATAAGAATATTTTAATATATTTTTATGTTAGGATGTAAAAATAGATTATCAAAATTTTAAAATAAATTTTTAAAAATAAAGAACACATAAGGGAAAATAAAAAGTAAATAAATGCACAAATATTTGGTCCATGATATATTTTTTTAAATTAAAAGATTATTTTCTTATTTTAATCATTTATCATCTTATTCAAATATATAAAAATGGTCCCCATACCATCTAATATTTTGTATGGTACAAAATCAATAAATATTTTAGGTTTTACAAGAAAATAAACTAAAACAAAAGCAATCCATGAATTAGTTAGGGTCTTATACAATATGATTTCTTAACTACGCAAAAGCTTAAGTGTTTTAACGGCAAAAAACAAGTATTATTTTTGTTTTTATTGAATGTTTGCATGAGATGATGACGGCGATCGATGAGGACAGCCGGGGATGGTGGTTAGTAGTCATTAGAAGCAAGTAGTGGCTATAGTGGTTTAATTTAGGCTTCGTTTGAGACGGCTTTCTTGATGCTTCTTACTGAAAATCTACTTTAAAAAATAGTAACAAAACCGTTCCAAACGAAGCCTTAATTAAAATAAAAATTTGAAATCGTCTCAAAATATCTAAAAGTTATTTAAAATATTTTCAAAATTGACTCATTTATTTTAAAAAAAAAAAAAATCTTAAAAATATTTTTTTTTAAACTAAAAATAAAAATAGACCCAAAAAAACTCTTAGTAAGTTAAAATAATTGATAATTAAGGAAAATATTTGAAGAAACTAAACTTAATTACTATTACTATCAACATTAGTTATTTTACAAACTACAATAAGTAGATAAAAAGACAAAATTCCTAACTCAAATCTTACTTCCTCGCCTCTTGAAGCATAATCTCTCTATTAAGCCTAATAAACTCCTCCACTCTTCTATTAAGCTCCTCATCCGACATGCTCCAATAGTCACAATGCTCCTTCAATTCTGACCTCACAGAATCCCCCAATGGCTCCTTCTCTTCTAGGCAAACCACCTCTTCTTTCTTCACACCTCCCTCAACAATCACTTCCTTTCTTCTTTCCTCTTCCTCTTCGCACGGCAAAGCCAAAGGCTTCTCCATTGGTACTATAGCCATCAAGCTTTGTTTTCTTGCTTTGTTGTGAAGCATGAACTCATCATAAATGTTGAGGCTGGTGTCGGTGCTCGTGTCGTGGTTGGAGAAGAAAGCGTCGGAGTCGGTGGCGACGATGACGATGATGATGGAGTTGGAAAGAAGGAACCAAAAGGCGGTATCTTTGAGGACGTTTGAGGGAGAAATATGGAGGAAAGAGATGTAGAAGATAGGGAGGGATATGACTAATAAGATGGTGATGGAAATGGAGATGATGGAGGTTAAGGGCTTGGAGGGAGTGGAATTTGGGAAGGAGAAGGATTTGAGGTTTTTGCACTCCATTTTTGGTTAAGTGGTGTGAGATTGTATGTAGAAATGGAAGTTGATTATCATTGATGTGTGAATTGTTAAGGTTGTGAAGTGGATGAGAAGGTTTATATAGAGGATTGTAAAGGTAAATTAAATGATTGAGTTCAATTGGGACAATGATGGAAAGAAAAGGCCTTTGAGATTATTCCAACTTTATTATACCATTTTGGGAATTGAAAAATTTTTAGGATAAATGATAGAAATATTATTTTTAGTTTGACTTTTAGTTGGCCAATAATGTATTTCTCTTTATAAAAAAAAATGAGTTATATTTTTATTTGATAACTAACTCTTTGATGGTTCTGATGAGCTCTTCCGAGGTTGGAGTTTGATCTTATTTGACGGTCCTCAAATAAAAATTGTGCTTGCTAGGAATGATTGAGAAAGAAAACATTTATTTCATTTATTAAAAAATAATTGTAAAGCTTCTACTGCTATAAAAATGATTAAATGATTCATAAATATTAGTCCGTCGGGTCTCAATTGAACACACAATATTCTACTATGATAACATAGTTTGGTTAACTTTACAACATATGGAGAAAAGTTTCTCAGTAGACCATTAATTGACGTAACAGTTAAATCATAAAGCGGTAATATATAATTTTTGAATGAACACGTAACTCACATATATATATATATTTTAATATTTAACATTTCGAACACTTTTAAATAATTGTGAAATATTATAAAAATATATTTATATAAATGCTTTACATATGATAAATATGATGAAGAGAGTAGGGCTTTTGAAGAGGGAGGTATGTGTGTGGGAGTGAGGAATTGCTTTGTGGTTAAGTTTTCACCAAGCAATGCCACTTTGGCTTTTTTTTTTTCATGGATTCTTTGAGAATTTTGTGAAGGAAGTTAAAGATTATGGGCTTCTTAGTGGAATGGAGAATTTGGAAGGTATTGTTTTGTTGTCAATTGATCATTGTTATTGCTTTTTGCTTTTCAGATTATTCTTATTGGTTAGACAAAAAGGAAGATGAGAAAAAAACAAAGCATCATAACTTAATTGCTCTATGCTTATAATCTTATGATTTGGTAGTTGAATTTCTATTACTCATTTGTTTGAGTTAGTAAATTGTAAAGCTTAATTAATATTTTATAAAAAAAATAATGCATATGGGAAATTAAAATTTAATATTAAAATTTTAATATTCAATCATCATAGTTATTTATCGGTAGGTCTTGACTCAAGCGATATACTCGTTAATTTTTAAGATATTTATCTCGAGCTCGAGATTATGTTGACCTGATACGAAGAATTTTTTTTTTTGCTTTTGATGCAAGTTTAAAATCACTAATTGACCTTGTGCTAATCACGTAAAAGTTTAAAATTTTGGTAGGATTTTTGTAAATGTATATTACAAACCAAACCCAATCTTTAAAAAATATAATTTTTTTGGAGTAGACAATCTCTTCAATATCAAATTACTTAGGGCATCTTCAACCGAAAAGCCCATTTTTCATTCCAGAATACAGTAAAACTCCAAAATGCAGTAATTCATTTCCAATCGAACTCTATTACTTCTTCTCTTTCGTGCGCTTCTTCATCTCACTGCGAAGGAACCGTCTTTCTCCTCTTTTGCAAGCTTCTTCCGCAAATCCCGTAAGCCAATTTTATTGACATAGGTGAACAATGTGTTGTTCACTTCTGGAGATTAGCGAATAATTTCGGTTGCTGATGGTCTTAGGAAAGAAAATATAGCTCAATTTTTCATGGACCAAAATTTTTAAGAATGGCTGAAAATTGAGAATTTTGATCTTAAATCTTAGCTCAAGAAAAAAATAATATATGTGGTATATATGCTTAGGGGTGTCAATTTCGGGTCACGGGTCGGGTAAGGGTTGAACCTGAAACTGACCCGGCACTATTCGGGTCAACCCGAACCCGCCGTTTTTAAAAACGGGTCAGTTTTACTGACCCGAACCCGACCCGCTTCGGGTCAACCCGACATGACCCGAATGACCCGTTTCCAACAAAAAAAAAAAGGCAAATTTTCGGGTCAAAAACGGGTCAATCACCTCTTTTCGGGTCAAAAATGGGTCAAAATCGGGTCAATCTCGGGTCGTCGGGTCAAAATCGGGTTTTCGGGTCAAAATTGGGTCACTTTCGGGTCAATTTCGGGTCAAAGGGTTAACCCGAACCCGACCCGTTTCGGGTTGACCCTAACCTGAAATTTTCTGGTCGGGTTCGGGTCGGATTTTCGGGTCGTGTCAAATATTGACACTCCTATATATGCTCAACATTGATCAATATTGATATTAATACAATTATAATATCCATTAATTTATGATAAGCATAACATTATATATTTGTGTTAAGTACCATTAATTATGGACTTTGATAATTAAACGATAATACGCAATTTTAAATCTACTTATTTATTGTAACTTTATGCAGAAGAATGACATCTGGAGACTGCACACAGTATATAAACCGTTTGTTGCTGCCACTCAGAAAAAACTTTCACATCAAGCGTGCTATAAGTCTTATAAGACAAAGCATTATACCCCACCCGGCTTAGGTGGGTTGTTGGGCGTGCTTGGTTGGGAACCCCCATTCCAAGTTCGAATCCCCTCTCATACGGTATAACTCCTTAAGTGGAGAGAAAAGAACTGTAGGTCCTGCACCTGTGGGGTTGGTTGGTGGTAAACTCGCCGAGGGATTAGTAGACATCACCAAGTGCGTTACAAGCTGACGTGGCTACGGGCCGATACCCCCGTTCCCGAAAAAAAAAAAAAAAGACAAAGCATTATTGAATCTGTCGATATGGAAATAGATAGCTTTGTTTCATCTAAAAAAGTGATATATATAGCAACAATGAAATATTTATTAGAGAGTTCTTAGACTTTATTTGGGATAATAGCTTTCTAAATCAAATTTTTAATACAAAAATTTTTAAACTATAAATGTTTATACTAAAAATGTGATTTAGAAAACAATAAGAAAGCTGTTCCAAATGAAAGCTTCGTTTGGGACGGCTTTCTTACCGCTTCTTAAAGAAGCTTTCCAGCAAAAAAAAAAAAAATTTTGTACTAAAAAACTGCTTCAAGAAGCAGAAAGAAAGTTGTCCCAAACTAAGCCAAAGTCTTAGACTTCATTTAGGACGACTTTTTTACTGCTTCTTAAAGCAGTTTTCTAGTTCAAAAAAAAAATTATACTAAAAAATTGCTTTATGAAGCACTAAGAAAGTCATTTGAAGTCTTAATCTTTGGTCTCTCCTCCTTAAAGAAGAATAATGAAATAAATAGCAAAAAATCATATGAAGACAACTCCTACGCCACAAGGCTATTTCATATTACAATATGGAATCCCTTCATATAGTTTATGTTTATTATATTATATAAGTATCTTTTATAATTATGGAGAAATACATCATTTCAATCGGGCTAGACTTCTGGTGTTTTTATTGTCTTAAATTTTTACGTAAAAATTTTGGTGTCTCTGTAATCTTTTTTGTTTATATATGTGATGAATTTTCATACATAATTAAGATATTAAACTCTCTCTATTATCGCGAATATTCTATCTTACAACAACATAATTAAAATTGGATAAGTATGAGCTTAAAAATTATTAAATTTATATTAATATTAAAATGCCATAAATTTTTTATGGATTGCATTAATCTCAAATTAATTCAGTGATTATGAGGATATCTTAACATACTTTTTTTTTCTCTAAAATAGTGTGAAGCACTCCCATTGGGCCTCCCACGAAAAAGAAAGCCCCAATGGGCTCCGGAATGGTTCCAGATTCGGTCCATTTGTAATTGGGCTTTTGTTACAGTGGCTATGTGAACAATTTTAAATTTTTTTTTTTAAATTGAAGTATAATTAGTATGCAGATAGAATAATTATATTATTAATTTATCATTATTTTTATTGGTGAATTATGAGAATATATTCAACACTTAATTAAAATTATATAAAAAAAATATTTTAAAATTGCATAAAGAAATATTACACCAACTTTATATATGCATCAATTGATCATGACCAAAAAATAAAAAAAATTACATTCACAAAATATTTGTCACTTCATAAATTAAATGAATTATGAATTATTTTTATATTATATTAAAATCTCATAAAAGCAGAAAGAATATGTTCGATCATTATAAATATGTAGTATATTAATAAAAAAATATTTAAAATTTTTAAAATTCACATTATAGATTAAAAGAATGGCCTAAATAAACAATATAAAAAAAGATTGTTTTATTGTAAGAAATTACTGAGGATGCATACAAATTAAAAATTATATGTTTATGTTAGGACTGTTTTCTCACATTTTCTCATAGATCAAATAAAATTGATAAAGCAACTAATCCACAAAAAATGAATTGAAGAGTTGAGCTCATTTAGTTTTTTATATTTTATTTTTTCAGTGCATATAAAATTTTCACAAAAGATAAAAATACAATTGTTTGACTTAATAAATTTTACAAACAAAAAAGAATGGTGGCATCAAACAAATAATTTTAAAACTTCTACATATACTCTAAATTTTTAATTTATCCATTTAAAATTTGACAAGAATCATTTGCAACGTATGGAAGTAGGGGTGTAAGTGAGTCAAGTTGACTAATGAGCCAGCTCAGGCTGAGCTCGATAAATAGCTTATGAACTGAGTTTGATGAGCTAATAAACGTCCAAGCTTGAGCCAACATTGACTCGACTCGTTAACTTGTAAGCCAACTAGTTTAAAAATATTAACATAAAATACACTTAAAATATATTAACATTCATGATTTTAATTACAATGCTGTAAGAAAATGATTAAAAATATATCTCACTTTTATTTTATTAAGTGATTTTTTATTGTTTTTTAATTTCTCATTAATTTTATTATAATTACTTGAATTATAATTTTTTTCTTTATGTCATAATAAACGAGCATGCTAGAACTCGTACAATAAAACTTGAGCTCGAGCTCAACTCAGGAGTGACTCGAGCTCGACTCAACTTATTTACGCCCTTATATGGAAGCCTAATGTGAATATATCATTAGCTGAAATACAAGTCAACTAATTATATATTAATAAAAACTATTCAAGTAGAGATATAATAGAAAGACAAAAGAAGAAAAAATATGATAGAAATGGACACCACTATAGCAATGTAATTATGTAATTATGGAGATAATTACATGATTAATATGTTAATAGTTTTTTGAACTGACATCGATATTATATATGGGTGTGAGTCATGTCGAGTCATGAGTTGGCTCAAGTTAGACTCAATAAATAGCTCGTGAGTCAAATTTGAAGAGCTAACGATCCAAATGTGAGTAAACGTCGCTCAGCTTATTAGCTCTCGAGCTACCTAATTTATAAAAAAAAAAAAATGCTATAAAAAATCACTTAAAAGTATATTATAATTTAGAAGTTCAACTATAAGGCTATCAAAATATTTAAAAAGTTTATCTCAAAATTTTTATATCAATTATTTTTTTATTATTTATCTTCTAAATTTTTAATTTTTTATTATTTATCTTCTAATTTCTTAATTTTAAAAAGTTAATCAAGATATTAAAACTTTTGTTTGATTAATAATATAATAAACATAATTAAAAATTTTAAGAGGGCTTAAATAATCACTGGCATGCAAATTATCAAATTTGCCTGTTTTAGCTAAAAAAATGTATAAATTATTTGAGGTACATGAAATACTTTTGTATGATAAACAAGAAATAAGAAATATAAATAGATTTCATATTTCTCATGTAGCATATACATATTTTTCATTTTAATACTAAAATAATATATACTTTTTTTTATGGATTTTTAAAGACTTTTATATAATGAACATCAAATAAAGCATTATAACCAAAATAAATAAATTCTTAGCATTAAATTTATAAATACTAAAAAAATTATGTTATATTATTTTCAAAAACTTTATTCAAACTTGTTCAAATTTTGATCGTACATATTCAAATATTATTCAAATCTTGTTCAAACCTTATTAAACATATTTGAAGAATCTTCAAATTTTATTCCGATTATATTTGAAAATTATTCGACTCATCTTCGAACAATCTTCAAATAGTATTTTAATTTTATTTTAGCTATTGCGTCATGGAGTATTCGAGGCGGTAGAGAAATATAAAGTTTAACATCTTAGCATTGCACGAAGATCCAACACACAATCAAATAAGAAAGAGGGTTTAACATTCATAAGAGACACCATAGTTTTTACGTGAAAACCTCTAAAAAGGGGGAAAACCATGGGTCCTGACCCAGTTTGAATGAATCTACTAGTATTTACAGTCGATTACAAATGAGGCCCTTCCTTAGGAAAAGGCTTTGGCTTGATGTCACAAATATACATAATATAGAGCACATTACATGGTGGGAGTCACATATACATGTTTGTTTGGTCGGTAGGACCATAGTCGATGGGATGGAGGTCGGAAAGATTGTTGTATGGTGATGGAGGTCAGAAGGACCATAGTAAGTTATGCATGTCGGAAGGATCGTAGTTGGCAGGAGACAGGGGTTCGAAAGATCCTAGTTGGCAGGAGACCGGGGTCAAAAAGACCATTGTCTGGTGATGGAGGTCGGAAGGATCATAGTAGGCAGGAGATTGAGATCTGAAAGACCGTAGTTAGCAAAAGAACGGGATCAGAAAGATCATTGTCTGTTGACGGAGGTCAGAAGGACCATAGTAGGTGACAGAGGTCGGTAGGAGACAGAGGTTCGAAAGATTGTATTTGGCAGGAGATCGGGGGTCAAAAAGACCGTTGTCTGGTGATGGAGGTCGGAAAGACCATAATAGGTGACTGAGGTCGGAAGTATCATAGTCGGCAGGAGACTGGGGTCAGAAAGACCATTGTAGTAGGGCAGTACTCTGGTAGAACTCTGGGCATCAGGTGGTGGTCCGGTGGAAAACCGGGCCTCAGGTGGTAGTCCGGCGGAAGTCCGGGGCCTTAAGTGGTGGTCTGCGAAGCAACGGAGTCAGGCGGTGGTCCGGCAGAGCTCAGGGCCTCAAAAGGTGGTCTGGTAGAGCAACGACGTCAAGCAGTAGTCCGGTGAAGCTCAGGGCCTCAAGTGGTGGTCCAGCGGAAGTCTGGGCCTCATGTGGTGGTCCAGTGAAGCAATGATGTCAGACGATGGTCCGACGGAAGTCCGGGCCTTAAGTGGTGACCTGGTGGAGCACAGGGCCTCAAGTGGTGGTCTGGTGGAGCAACGACGTCAGGCGGTGGTCCGATGGAAGTTCGGGCCTCAAGTGGTGGTCCGGCGGAGGTGAGGGCCTCAGGTGGTGGTCCGGCGGAAGTCCGAGCCTCAAGTGGTAGTCCGGCGGAGTAACGATGTTAGGTGGTGGTTCGGCGGAAGTCCGGGCCTCCAGTGGTGGTCTGGCGGAGGTGAGAGCCTCAAGTGGTGGTCCGACGAACTCCGACAGTGGTCGAGGACCTCAAGTGGTTGTCCGGCGAAACTTCGGCGGTAGTCGAGGAGGAGCTACTTCCTTCTCTTATCTTCTCCTCTTCTTTATTCAGGTCCCCCCTCAAGAGAAATGAGGGGTCTATTTATAGATTTTTAGAGTGGCATGACTCGTAAATAGGTGAGAGATCAAGGGCAAATGGGGAATGGTTGGATGGATGGCCTATATTGAATCCCTTGATCATGGACCATTTGATGGACATTTGGATGTCTTAGTGATGTCAGAATTCAACAATCTTAGGCTCGTTGGATTTGTCTTGTCGAGCTGCTCGATTCAACTATAGGAACGTCATATTTGGAAACTGTTTGCTAACCCAAATTGTGGTTCGAACCTTCCAACAATGCTTCGGGTCCTTGATTTGAACTCATTTGGGCTCAGATTGAGTCGAATTTGGTGTCATATTTTCGAGACGTTTAGTTCAACTGTAAGTTTGCTGAAATAGGAGTTTGAATGGTCCCAATTTTAATTTTGAAAGTTTCCAACTTGATTTTGCATCGAGATTCATGCCCGATCAAGATAATTTTTGATAACGTATCACTAGTCATATTTAAACCTTGTGAAGCCTTGTTCAAACTATTTTCGATTTTTTTAGAACGGTGTTTGAACCATCTTTGAATTTTGTTGAAAGCTTCTCCGAAAATACAAATAAGATTTTGACAAAGTTTAATCAAGCTTCAAAGATGATTAAAATAGGCTCACATGCATCATGTAATGTTGATGTCTAATATCATTGTGGGTTAAAGGTTTAAAGTAGGAATGCTATTTCAAATATAAATAAATAAATAGCTAACATCACTAATCATTAATAATTAGACGGAGATGAGACGAAGACTCTAACATAGACCGATCAATATCAAATGGCGATCGTTGATTATGGGGAAAAAGTTATGAAGAGAGAAAGGAGTCGAGCAACTTCTTATTAGAAAGTTCGCTTGACTGTTCGAGCAAGGTTTTCAAATTCTATTTTTATAAAGTGGGGTGTTTTCATCACAACTAAATTTTGTTAGTTCGGTGTGAAATCTAATTGTGTCGATTAATAGTGTTGTACTGTTGCTTTGGAATTTTCCCCGATAAATCCTTGTGTTCTTTATTTCCACTTACTTCCCCTAACAATTTTAGACATTTTTTCAAGAAATAAACATCAAACATATTTGACTACTTTAGAGGATTACCAGTTATATAAAGTAAAAATTTTCATAAATATCATTTACACACACACACACACATATATATATATATATATATATATATATATATATATATATATATATATATATATATATATATATATATATATATATATATATATATATATATATTAAAAATTTAGATGGTACCCCACCGAGCTTAGGTGGGTTGGTGGGCGTGCTTGGTTGGGAACCCCCTATCCCAAGTTCGAATCTCCTCTCATATGGCACGACTCCTTAAGTGGAGAGAAAAGAACTGTGGGTCATGCACATGTGGGATTGGTTGCTGGTAGACTCACCGAGGGATTAGTGGACATTGCCAAGTGCGTCACAAGCTGACGTGGCAACGGGCCGATACCCCCGTTCCCCATGGGCGGATCCCCATAGTGGTGAGGGGGGGGGGGATGCAAATGCCCACCCTCAAAAAAATTTTAGAGGGTATATTTTATGTATTTTTGGTATTTTGCCCCCTCTTAAAAATTTTTTTCCCCTAATTTTATCAATCATAATCATCTTTGCCCATCCCCTACAAAATTTTTTTTTGTCCACCCTGAAAAAATAAGTTGGATTCGCCCCTGCTGTTTCAAAAAAAAAAAAAAAAAGATTAAAAATAAGAAACTCATTTATGAGATTAAAAAATTTCTTCTAAATAGAAAAAAGGTTTCGAGGTATTTGAAAACTTATTTTATATATATTGTTGTGTGCTAGAATATACGCGGCAGTAGTGTTTGTAAATTTGCGTCCTAGCGTTGTACGAGTATTCCGCATACAAACAGAAAAGAGAAGTGAACACCATGATTTTTATGTGGAAAACCTGAAAGAGGGAAAAAATCACGGGGCCTCGCCCAGTTGCAAAGTTCCACTAGTATTTGTTTGAGGTACAAAGGTTGATCCGTCTTACAAATCAAGACGATCAATTTACAATCAACTTCTCACAAAGTTACAAAGTTCTGTAAATTCCCGGCGTTTCTTGAAAATCCGGCAGAGTTCCAGTGTCTTCAGGCGGCGGGAAGAGCTCCGGCGGTGGTCGAGGAGGAGCTTCTTCCTTCTCCTCCTCCTTCTCTTCTTCTTATCTCTCTTCACTTGAGTCCCCTTCGTGAAGAAAGAGGGCTCTATTTATAGTTTTTCTGGAGTGGCATAGCTCGTAAATAGGTGTGAGATCATGAGCGAATAGGGAGTGGTTTGAATGGACGGCCGATATTGAACCCTTAGATCGTGCACCGTTCGTTGGACATTTGGAGGCCTTAATGATGTCAGAATTCGGCGATCTTGGGCTCGTTGTATTTGTCTCATCGAGCCGCTCGATTCTAGTATAAGCTCGTTAAAATCGAAGACCGTTTGGTAACTCAAATTGCGGTTTGAACCTTCCAAAAACACTTCGGGTCCTTGATTCAGACTCATTTGGGCTCGGATTGGGTTGATCTTGGTGTCGTTAGGTTCGTATTTCCGAGACGCTCAGTTTGACTATAAGCTTGTTGAAATCGGAGTTCGGGTGCTCTCGAAATTAATTTTTGAAGTTTCCAACTAGCTTTTGCCTCGAGATTCGTGCCCGATCAAGCTAATTTTGTGATGCCGTATTTTATATATATATATATATGCTAGAAAATAAAATAAATAAATAAATCTCTCAGTTATTCACTTTATTTCTAGTAATCAAAATTAAATTAAAAATATTAAAAATATCATTTTCAGCGATGTCCAAGTGTAATGAATGGGTTGAACCTGAGAAGATAATTGACGTGTAGAGAATTTGCACGACCACCTTCACCTGAGGCGACCTGCGCATTGTAGGGGTAGACAAAACTCCGAGCGAGATAAGCCTCTTCCTTACGCGAAATTATTTATACTTATCTTCTTCTTCGCCTTTCATTGCGCCAACGAGAAGCTTGAGCACACAAATTAATTTATTTTTCATATTTTTATTCTCCATTTTCAAGCTTCTCTCAAATTTTCTGGAGATCAGCAATCGGACAAACGCGGGCTGAAAAAAAAAAGGTTTTTTTAAAAATCTGTTATTTGTGGATGCGAAGGCTGTGTACATTACCACCTTGTAAAGCTCATCTAGAATGTCGCCAGTTTATCCATCCTCCGTCATAGTAGCCCTCCTTGTCTCCATTTGAGTGATAACCCTTTCATCTCTCTCTCTCTCTCTCTCTCTCTCTCTCTCTCTCTCCTCTTCTTATCTCCAACTACGACATCACATTTCTAGATTTCTCAATCCTCGGGCATTTAATCCTGCTCGCAGGAGCCACTTAGGTCTGCTTCTTTTCCCATCACATGCGCTTTTGAGGTTTTCGTCCTTTGGGAATTGATAAAAAAGCAATTTTTAATTTGAAAAAAGTTTCCTTTTCCGTTTTTAAGTTTTTTATTCTTGATTCTTTTATTTTTTAAAGATTGCAGATTCTTGTGTAGCATATTGCAAGCTTCTGGAGAATATATTTTTAATTCATTGATTACTTTACTTAGATTTTGTTGGTGTGGTGTAGGAGATTTTACTGCAAGTATGGAGATAACTAATGTTTCAGAGTACGATATCATCGCCAAGCAGAAGTTGCCGAAGATGGTTTATGACTACTATGCTTCTGGTGCAGAGGATCAGTGGACGCTAAAAGAGAACATGGAAGCATTTTCCAGAATACTGTAAGCTTCTTTGTATTTATCTTTGCGTTCTTTCTCTGATAGTGTTTGTTTTTGCTGTTTTTGTTTGGAGTTATGAGTTCTCATTGCCTTAAGATTGATGGACATCTATAATATATATTTCTTCCCAGAAGCATTATGAGAATTCTCTTTGTATTTGTTTTTGTAACAAAAATTTGAATCAGATGCTCTTGGAATTTGAATTTGTTGGTGTGAGTTTCCATGAGTTTTCCTTGACTCTCAAAATATTGGAAATAAATCACCAAAAACAAGGCTGGCAAAAATTTGAGAAAGAGCATGTGTAAATCCTATCTTAGCAATTGGAGAACAGGTGCAACAATAATATCAAGTTTTTATTCTACTACATTGGGTCGGCTACGTGAATTCTTTTTCTCCATTGTGTCTTATTAAGATTCAAATTCTCATTTAAATCTAATAAGAAGTCGTTTTTAATATTTTATAATCAAGTCTTTTTAGGTCTACATCTCCCTTTCTTAACATTGTCCAATTTTTAATACATCTACTCTCATCGCAATGTCATATAGGAAGGATTGTAGTCGGGCGACGGTGGTTGGAGGGACTGTAGTTGGTTGGAGACGATGGTCAGAGGGATTGTAGTCGGCGGGCGAAAGTGGTCAGAGGGACTGTAATCGGCGGGCGACGGTGGTTGGAAGGATCACAATCAGATGATAATGATCGGAATGCTTGTAGTCGGGTGATAGTGGTTGAAGGGACTGTAGTCGACCGGTGACAGTGGTCAGAAGAATCATAGTCGACAGGAGACGACCATCGGAGTGGTCGTAGTCTGCGGTCGAAGGGATCTTGGTGGCGGGCGACAGTTGTCTCGGAGATCATAGTTGGCAAGCAACGATGGTCGGAGGTTCCATAGTCAGCAGACGTCAGTGGTTGGAGGAAGGCTCATTAGTGGCTTCCATATGGAGGTCCGACGATGATGATCAACCAGAGGTTCAACAATGACGACTTGGTGGCACATATTCTTTGGCGATGGTGCTGGGATGGAGCTTCAAGGTTCTTCAAGTTCCAGAGCTCTTTTCTTCTTCCTTTTCCTCCCTCCTCCCTCATGTGAAGAATGGGGGTCTATTTATGATTTTTTGGGAGTCACATACTTAGTAAATATGAGAAAATTTAGGATAAATTTGGAGTGTTCCATCGGATGGCTAGTATCAAATCCCTTGATCATGGAGCATTCTGTAAACTTTTATATCTTAATGATGTTGGAATTCAACGATCTTGGGCTCATTGGATTCGTCTAGTCGAGCTGCTCGATTTGACTATAAGCATATCATATTCAAATATCATTTGACCATCCAATTGATGCTTTGAAAACTTCAAATAGGCATTGGTCCTTTGATTTGGGTTCATTTGGGCTCAAATTGGATTGAATTTGGTGCTATTGTGTTTGTCTCATTGAGATGTTCAATTTGACTATAAGCTTGCCAAAATCGGAATTTGTATGGTCCCGAATTTAATTTTGGAAGTTTCGGATTTATATTTGGATCGAGATTCGTGCCTGATTAAGGTGATATTTAATGACATATCACTACTAATAATATTCCCATCTATTTAACCATTGAATAATAGATTCAAAATATCTAAAACAAGTACTCTTATTAATGACTTAATCGCCCAAAGTCACAATCCCCCTACTAGATCTATTACTACTAAAATTACACTCCATGTAAGTCAGTTTTAGATCTACTCAAATAAAAACATTTATACTCTAAAGTTGACCTCAATAATTCAAGTTTACTTTCAACTCCCTATCTATTCTTATTAGCAAGAAGAATATCATCAACAAAAAACATGCATCGAGGCGAATACTCTTGCAAATGTCTAATAAGAATATTGATGACTAAAGCAAAAATATATGGGCTTAAAGCTGATCCTTGATGTAATTCAACTCAAATAGGAAAATACTTGGCCAAACCAGCTTGTGTTTGAACACAAGTAACAGTTATGGCATACATATTCTTAATAACTTGAATAAAAGCATTATTATCCCCTTTCTTTTCTAGAACTCTCCAAAGCACTTCTCTTGTTTATCATATGCTTTGTCTAAATCAATAAATATTATATGTAGATCCTTCTTATTCTCTCTATACTTCTCTAATAATTTCATTTCGTAGTATGAACTTTGTCAACTCTACTTTCTTGCTAAGCGAGGATTGGATTTAACTACTGATTTTAGGGATTATCATGCAGGTGTTGATAATTGACAGTTTATATATTTTAATTTCTTAATGAGTTTCTTTTGAAGACGCCTTCAACGCTTAATGTGAACTTAAAAATCAAATTTCTCGGTTTATTTCACGGTTGTATGTTCATTTGTTGATTCAAGTTGTATCGACTTTGGTTCTTTGGAGGAGGAGGGTCGAACTTGGGATTTAACCCGTGCAACATTCTCAGACCTTAGGCTTAAAAGTTTGCTATAACGGTTGGAGCACATATGGGTGTACGCTTTTCAGTGCATGCATTTGAGCGTTTTAGTGCATTTTTTCATGTTGCTTTTTTACATATTATATTTATATATGTGTATCTTTAGTATATATGCATAATGCACTTACAAATTCTCGGTGCATTTGCATATTGCATTTTTCAGCATATGTGCATTTCAACACATTTTCATATTGTATGTGCAATTTTCAATGCATTTTTATTGCATTTGCATATGTATTTGCATATTTCATCTTTTGTATTCATGCGTAATTCATTTGCATATTCTCAGTGCAATTGCATATTGCATTTGCACATTTTAGTGCACTTGCACCATCATCAGTGTATTTGCATGGTTATCAGGATAGAGAATTTAGGAATTTATTTTATGATCTTTCAATCTGCATAGCATTCTCAGATGTCATGTTTGCATATTTATTGTGCTTGTCAGAGCATATGTAGACTCACCATTTTTAAGATTTATTTTCTCATGCAATTTTTAGTGTACTTGCTTTGCATACTTACATGACCTTTAGTGCATCCGTATGACATTTGCATATGATATTTAGTGCATTAGTTGCATTTGCATTTTTTTCAAGATAATTTTGGTGAGATTTAGAGCTTACCTTGAGATGTGTGTGTGTCCTGAAAGTGTCCGAGTTTGATCACTTTGCTTAACTTTCTTGCACATATTTTGAAGCGCTACCCATTGGAATTTGAAAGCTAATTACAAAATCCGTGTCAGCGTTGATCATGTAAATTCTAATTTATCGCCTTTGTATTTTATAATTTGAGAAATTTTATGGTATCACTTTTTGTCCGCTTATACGAGGGGTTCCGAATCCGATGGCGAATGTGGTATTTGACTATTGCATTTTAGTATATTGCACTCTTCTGGGGATTTTTGCCTTCGTCTGATCTACTCGCGAGAGGCCTTGGGAAATTTCACGATTGGAGGTTGTTTGGAGTAATTTTGCACAAGTTCAGCATATGTCAAGTAAGTTTATACGGCGTCTCGTCAATTGACCGTCGATCTCATTGTCTCCTCACCTTGTTTGTTGGATGTATTTTGGAAGTCAACAACCTATTGGCTGATGTCACAAATTTACTGGGTGACGTCGCCAATTTGCTGGGTGATTTGTCGGGTAGTCATCCTGCTTTGTGATTGACTTCTTGCATAACCGACTTGATGCATGGCCTAATATTGTTGACTTATGAGTAGTTTTCATGAGTAAGTTAAGTTCATCAAAGGCTTGGACTTGTTTAACTTTACTTAAATCAAGCTCTTAAAATATTGAGTTTACAATATTGTTATTATAATTATATAGATATTTTTTTGTTAGACGAAAGAAATAATAGATCCAATGAAAGCCCATGGGCGTTTTCATAGAAATTGCCTCATGTATGGTGCTTTCATCAAAACGGCCATACTATGAGTGTTTTCTATGAAAATGCCTACAAATAGATGTTTTCAGTCTAAAGTTAAAACCTTTAAACTCAGAGCATTTTTGCTCTTTTTTAATTTTTTCCTGAATCACGCTCCTATTGCTAAAATAGGATTTACATGTGTTCCTTCTTAAAATTTTGCCAAACAAATCTTTGGGACTGGTTTGGTTGAGCATTTTACTATCGGAAGCACAAAGTTGTCACAAAGAGGGTTGGATAAAAAAGTTTAAATTGTTTCCAAGAAGAGTATTGATATACTCCCCAAATAAATCTATATAAAAAACGTTTCATGTCCATTTTTTTGGTGATTAAAACAAATAGGGAGCATTTTAGATACTTTTGTTCAGGAAGAGTTTTTTTATCCCATATAATTTTAATAATTTTTGGTATGAGTTTGTTTGTGTGTGTGTGTATATATATAGGAGCATAATATTTCTCTTTCGAGTTGTGAAAATTTACTTTTAGAAAGTTATGTTTATAACTTGCTTTTGAAACTTTTTGATAGAACACTTATAAGGTTTCGTTTGGTGCGACTTTCTTTTTGCTTCTTAAAGCAGCTTGCAATTTTTGTACTAGGAAGCTGCTTTAAGAAGCAAAAAGAAAGCCGCCCAAACAAAGCCTAAACCTTTTTGTATGAAGAGGGGAAAGTTATTCAAGTCACGGTAAAGCACCTTTTTTTCCTGCTTACTTTTGCTTGTACAATTTAGTAAGAGACGGGACGACAAATGACCATTTGTACTGCTGATTAAAATGAAGCTCAAGTGGTCCTTGAATAAATATATATCAATTGGTATTGCCTAACTGAATGACTTCGGATTATAATCATTTTCTGAGTTCAAATGTCCCTATTTCTATGATATGGTGATCAGTACTTAGAAGATGTCAAAGATGGGTTTATTTCTCAAAATTACATAAAATCTAAATATATTTGCCTTTGCGAGTTATAATATTTTTCATCTTTCAGAACCTTTTGCTCAACTGCAAGTACTATGAATGTCTCTAAAAGTATTTTATCCTTGTTGCTGCAACTTCTCCTGATTGTTTAGGTTTCGGCCCCGCATACTTATTGATGTATCAAGAATTGATTTGACCACTACTGTCCTGGGATTCAAAATCTCTATGCCCATCATGATTGCTCCAACTGCTATGCAGAAAATGGCTCACCCAGAAGGTAATTATTTCCTTAGAACTTGTACATAGACTGTTTTGAGTTTGAAGTTTTAATTCTATAGCCAATGACCTTTCCTCTTCTGGTTATATTAAGCACAACCTTAGATATTTTTTTAAGCAGCTTTGAACCTTCTGAAATTTATATCTAAAGATATGATTCCCCCCCACCCCCCCCCCCCTTCCTTTTACTTCCTTTAATGAGAACTACAAGTCATATTTTTTTTAATAATATTTTTTAGGTGTGATTCTCTTTAAGAAATTCTTTCTAACGAATGTAATGATGCATTGCGACAGGAGAATATGCAACCGCAAGGGCAGCATCAGCAGCTGGCACTATTATGGTTTGTGACTGTTATTTATGCTTTGAATGAAAGAATAGATAAAATCTAGATCTTGGTCTATAAACTAGAATGAATTTTGTGCATGTATCATTATTACTGTAGAGAGCGTGCAAAGTTTTTTGCAGTGAAGCTTTATTTAGCCTCTGCTTCAAAATCTTTAGTTTTCTGTCAAAGAATTGGCAAATGGCATGATTTTTGTAGTAAGTTTTCTGGAGCCTTCCAGGCTACTCTTTTTAGAATGAAAATTATCTGGCCTAAAGAGAGTGTTTATTGACTCATTAAAGCCTTGTAGCATAATTCATGATGAATCTCTCACCGATGACCTTGAATGAAACATATGAAGCCAACAAAATAGTATTGAGGTAAATTGATGCTTAGTATCAATACTATAAAATTTATCATAGTATTTACACTTTAGAAGTGCTTTTTTCTTTTAAGGTTCTTAATTGATCCATTACCACCAGTCGTACACATAAAATAGGTGGTAGACAAGCGATGTTTTTAATTTATATTCTACAGTGGAGTAAGAACCAAACAATATTTCATTAACATAAGAACTAGACAATCATATAAGGATGAAGATGGTTCTTCATAGAATACCCCTCTCTCTAGTTCTATGATTCTATGATTACCTCTCATACTCTCACCTCTTTAGTTCTGAAATATCAAGTTCCCAATATATTTCTCCAATTCACCCTTTCTATTTCCTACAACATCTCCTTATATAACATGAAATATTAGTTACATTAAAAAGTGGGAAAATATTAAGTTACTTGGTATGATGACAAGTACGATGTCAAATTCGTTACAAGAAATCATGACTACAAATTTAAGTCTTTTGTGTTAATTTTGACATTAATTTTGTTATCAATTGATGTCATATACGCTTTGCATCATCTTCTCAGTCTCCCTGCAACAATCTTCTCAATCACAAAGTTCGCTATGGGGCATCTTCCTCTGACTTTTTCTATGTTCCTCCCAACCTAGCCCTTTTTTTGTTTGAATTATGATAAAATCCTTTTAAATAAGCAGTAATTTCTTAAGATTCTTATTAGAAGTGTTATAAACTTTGTCATTCAACATTGAAGGCTCGAATGGATTCAAGTTTCTCATATCACCAAGAAGTAGTTCTCTATGAGGGCAAGCAGGGCCGATTAGTATGAGTTATCTCCGATTTCTTTAGAATTATGAACGACCTAAACTGATTTGATTTGATCTTTCTACCTTTTTTCCTTTAATCTCTCATTGCTGATGTGAAGCCATGTAAAAACTAATTTCTAATTTGTCAGCACTTTTAGTGAATTTTCTTGCTTTCCTCTAGAAATCTTTTGGCTCTCTTGAGACCTTCATCTCTACTCTTGAGATTGGCCATTGATTATGCTAAGAAATCCTATTTAAAAAGAATTTTATATAGGTATCCTAGAACTGAAGCTGGTTTGTTGAACTATTTGATATCCTATTGAATACGAATTTGATATTTGACATAGTTTCACCATTAATTTTTTGAGTGCCTTAGGCTGAATCCTCTCAGCGTGTGTATAACAGTTCTATTTACCACTTCAGCTAGCTGTCAATTTGTGGATGGAAGCTTGTGTTCCTCTTCAAAGTAGTATCTTATCATATCCCATAATGATTTCAAAAATTACTCAGAAAGTGGGAGGCTAAATTTTGGATGTTGAGCTTTGTAAATCAAAGTGTACCCAAGCATTCTTGAAAAGAAACCTAATTCTTCTTCTCTTGTTATGCTCTACTTACATTGCCATGAGTATTATCATCTTTGAGAGCATGTCCACCACAACAAAATATAATAAAGTTACAAACACAGTATTGCCTGAGTCATCGGATGTTATGAGAGCATATCTGCCTTCTTATTATTCCCTCTTCATTTATCGATTAATGATGGATCAAAAACTTCTAATATATATTATATTTCTGAGGTTATAAGACTTTGCTACATTTTTTATAGATGCTTCATGAAATGATCTTTTACTATCATGACTTCAATTATTAATTTTATGAAGGAGATTTTAAATGTATTGGCTTACTGTGATTTTAATGAGATAAAAAGAGATTTTAAATGCTTAAGTGCTTAAGTTACAGGATTTTAATAATGTGTTTGAAGTTTCATATGATGCTTATGATATTGGTATTAGAGGAGAGTTGAGTTAGGACTTAGGAAGGATATCCCATTATATTCTTTAGTGAGAAATTGAATGAAGCTAAACAAAAATATTCAAAATATTAAATGCTTAAGTGCTTAAAAGTCCGCTGGTTCAATTTTTGAATTATTTAAATAATTAAAAATTAATTGAATATATTAAAAATAAAATATTAAGTAATATTTATAATTTAACAAATTAATTTAAATATAAAATGCTTCATTTTTAAATAAAAAAATTCCAACTAAACATTTTACACCATCAGTCCATGTGAGTTCTTGCCTCATCCAAATTCAAAAGGCAATATAAAGTATAAACATTACCAAGAGCAAGTTCTCTAAGTGAAGTGGGACTAAATAAATTGAAGTTTTTACTTCTTCAATTTACAACATACAATATTTACTTTAAAACAAATTTTTTAAATAAACTTTTTATGATGTAAATAGCATTTATTTTAATTAATAATGTTAAATAAATTATACTTCATTTATTATTTATGTATTAGAAAAATTAATTAATTAATTATTTATTAATAATAAATGATCTAACCTTAATATTTTATTGATATAAATCTATAATATGATTTTAATATATTATTTATAGGTGTAAATTATATCTAAAAATATAAAATAAGTTAATAATAATAATTTATATTAAATTTATAAATTTCTATGTAAGCTAATTTTTTTTTTAATTTGAATTAAATTTAAAGATTGAATATGTTTAAATTTAAAATTACCTAAGATATTAATGTGTGAATTCAATTTATTTTTTAATTAAAACTTTATGTTATTACATGATTATTCTGTCATTTAAGTTTTATTTAAATAATTTTTATATTTATTACATCATTCGGTTCTATCTCGGTTGAACCATTGAACCTTGAACATTTTCTTCTGGTTCTATGTCTGATCCGGTTTCCACAACCTTTGTTATGATAGAAGAATACCTTGTTTGGAGGGAATGACTTCAGAATTCACCCAAACTTTTATAGAGAATGTTGAAGCAATCTGGTGGTGAACTATTTAAAAATCTAATCATGTAAGATGTGCAGCTAAATGATATAGAATAGTAGAGGAGGGTTGATCAAAATTATGATGTCATTGATCAGTGAAGCTTTGGTGGTGAAAGCAAGCACAAGTTTTGGGCGGGGACACTCATAGATTCCATCTTTACTCCTGCCTTGTGTAAGGATAGTTTTCGAGCAAATATCCTTGACCAAAAAGAAATGCCATAAGAATTCAATGGAAACTTTATTATTTAAAATAATTTAATAAATAAAAATAAGACTTTTCTTTATAGAGGGTACGTATAAATTTTTTTTTTGTAAACAAATAATGTGGAAGAAGATGAGAAAGTGGTTAAACCAAAGTGAGTGATGGGTAGTCCAGTACAATTGCCAATATGAACGATTTCGGCGGTGGAATATTCTAATGAAAGGAGAGTTTTTGGAGATATATTTTGACATGATGATAGCATTTTAGTGGTAGGTGTGGGTGTGGAGTTTTTTTGGTGTTGTGGTGGTTGGGTAACTAGATGAACTTGAGGAGTGTAGTTCTGTTGAGGCTGAGTTTTGATGGGAATGTAGGTAAAGTTAGGCTTTCATTGTGCAGAATGTTTTTTTTTTTCTATGGTACAATTGACATTCTCCAAGGTTAGGGATGTTGTCTTCTTAGTATAGAATGAGCAACAAGGAAAATACATAATTGTAAGTACAATTAAAGGTGTAATATGATTCCTCTTATAATAGAATTGAGTGTCATTGTGTTGCGCAAGCATGGCTCTTCTTGTCATGGTCTGGTAAATCTGTCTATCCATCTTAAGCATTTTGGATAATGGAATTAATTAATGTTTACAATCTTAACCACGTCTATATTTGGGATTAAGTAAAAGTAATTAACATAGGCATTAGCAATCATTGCTACCATGGTCTAAGAAACTTCTAAATAGCACTTTCTTATAATTAACTTTTATCTAGTGTTCCTTTCCTTTGTATTACACTGTTTTGCTATTATAATGCGACTTTTCTAATAACTAGGCCAGGCTTTTGGAATTTTAGTTTTCAAAAGTAAAGGTTGAATTTGCTTTTACTGTCTCTTGAACTGGGTTGAACTTCCTATTACCATTGCCTCAGTTATATGATCATATTTATACCAATTAATGATTTGTTACCACAGCTTTGCTGTTTAGTAAATAAGTTAAGGCTTTTTTTCTCTAGACGTTGTCATCGTGGGCTACATCGAGTGTCGAAGAGGTTGCCTCAACTGGGCCTGGAGTTCGTTTTTTCCAGCTTTATGTAAGTAATCTCCCTTCTCTTAATTTTGGAACATTGCATTAGCTAATGTACTATAGTAAGTAGATTCAACTTGTATTCTCAGGTCTACAAAGACAGGAATGTAGTTGCACAGCTTGTTAGGAGAGCTGAGAGGGCTGGCTTCAAGGCCATAGCCCTTACGGTGGATACTCCTAGACTTGGCCGTAGGGAAGCTGATATCAAGAACAGGTATGCCAAGTGTTTTTGTTTTTTTAACATAGGTTGTATATTTATGATTTTATTCACTTAATTTAGGTTTCGTTTGGGATAGCATTCTTACTGCTTTCTAAAGCAGTTTTTTTAGTACAAAAATTTAGTAAACAAAAAACTTTTGTATTAAAAGCTGCTTCAGAAAGCAGTAAAAAAGCCATCCCAAACAAAGTCTTAGACTGTTTGGTACTACTGTTGCTGTATGAAATAAAAAATTTCCCTTATATTTGTTTAGAGCTTTTTCATAACTCAGTCTATATGCTCCTGAAGTCATATAGATAAGATGTAGTTACAACTTGGTGAATTTCTAACTTTGTTTCTCACATAATCCAAGCTTTTGTTTCTTCAAGAAGTTCAGTGGGAAAAGAAGAAGAGAACCAAGCCTAAGATGGCTAGTTTTCAATTGCTAAAGCTTTCTTATATCAAATTGTTAGATAGGATGCAAATATTGACTTTGATTTGTTGATGAGAGAGAGAGCAATGCACAAACATCTTCTTGAAATGGCATTTTCTCCAAGAATGTAATGCTAACATATACATTATCATGTAGGTTTACATTACCTCCATTCTTGACCCTTAAGAACTTTGAGGGCTTGGACCTTGGGAAGATGGGGAAGGTGAGTCTTATAAGAACCACTTGCTTTTGTTAATAGGTGTTTTCTAAATTCTTTTGTGGTTCTTCTTAGTCTGATGATTCTGGCCTAGCATCATATGTTGCTGGTCAAATTGACCGGTCTCTGAGCTGGAAGGTATGCTTTTGTCTTGCTCTTAGTAAATTTTGCTTGTATATATATAATTTTTTTTTTTTTTTTTCTGACCAACTAGAACATATGCTCACTATTAGTAAGTAGGGAGGGGTGTACAAAGGTTGAGCTTGGACAAACTTGACCTGTGCTGTGTTCGGATCATTAGAATTTCATTTTGTTAAAATTCAATTCATGTTTGAAATTGTTCGTTAATTATTCCGTCCCTTATGAGCTTTTTGGCCTGTGAAATTTTAAAATTTCTAGCTTCTTTTTTGTGAATTAAGCATACAGAAGCCCACTATGATCAACTTGTCAAAATTTACCAAGGAAATCAATTTATATATATATATATATATAATTCATGAGATGAACGCGATCAAATTAAAGGTTATTTGTGTTTGGCTCTTTTAAAAGCCATGCTCAAAATGCATGTACAAGCTCAGCTTGCTTCCAAAATAAGCGAGTCGAATGCAAACTTTCTAGAGAGTCTAACTATTTGCAAACAGTGAATTTTTTTTTTTCACATCCCTAGAAGTAGATAATTGTTGAAACCAAGGAGGAAGATCTTGAGAGATCTTCTTGCAAGAGATAGAGAGGGAGAGGGGAGAGCCAAACTCAGAAAATTCTGTAAATCTTTATTTATCTTGGCCTCAATGCCTAAAACAAACTAAAGCCTATTTATAGGCTCCTACAAGCTATACAAATAGCTACACTAATGACTATACTATGCCATACAAGAAACCTATACAAAAAAGCAAACCTAAATCTAGGAACAAATATCCAACAATAATAATACTAACTTAGAAGATGGCCGGTTGCTCTTACCAAGGAAGATTAAATTAACTCTTTTGTTTTGTGAAAGATTATAACTTTGAGTGATCAAGTCATTAATAAGAGTACACATTTTAGATATCTTGGGTCTATTGTTTAGAGTGATGGTGAAATAGATATGGATATTATTAGTAGAATTCAAGTTGGGCGGTTGAAGTGGTTGAATGCATCGGGCTTTTTGTGTGATAGAAAAGTCCCCTCAAACTATAAGATGTGGTTAGACCTCCATGCTTTATGGTGTAGAATGTTGGCCATTAAAAAAGAAGCATAATATTAGGTTAAGTGTTGCAGAGATGAGGATGCTCAGGTGGATGAGTGGCTTTACTCTTAGAGGCAGGATACGAAATGAGCATATACGTGAAATGGTTGGAGTAGCTCCAGTGGAAGATAAGATTAGAGCGAGTCTCCTTAGATGGTTTGGTCACATAAAACGGCGGCCTTCCGATGATCCGGTTAAAAAAGTGGATGTATTAAATTTGACTTATGTTATGTTAAGTGTAAATGTAGATCTAAAAAGACATGATTAGAAAATATTAGAAATGATCTTTTTTTATTAGATTTAAATGGAAATTTGACTTTTGAAGGGCACAATGGAGAAAAAGGATTCATTTAGCTGACCCCATATAGTGAGATAAAGACTTGATGTTGTTGTTGTTGTTTTGAGAAAGATAAAAAATAATACTAGGACGGTGAAATCAAATGATTTATAGCTTTACCATTAGGAGCTCACTGCATACAGAACCAATCTATTCATTAGAATTGCAATCATTTATGTGCTGAAAACTCTGAGCTCGGAAAACCATATTTTCTTTTGTATTTCTTTTTTATCAGCCTTTCCATGCATGGTTCATTAAAATTTTTTTTGCCATTTACCAGGATGTGAAGTGGTTGCAGTCAATCACTTCCTTGCCCATTCTTGTTAAAGGAGTTCTAACTGCTGAAGATGGTGAGGACTATGAAATCTTCAAATTTATTCTTATAAAATTACCTAAAGTTTCAAAGCCAAAATATTCATCCAAAGTTCATGCTCTTTAATTCCTAACATACAGCAAGTCTTGCTGTCCAAAACGGAGCAGCTGGTATCATAGTATCCAACCATGGAGCACGCCAACTAGATTATGTTCCTGCAACTATCACTGCGCTTGAAGAAGTAATTTTCTATCTCGATTCTCTCTCGCATTTTTTTCACCTCAATGAGTATAGATTAATGAAAACTTCTTTTAATATGATGAAATTCTATGAGCAATCCATAAGCCAAAGAGAGAGATTAAACATGAAATATTGCTTTCCATGATCCTTTTTTTCCTTGGGCTAAATTCAGGTTGTCAAAGCTGCTCAGGGTCGAATTCCTGTGTTCTTAGATGGCGGCGTTCGCCGCGGTACTGATGTCTTCAAAGCACTAGCTTTGGGAGCCTCCGGTGTTTTTGTAAGTGACTATCCTATCGGCTATTAAGTCATATAAGAGTATTGATTTGTTAAAATATGAAGCTTTTTACCCAAATTATTCTGTGCGGACGCCGAATGCCGTTCAGAGATCAACCAAAATGCGTTACGTCACCTCTTCGCTCGGTACGGTTGACGTGACTGCACCTGATTCACCTCCGGATGTAGAGCTGTGTCTGGCATCTGCACAGAATAATTTCTCTACTCATAGGCTTTAATTATTACTGGTTAATCAAATTCAACTTTGACCCCCCTTTATCTCTTCATTCTCCACAAAATACTTTAATATTTTGTTCTTCCTTTATCAGTTTTTCCTGCTGAAAAAGTTTTTTTTTTTCTTTAAGTACACTTTTTTTATGACACTGATGCTTTAAGAACAATCTCAGATAGGAAGGCCTGTGGTATTCTCATTGGCTGCTGAGGGAGAAGCAGGAGTAAAGAAGGTGCTGCAGATGCTCAGAGATGAGTTTGAACTTACCATGGCTTTAAGTGGCTGCACCTCTCTGAAAGAAATCACTCGAAACCATATCGTTACCCCATCTGAGACAAAATACCCCATTTCGGCCAGGTTATAAGTCACCTTGAAGGAGTTCCAAGGAAGAAGGAATTTCTGGTTTTGAACATTTATTAAGCTTCAATGCTTGATGATTGTAATATATTGATAAGATTTGGTAAAAGTTGTAGCTGCCTCTATTGTATTTCCTTATTCTTGTTGCAATTATATTGAAAATTGATGATGCTATACTGATTATGTGGTTCTGATAAAAATGTGAGAAGCTTTTGCTTTTTCACTCAATTATTAATCTGTTTTTTTTTTTATTTTGTTTATGGAGATTCTGTTTCCTGGGAGTAAGAATTGATCATGAAACCTCAGTGAAAGAAATATACATATGAGGTGTTAAAGTTTTTAGTTTAGGAGACAAGCTCTAAGGTGATATTCGGTTGGCTAAAAAAAATGTAGTGTAAAAAAATAACTTTGGAATTATTTGAATGAATATAAAATACATGCATCTGAATGTTTATTTTTATTTGGTTTGAACTAAAATGAATTTAGTATGAAGTCTGAAGATGGTGACAGCTGGCACTGATGCTAGTGGTGGCTAGCGATGGATGACAACGATGGTTAAGTAAGCTTGTTTGCCATGAAATCCCATAAGTAAAAAGACATTAAACTCGTAAACATCGAGATGCATTTTAGTGTAATGGTTAAAATTTTATTTAACAAATTTCACAGTTAAGCGTGCTTATCCTGGAGAAATCATGGGATGGATGACTTCCTGGGAAGTTCCATGAGGCTCTATGACCAAAGCGGATAATATCTTTGTTAGTGATAATGAGTAAAATACTTCAACAACTAAACATGCAAGAAAGTAAAAGCAGTGAAAAGTAAATGACACCAGAATTTAATATGAAAAAACTCAAAATAAGGAAAAAAATCACGGAGCCATATCACACCAAGAAATCCACTATGAAAATTGGGAGAGATAAGTATAGATCTCTCATATCTATTGCTCTCTCTTTCTCTTCTTACATGCACCGTTCTCAATATCTAATATAACTAAAATTACAAGAGAGCCAAATAAATAACCCCAAGGGACACAATCCTTTAGAAAAATGAAAAAAAGCCGTCTAATCCGTCTTGTAGCATTGCGACGCTCAAACTTTTGTCTTGATATGTTGTGGTGCTATAACTAGACTTTTGCGGGGCTCCACTTTCTATCATTCAGCATTGGGCGCTCGACAACACAACACAGGTGCACTAGGGTACACAAACCCAAGCAGGGGGTAAAGCAACCCTCAACGAGCACAAGAAACTTGAGGTCCGAGACAAAAACAACCCGATTGATTAACACAATAAAATTCCAAACATAACAATCTAGATTGTTAAAAGTTTGTGATGTTACAATTGGTATCATAGTAATACACTAGCTGAAAAACAAGAACTAAGTGTCATACAACCTCTTTAATCCTATATATGGGTGTCAATATTTGACACGACACGAAAACCCGACCCGGAACCGACCCGAAAAATCCGGGTTGGACCCGACCCGGTTTCAAAACAGGTCGGGTTCGGGTTCCAGAAATCGACCCGTTTGAAAAACGGGTCGGGTTCGGGTTGACCCGGCGGGTTGCCGGGTCAACCCGAAAACCCGTTTATTTTTGAATTTTCCCGCTCCTGCTCGCGCTGCCCCGCTGCCCAGGAACTGCCCGCGAAGCTGCCCGCTGTGCCTCGCGGCCCTCGCCTACGCCACGCGCCACGCGCCACGCGCGCGCTCGCCCGCCTGCGCGGCTGCGCCACGCGCGCGCTTCGCCTGCCGCGCTCGCACCCGCCTCGCCTGTCGCGCTCGCACCCCGCGACGCTCGTACCCGCCACGCTCGCCCGCCGTGCTCGCACCCGCCTCGCACCGCCGCGCTCGCACCTGGCGCGCTCGCACCCGCGCTCGCATCCGCTCGCCGCACCTGCCGCGCTCGTTCCGTGTCGGGTCGGGTCTACCCGGCAACCCGCCTGGTCGGGTCCGGGTTCGAATTTTTGACCCGTTTCTCTACCCGGGTCGGGTTAGGGTCGACCCGTTTTGCACCCGGGTTAGTTCGGGTTCGACCCGAACCCGACCCGAAACCCGAAATTGACACCCCTAATCCTATATGAGACAAAGTGCTATATTGATTGGAGTCACCACTTGAACTTGTAGGGCTCACATCTAGAATCTTATCTGCATGGTGCATGATTCTAGGATAAAGATGCTGGCGAGAATGTCTGTTATTTAAGTGGGGGAGATTGTGAAACCCCTTAAGTAAAAAAGAGCAAAACTCTTAAACATCGAGGTGCCTTTTGGTACAATGGTTGAAATTTTATTTAAGAAACTCAACAGTTAAGTAAGCTCATTCTAAAAAAATTCTGAGTTGGGTAATCTCTTGGGAAGTTACACTAATAGAACAAAACTGTTAGGCTCATAGGCCAAATCAGACAATATCTAGATAGCTAAGAGTCTGAACAATTACATTTGCGATGTAAACAGTTCTCGCTCAAAATTGAGCAAGCTTAGTTTAACTAAAAATAAATTAAAATAGTTTACACTACATTTACTTTATTTTGTATTCCTTTTCATTAAATAAAATATCAATATTTTAAAATCCTTGCACTTAAAATACTTTATACCTACTTTACTTCCAATCAAATTGCTTGTAAAAGTGTTGTCAATCAGACCCAAAAAAAAAAAAAAAAAACTGATATGCTTAAATTATTTCTTTCATTTTCTCTTTTCTTTTGTTGATTTTGAAATTGTAACATCGTGTTGACACACTCATTCATTGGACAATATAAGGTATATACACCGGAGTGATTATTGATCCGGACACCAAACGTGTCCAGAGATCAATAAAGAAGCGCCACATCACTAGGCGCTCGGTACCACGCTCGATACCCCGCTCGGTACCGACCGCGGTACCACTCGGTATGCGATCTAGACAGAATAATTTTTCTATATGCTCAACTTTTGAAGTAGAAATATAGGATTTCTAATGTGGTTAAAATGATATGATGAATGTAAATTACAAGAAAAATTAAGGTTTTAACGCAAATACTTAAATTAAAAAAAGTGTGATTCTAAAATTTGAAATTTAAGGTTCAAATAATAATATAATAATCAAATAAATATGAAACTTTTAATTTTTTACAATCGGATTGGGTTGACTCGAATTGATTCGACGTAAATAAATTTTCTTAGAATTGGCATCCTCATGTGAACATTCAGATCGACAATATTAACATCAAAGGGGTCTTTTGAAATAAAACTTTGATTAGTGCATTCTTTTGGTACAAATTTAGAGATTTGCCTCTCAGCTCTTCATTTAGTGTTTGAAAGCCTTGCTTTTATTCAAGATTGATGACCTATTTGAGGCGGTAATTCATAAAAAAAAAAAAAACTATTAGATTATTATAAGAACATGTTTTTTTTTAATTATTATGAGGATTATAAATATTTTAATTATTAAAAATGAAATACATTTTTTTTTTGTAAATTTTATTTGATTAAAAATTAATTTTTTGTTTATTTGTGCTTTAATTCGCTCAAAATTCATTAACCTCAATCAGAAATTTCATTGGGAAACAATTAAGTCAATTAAGACAAACTCACATACACGTACATCACATGCATAAGCTTCAAACTCAAGATGTTTTGGTTGATAGCCAAAACTCTCAACCAACAAATCAATATAAACTGACCCACCGAGGTTTAGGGAGGTTGGTGGGCGAGCACGATTAGGAACCCTTCATCCCGAGTTTGAATCCCCTCTTGTATGGCCTCGCCTCTTCAATTGGGTAAAGCAAGTGTGGGCCCGATACCGGTGGGTGGCCTTGCTAGGTTCCACCTGTATCGATTAGTTATACCGCCAAACGCTCCCTTCAAAGTGGCAGCAAGTAGATTATGGGTATCAATTTCGGGTCACGGGTCAGGTTCGGACACTATTTGGGTCAACCCAACCCGTTTTTGCAAACGGGTCGGTTTTCCGGACTCGAGCCCGTCCCGCTTCGGGTCCGGGTCAACCCGACAAGACCCGAATGACCCGGTGCCACAAAGATTGCTAGTTTTCAGGTCCAAAATGGGTCAATCTCCGTTTTTCGGGTCAATCTCTGGTTGTCGGGTCAAAACGGGTTTTCAGGTCAAAATCGGGTCAAAGAGTCAACCCAAACACGACCTGATTTTTAAAATGGGTTGAATTGTTGAACCAGAACCCAACCCATTTTGGGTTCGGGTTGACATAACCTGAAATTTTTAGATCGGATTCGAGTCGGATTTTCGGGCCATGTCAAATATTGACAACCCTAAGGTTGATACCCCGTTCCCCAAAAAAAAATCAAGGTAAATTGCTTATCTCAATCAAAAGTCACTACGAAGCTCATCTTAATCTTTCAATTGGGAGTTTTGTTTATCAATTAAAAGGTCTTAAATATAAGTCCTATGCATATGATTGATCTATGAGTTTGCCTTCGATCGCCTAAATGTCCCTTAAAAAAAAAACCTGGGTTAGTTCAGTGGCACAGATATTATTAGGGCGGCGTTAGTACTGTTATTTGCATATTCTTCCTGAAACATTTTACATCAGAAGTATGAACAGGCCAATATCGCTAATCGAGAAGCGTGTGCCCATAGAATAGATAGTGGAAGGCCATGACCCTATTTAGGTCAATTTTTACCTGTATTTAATTATTTATAATAAAAAAAGGGTGTGAACTTAAATACGCTTCGAACAAGTCGACCTGTCATTTTCATTTTTCAAAGCACGTTTAGTTATAGCTACGCGGTTGCTTATGAGATCAAACATTCCTGTTGCGGGTCATTGTTGGAAGAATTTTTATTAGGTCCGATCTCCTGACGTAGCTCTACATTCGGACTCCAATAAAATGGTGCTATATGCTCTTATTCTTTACCGCGCGGCTCGACGACCGGACTCGGACCGGACCCGGGATTGCTATGCATTGGCTGATTTGTGCAGACGGCGGTACTGCTAGGTATTGCTCGATATTGTTCGGCAATAACAAGAAATACTGCTTTGTGAAGAGCAATATCGAGCAAAACCCCGGTTTTGCTAGGTATTGCTCGGTATTGGTCTTCACAGAGCAATATTTCTCATTATTGCCAAGCAATACGTAGCAATACCTAGCAATAAACGAACATAGCAATCCCCGGTTCGGATCCGGGTTGGGTCGTCGGGCCGCGCGGTAAAGCGTAAGAGCACGTGGCGACATGTTATTGGCGTCCGAACGTAGAGCTATGTCAGGACACCGGACCTAATAAAAATTCTTGTTGGAAGGATTATTTCGAATTTTAATTATTTTTTATGAGGCTTATTATTTTATTTTTTTAAAATAAGCTCATTTTTTTAATTGAATTTTTTTATAAAGATGATTATAAAGCTGTTGTGAAAAAGTAGCTTTTTAAAAGTTGCTGCAGAAATAGCAGCTTCCAAGTACAAAAAATTATTAAAAACAGTGAAAAAATAGTGACTAAAAAAACTGTAGTTGCGATATGAAAAGTGAAGCAGTAATAAAGTTAATTGTCACAAATATAGCCTCAAGAGAGTTTAGAAACTTGAGTAATATTAGCATTTCACTTGAACACTATCGATAGACAATCACCACTATAGTCTTTCAACCATTATTGCACATCTTTCAATCTTTATTGCCCAAACATATGATATAAAATAAAACATAGAAACATCATGAACTCAAAACACTAATACATTCAATAGAAAATATTAACAAATATCAAGCTTATTTTTCTCCAAACTCTTTCTATTTTTCAAGTATTTTATCTAAACCAACCTTTATCCATTGACCACTTTGAACAATTTCATTTGTTTTTATTAAAATCATGTCTTTGTTTGTGACAACTTTTTAATTACTTTACTTTTCAATCTAAATCAAATTTTTTTGTAGTCCGTTGGTTTTTTTACTGTATTTAATAAATTTTTGTGCTATGAAGACGCTTTTTACTGCAGCTTTCAAAAAGCTGTTTTCTCCGCATCAGCTTTACAACTATTTTTATAAAAAATCTGCAATAGCCTCAGAACCATGTAAAAATTGGCAGAAGCTTCATTTATTAGTAAAAACTACTAATGCGCTTACACTCTCAAACAATCACAATAATTATATTTCATAATAATTGTATGTTGAGTTTGCAGTTAACTTAATTGATGAATATTTTAAATTATTTTTGTTGCGTCCTAGAACACTCGCAACGGTAGAAAGATAAAGTGATTAATGTCGTAGCTTTGAACGAATATAAATTAAACATACAGATAAACAGAGAGGGGTGCGAGAGTCAAAACACACCATAATTTTTACGTGAAAAATCCTAAAAGAGAGAAAAATTGCAGGCCTACACACAGGTGAAATGAATGCATTAGTACTTGTTGATTACAAATGAGGTCATTTTTTCGGAGGAAAGCATTAGCTTAATGTACATCATATAGAGCATATTACATAGTTGGAGTTGAGAGCTATTCTCAAGAGAATGTTGGGCGATTAATTTAGTTTGTAGGACCGTAATTGGGCGATGAATATCAGAGGGATCATAGTCGAGTGATGATGGTCAAAGGAATTATAATAGAACTATGGAGGTTGGAGGATCTGTAGTCGGGCGGCAAAGGTTAGAGGGATCGTAGTTGGTGTATGTCACCCCCCCCCCTACCCCCCCCCCCCCCACCCCCCCCCCCCCCCCCCCCTCCCACCCCCCCCCCCCCCCCGAGCAACTCCTGTACCGTTTTTAAAGCAAGCTATCTTGAAGCCTACCTATATATCCAGCAATTCAATCAAGAATACTCATGGCATAAAAAAATAAAAAAGTGTAGCACTGGATACAAAGTGTAGCACTATTTCTATATTAGTTTTAAAATTAAATCAATGCAATTATTAGTATCATATATTTTATAAATAAATAAATTTAATAGAAATTTGAAAATAAATATAAATTTTTAGAAAAGTCTAATTTTTTTTATTTTAATATATCATAATAATTATTTATATGATTTATAAATAATTTATAAAATTGGACAAACTAATCATTATTAGTATTTTTTTTTAACTTTAAAATTGCCTATGCTCGTCCAAATCTGGATGAAAAAATTGAGAAATTTTTTGTAAAACTAAATTTAGGCCCCCGCTGGAAAAAATTTCTGGCTCCGCCACAGGTTAGAGGTAGGAGGGATCTTAGTTGATGGGCGACAAAGGTCAGAGGGACTGTAGTGCGCTGGCAATTGTGGCCAGAGGGACCATAATTGGTGAGCTACGGTGGTCGAAGGGACTATAGTCGGCATGTGACAATGGTTTGAGTGACCGTAATTGGCGGGCAATAGTTATATGATGGACCGTAGTCTGTGACAGTGGTTGGAGGAACCTTAGGCGGCTGACGATGATAGCCTAAGGAATTGTATTTGGTGGGTGACGGTGGTCAGAGGGATCGTAGTCTGCAGACGACAATGGTCGAGGGGACTGTAGTTGTCAGGCGACGGTGGTTGGAGGGACAATAGTCCGTTGGCGAAGGTTCTTAGAGAGACCGTAGTAGCGAGCGATGATGGTCAAAGGGGCAACAGTTTGTGGTTGATGGTGGTTGGAGGGACCTTAATCGACTGACGATGGTGGGCGGATAGGCAATGGTCCAAAGGCAGTCGGTGGTCTGGCGGTGGATGACAGGAGTTTGCCGACGATGGTGTTTAGGTAAAACTCTTTGATCCTTAAAGCCCCATAGCTCTCTCCAATCTCCACCAAAATGATTTTAGAATTAAGCTATTATGGGCTCGTTGGATTTATCTCTTTTTTTTTTTTTTGGGGGGGGGGGGGGGGGGGGGGGGAATTAGAGGAGTCATTTAGGTATTGTTTGAAATTATATTTGATATGACATGCCAACAAATCTATTAATCAACTAAGAATCTCGATTTATATTTAGATTGAGAAATTTTAGAATTAAATACATGACCATTCGAACTTCGATTTTTGCAAACTTACAATTAATGAATGTATTGATAAAATGAACTCATTAACACAAATAATGATCAAATCCGAGTCCAAAATGACTTTAGATCAAACATTGAAGCATAATTAAATCTTATTAAAGTATTTGAATATTAAAAGAATGATTCATATATAGTCAGAGGAATCAATTTGGGTCGTACAATAAAGTGATTTGGTTTTTTACTATATTTATGAAGAGTGTTTTCTCAAAAACATTAACTCCTACTCTTTGCATGAAAAGAAAAATAGGACATTGGAGCGAGAAAGCTTTAGAGGCTTAAGGAGTCTCGAAACTCTACATTACTATCCATTGAACTACCTCTTGTAGTAGCTCGATTGCCTTTGTCAGACCACTTCCATCCAATCACCACCATCAGGCCACAACCTCATGACCACCATTGTCAAATCGTCACTACAAGGCCACTTTCATTAGGCGGCCACCACCCTATCACCATCGTAACTTGACTACAAGCATCAAATCACTGCTTTCAGACCACTATCAAAGGACTAGTGTTGCTTGGCCTTCAGCATTAGGCAACCATCGTCATCCAAGCACTATCATTAGGGTATCATAACCTGACCACTGTTGTTGCACTGCTACTACCAAACCATGGCCATCAAAAGATCATATCATGATCTCCATCATTAGACCATCGACCATCGTCATTATATCCTTGTCGTCCAACCTCTATCATCGATCTCCATCGATCATTTAGCCACAAATATCAAAGCACTTCTCATCCCTTATCACAATAAAAATATTTTTAACTTCTCTCACACAAGGATAGGGCAGACACTCATACTCTTATTACCCCGCAATCTTCAATTTAGAGAACAAACAAATTTTTGTAACTAAGACTCACATATAAAAATTATTTCAATTGAGCTAGGCCCTATGATTTTTTCTTTTATCGTATTTTTCATTTAAACACACTGGTGTTACTTAGGTTCACTTATTTTATATGTACGTGTGTTAGATCTTCCTATAAAACTACCGTCATAAATGTTCCAACACACAACAATATTTGTGATAACATACACTTATTATGAATTATTTCGTCTTTCCTAATAATTCAAACAGCCTTAACGTTTATAAGTGTGTTACTAATTAATTCTTAACTAACACATGACTAGGGGTGTCAATTAATGACATGACTTGAAATCCAACCTGAACCCAACTCAAAAATTTGGGTTCAGGACGAGCCGTTTAACAAACGGTCATATTAAGCAAGTCCTATTTCTTGACATGTTTTAGAAATTAGGTAATGTTTGGGTCAACCCTTAACCCGTAATCAACCCGCATCGATCCCCCTCCTGCACGGCACCATGAAAGTAACTAGCACCTCAGCCACACTCGCCTACCTTGCCCCCATGGCCCGTGCTCGTGCTTGCCCTCTCGTGATCGTTCCTTTGCTAGCACCAGCGCTTAACCTCACACTCGAGATCGACGCTCGCTTGCTCGCACCCATGGGTAGCAAGTCAGGTTTGATCGGGGCGACCCAGATAAGGGGCAGGTGGTGTGTAGGTCTGAATTTATTATCCATTTTTTTAATTGGGTTGAGTTCGGGTCCGATGAGTTGGTGGATTAATTTACCCAAACCCAACTCCAAAAGCTCATTTTGACACCCATACACAAGACAACAAAAAACTGTTAATTCCAAGTTTGTCCACATACGGAGGTTCAGTTTATGCCTATCTCCTTCCTATTAAGAGCTCAAATTATCGAACTATTACAGTTATGAAACTGTAACTTTCATGTAACTATGAACATTTTTAAACACTCATGTAGTTGCACAGCTTCCAAAACATACTTAGCATAGATCGAGAAGAAGATCACTTGCGAGGGTAGTGATCAGGAGCTAGCTAGGAGAATCCTCATAGTAGATCAAGCGGAGAGAGGGAAGACAGTGATGAACAAGGCCGTATATATATGTGCCATAAATTTTTCTTTATCAGTTTCTTCTTCTACAACAAGCAGCTACCTACCTAACCCCACAACTAAATAAACCAAACCAATACAAAAGAACTCCAAATCATTTCTCCAATCCACATAAAAAAAGAAGTAATTAAGAAGAAAACAACTGCAGTAATGGCCGCCGAAATCCATAAGGTGAAGAATTATCGGCTATCCTCGTCTTCCTCTTCTGAAGAAACCTCTGTAACGATCTCTTCATAGACTGCCCCGGACTCATCAACTGCGTCGCCGACGCCGGCAAAGCTGCAGTGTTAATATCCACTTGTCTATTTCCATCTCCTTGTTTCTCTTCCATCCTTAATTCCTTCTTTGCCATTTCTAGAATGGCTTTCGCTTGCAACTCTGTGACGTCGGAAACGCAAACACGGCCGTCGTAGAAAATCGTCATTTGTTGCCGCCGGTGATCGTCGGAGTTGGAGCAGAGACTGAGCTGCAATTGCATGAAAGAAGAACTGCTTCCTTCCATTAACGAATTGCTTGTGCTGCGAACAAGAGGGCTAAAGAGACACGAATTATGAATGAGAGAGAAGGCAAGGGGGGTTTCTATTTTTATATGGCTGATTTGCGTGCAGGGAAAGAATGAACGGAAAAAAAGCACGTGGGGCACGCGTTTTTTGTGCGTCGGAGAAGGCTGCGGACCGGGTCGGCTCCCTCGGGCCGAAGTCGTCGCGGAGGCGACCGCGGCGCGCGTGTTTTTTGCTGTTTTTAATTTAATATAATTTTTTAATTAAAAAATTGCGTTAAAAATCTTGATATAATTACCCTTAAATTATACTAAAATTAATTTATTATAATTAAATATTAATTTTAGTATAAATTTAATAGCTTCGCAAAAATATATGTATTTTTTATATTTATAAAGAGACGTTATGCCTGTGTGCAAGCGACACGTGGTGAACGGATAGTTGTGGTGGGGGTATTTTCGTCTTTCTAAAATATGGGAAAGTTCTTCGTTTTTAATTTATTTTTATAAGACATGTGATTCATAATCGAATCGGATAAAAAATATTTAAAAAAAGAAAAAGATTAAATTGACCAAATCAAAGCATTTGTTTTTTAATGTATGAACAGAAAGCATTTGTTAGGACATTGATGGATTTGATTTGATTGTACGCATATCATTAGTATGAAAATGATTTTTACGCTAATTTGGAATATTTTTTTTACCTTTAAAATACAACATATTTAAATATGGTTTGATTTAAGGTTTTTTTTTAATATTGAATATAAAAAAAATGAATTGATTGTTGTAAGTAAATATTGAAATTAAAATCAAATAAAAGAAAATCAAATTGTTTATTGTTCATATGTCACATAAAAATCAGCTTGAAATTGATTTCAATACAAATTTGTTGTGGGCTAGTATATTTGGGGCGATAGATTGAGATAGTTTTTCGTATTAGCAATGCATGGATATCCAGTTCACAAATAGATAGTTGGAGAGAAAGTAAAGAGACATCAAAAAATTTTTACGTGGAAAACTCAGAAAGGAAAAAAAAACCACATGGCCTTACCCATGTGAGAAGATTCCACTATGTTTTGAGTTGGTTGTAAGTGTTGGCCCGCCCCTTAAGTTAGAGACGGTGAAATTACAATAGTTTGCAGAGTTGGTTGAACTCCATATGGATACTCAAGAGTTTATAATGATCGTGGTCGGATGACAGAGATCTGAAGTCTGGTGGTAGTAGCCGGGAGAAGGTCCAGTAGAGTTTGGCAAACAAGCAAAGTTTCAGTGGTATTCGGCGGTCGAGTGGAGCTTTGATAGTGATTGGCGGCCTGGCCACCATCATTGGACTGAAATCGCCCAATAGAGTATTTTAAACTTTGGCTAAATTTATGTAACATGTCATTTTCAAAATATACAAGTATGTTGTCACTCTATGCATGAAATGGGAACACATAACTTGAGATTCAAGAGAGCTAAAAACTCGAAGAATCCTAAAGCTCCACTAAACACCATTGTTAAACCACCATTGTGGGGGTATCGCCTGATTACTATCTTCGAACCATTGCCTAGCCATCACCATTGGACTAACTTCTATATGTTGCAATCGGACCACGATTTAACTACAACCACTCGATCTTTGTTGTCGAACAAGAAATGCTCGACCTCCATATTAGACTACTATCATCATCGAACCATCATCATTCGACCTATGTCACCAGATCTTTCCTTTCCAATCTTTTTATTTGGACCAATGTTGTCATTAGACATCACTATCACACCATGACCTTTATTATTGGATTGTTGTCGCCGAACTAGCATTTTCAGATTGCTGCTATTGTTCCACAATTGTGGGTTTGCAGCTACTCAACATTTATTGATGGATCACTATTGCATGACTATCGTATGCAAATCGCCGTTGCTCAAACACCATCATTGGACCGTCATCACGCAATTATCATCTTTGAACCACCATTATTTGACCACAACCATCTAAATGCCTCTCATCCTAACTAACTCTGCGACCTTCTCCATTAGCAACTCATACTCCTATAATCCTGCTTTCTCTAATTTTAGAGGCTAGCAAATCATTGTAATCAACACTCACTCATTGCAATCATTTCACAAGAGTTAGGCCCAATAATTTTTCCCATTCCTTAATCTTTTACATAAAAATTTAAGTGTCTCTTACATTCTCTTATTTCGTCTATATGTTAAGATATTTGCACAAATCTAAGACATAAAACTCGCTTGCTCTATTACGGTCAATTTTATACTACTCAATAAATTCATATAAACTAATTAATATTTATTATAAATTAGCATGAAGGATTAATATAACTAATATATTTTTTATATAAATAAATTAATATTTTTTTTTTATGATTTTTGTTAAGGTAGACGAAACAAACCCAACAACATCAGAGTAAAAGATAACAAAAGAAGAATAACTTTATTTCATATCAATCAATTGCATAAGTGCTAACATAGTAACATCTCTATATAACCTTAAGAGAGAAAGGAAAAAAGAAAAAGTTAAAAACACGGGATACATGTGGCTATATATGTGGCTACATAAAAAGATAGACATCCAAAGGGTAAACCAGTGCTTCTAGTAACCTTAACAAAATTTTATTATTTAAAATTTTAATAAATAGAATAAATTCTATGTTAGAAAAATATTTTCTAATATTAAGATATATTATTTAATTAGGGTGATATATTAATATCGATTAAATAATAGAGTGATATCGGATATGTTAATGATTATGGAGAATTATATGAATATCGTAAATAATAAAAATTAGAGTAAAATATCAGTAAATATATTAAAAAATTTTAAAAATGATTATTTACTACAAAAAAATGGGTCAATATCAACCCCTATTTGTTTATATCATTGATCTTCGTAAGCTTCACATATATATCGGGGGTTTAAGGGGGCAGCACCCTCTAGCGGCCCGGAACAAATTTTATTTACTAAAAAATAAAATGATGAATTATATTTACTATTTGTTGGAGATAATTGCCTAAAGATCATAGTATTTTTTTTTTTTTGGGGGGGGGGGGGAAATTGCCTAAGAACCCTTGTAATAATGACTGAATAAAGAATACGACAAATTACCAAAAGAATCATATAATAATTTTTTTAAAAAAAATTATTTTAGGGGGCCCTGTGTCGTCCTCTGGGTGTCAATGATTGACCTGGCATGTCAACCAGTTCTGAATTTAGCACGAAAAATTTGAATTCAAGTTTACACGTTTAATATACAAGTCGGATTCCAATTGTGTTTTTCGACTTTTTTACTAGACAGGTCGGTTTGAGTTGACCTGCAAATTAATTTTTTTTCTCGAAAATGACCTATTTAAAATATTATATATATGAAATAAAAAAGAATCTTTTTTTTTTTCTTAGAATTTAGGCGGACTATCTTTCTTTGTTAGATCAATCACCATCTAGCAAATCTATCTACTAGATCACGATAATCTTCATTCCGCTTGCTCAACGTATCAAATTAGACCTTTCTAAATTTCAAAATTGGAAAATAAGAATGCTACCATGAAAAAATATAGTTTTATATATGTTCATAAATTTATTGGAATCCAATGAAATAAACCCAAAGCAATCGAATAAATGAAAATGATCTCATATAAATGCATATTTAATAAATATGAAGAAAGATTAATGCTTCGTTTGGGACAGCTTTTTTATTGCTTTCTAAAACAGAGTTTTAGTACAATTTTTTTTATTTTTGTACTAAAACTCCATTTTAGAAAGCAAAAATAAAGCCGTCCCAAAGGAACCCTAAGTAACGTTAGGGAAATCAAAAAATTTCTTCATTTATTTTCTTAAATGAGAAGCAATTACATTTTAATATTTTAAAGTTATCAATTAATCTTAATAAAATAATAAAATCAAAGATCAAGATTCTACTTGAATAATTAAAATGAAAGACTGGAATTTTATCTGAGAAAAATTTTAAACGACATTTATAATAGTAGTATAGATATAAGGTAAACTAATAAATGCAATTTACTTTGATGTGAACCGGAGATTTAATGTGAACTTAGAGGCAATGATATATGTTTCTCATATTGACAATGACATAGTTCAAACCTAATATGTTTATTCTCCAAACCGAGTTACCAGAAGACCGACGTTTTGTATGACCAAATCTAATATATTTATTCTCCTAACCGAGTTATCGGAACACCGACGTTTTATAACACCAAACCATCTAAGGCAACTCTCTCTAATCTTATCTGTAATTGGAGCTACTCCAACATTTTCACATATATACTCGTTCCGCATTCTATCTCTAAGAATAAAGCCACTCATCCATCTTAGTATTCTCATCTCTGCAATACTATACTTAATTTAATGCTTCTCTTTAGATAATCAAAATTAAAAAAAAAAATTCACATAACATCAAAAAAATCTATCCCTATCATACATAAAGTCATAATATGCAATGCCTAAGAGAGAACACAAAAATTGTTCCTTTGATTCCAAACATGCCTGACCAGACTTAGCTATATATCCAATCACAATACTGACAGCCTATGAAATATTCAAATGTGTGCATCTTATAATATATATGATGCTTCCAACTGCACCAGGTCAAGTAATGTGCTTCTTCTAATGAATGAAAAGAAGCTACTGCAAATACAAAAGACTATCTAACAGAGAACAAATAGAACAAATAAAAAGCGCATTAATGCTTCTTATTATCTTCATTCAGGAAAAAAATAACAGTAGCCTCAACATATTTATGCTTACATCAGTTTCTAGACTTCGTTTCAGATAGTTTGTTACTGCTTTTTATAGTAACTTTTTAGTACAGAAATTTCTTGGAAATAAAGAAAAAATATTAGCCAAAAAGCCATTCCTTAGGTTTCATTTGAGACGACATTCTTACTTATTCTTAAAGCAGCTTTTTCGTATAAAAATTTTAATTTCTAAACTAAAAAGCTATTTTAAGAAGCAATAAAAAAGCCGTCCCAAACGAAGCCCTTTGTTTCTAAATTTGTCTTATATCTCTAGTCATAATCAATGATACAAATGATTATCAAACAAAGTTCTACTAAAATCATGAAACATACAATAAAAACAACAATATCAAGCATTTATCCTACTACGTGGGGTTGACTACATGAATCTTTTTTTTTTCATTGTCCTATGAAGAGTCAAATTATCATTTAAATCTAATAAAGAAAGGTCATTTTTAATATTTTCGAACCAAATCTTTTTAGATCTATCTCTATCTTTCTTAGCATAGGACTGTAAAATTTTATGTACCACTGTCTGGAAATTATTTCAGGTTATAAAGGGACTTTTAATAGACGTATGACATTTCCTTCTTGTAACTTGGAATCCTGGAAATTGCTCATGTAAATCTCCTCATCAAAAGTACTACGAAGAGAAGTTATCTATTTAGTTATTCAAATTCAGGTTCTATATCGCAACCACTAGCACTTTACATCTATGTAGCTATAGCCCTCTGAACCAACTATCCTTCACATTTGATATTATCTTCACCTTAAGTTGATTCATTGTGCTTGAAGATTCACTATAGCCAACTATTTCTTCTATCTTGAAGGTTTAGAACTAAGGTTTTATTTGGGACAATTTTTTTATTGTTTTCTAAAATCTATATTTCAGTAAAAAAATTTATAGTTCAACAAATTTCTATATAAAAAATCGCTTTTAAAAAACAATAAGAAAGCTGTCCCAAACGAAGCTTAAATCTCAAATTTCTTTTTTCTGCAGATCTACTCATTTACCAGAGCTGTAGGTCAGTTGTTTATTCTCTTCATCTGGCAGTTTTCTCAAAATTGGATGCTCTTAATCACCATTAGACATCACAAAACTTAGAATATAAGAAGAAGAGGAATCCTCGTAATCAAATCTTTAATGTGTCTAATCTATCTCTTGAACCTACAAAAACAAAAATTTCTTTTGATTATGGTGGTATCACCACCTAAAAATGTCCATATAAAGGAAGCTGATATGATGAGCTATTATCTAATAGTGCATACTAATCCTCAAATCTGAAATGTCTTTCTTCTTTTCAATCCCCTCTAGAATCATTAACATATTAACATTTAGTGAAATATTGATCGACTCATTGAGCATAACATCCTTACTGGTCAAGATCAGGTGACTTGGTTTCAATACACCATATTTTGTATCCCTTCACCTCATCTAAATATCCAAAGATCATAAACTTCTTGACTATATGGTACTCTTTCTGACAGAAGCATAAGTCAAGAACTCTTAAAACTAAATAATTTGCAGGACCCAACCACAGCTTCTCAAAAATCTCCAACTCAATAATAGTACCAGGGAATCAATTCACTAATATGCATACCCCATAAGTAAAGCACTTCAATTTATGATGCTTTGATGCTTTCCTAAAACATAATACTCATAGAACTCTAAAATTCAAGCTACAAAAAAAATATCTAAGACTTGACTTCAATAGGCCCACTTTGATATATGCTTAAGCTTCATGTATCATAATATTATCAAATCATCTAAGAGAATAAGATATATTGCAGCAATAATTTGAAGACCTAGAGGAAGTAAAGATTATGAAGTCTTTTTTTTTTGCTCTCATCAAAATTATTCCGCTCAAAGAGATACGATTTAGGCTTATTGAAGTTCAAACAACTCAAAGAGATACGATTCTTTAAAGTTGGCAACTGTTTGACCTCTCAAAAGTCCTTACAACTCTATTATATGTCTTGATTATAACCATCCTCATCCAAACAATCTTACAAGTTATGTCAGTTCGTATACGGACACTTTCACTTTTGACAAACTAAGCAGAAAATCAATCCCCATGTCAAGTCATATAAGAAGAACATTTAGAATTAATGATTCATTCTTTAATAGAAGAAACATCCTTGTTAAAATTAGACAAACCTAACTTTTTACTCACAAGTCTCCAGAAAATTCACATGATCAACATAAATATTGAGGCAATATTTGAATTAAAAACTTCTGGAAATAAATTCAAGACCATCAAAACTCCGATTTCAATAAACTTATAATTGATTGGAACATCTCGACGAGACAAACCCATTGACACTACAAATGATCTAATCCGACTCCAAATGAAACCAATCAAGCACTTTGAAGCATATTTGAAAATTTTTTAACATTAATTAAAGGATCAAATGCTCTCCAAATTTTACGTGCTTATAGTCAAAGCAAGCAGCTTGACGAGATGAATCCAACGAGCCTAATATCATTTAATTTTAACATCATTAAATCATTCAAATGATGAATAAATAATCTATGATCAAGAGGATCTATATAGATCATTTAATAGATAGTTTTGGATTCTCGCCAAATTTACCAAGATGCACCTCTAAAAAAAGATTATAAATAAAACTCCATTTTCTACATAAAGGAAAGTTTGAGAGCTACAGAGCTAAAAAACTCTACTGCATATTATGGCAATCAATGTCGACAAGCACTACAGCAATCTATGATGCACCGACACGACACTTAAAGAGGGTATGCAGTGTCGGACACGGACACACGTCGGACACAACATGGACACATGTCCGACACGGCATTGGAGTGTTGCAATTAAAAAAATTAAAATTAAAATCGGACACACATGTCCGGTTATTAAATGAGGTATCGCAAGGTACATGCTCGGTACCGCTCAGTACATGCTCGGTACCGCTCAGTACATGCTCGGTATCGCTCAGTACATGCTCGGTACCGCTCAGTACATGTTCGGTACCGCTTGGTACATGCTCGGTACTGCTAGGTACATGCTCGGTACCGCTTAGTACCGCTAGGTACATGCTCGGTACTGCTAGGTACATGCTCGGTACCACTCAGTATTTTCCCATACAAACAACTTACGAACTTTAAAAACAAGCAGAACTTCAAAATTACTCTTACAATAAAATTTTGTTCCCCGCCAGCGGGCAGCGCCCCCTTGGACCCCTGAAAAACTGGTATATTGTTTTACTCATGTTGTCTTATTATTGGGATATTTTGATTTCACTTCATATCAATTTAATTTGGTGTATTCATATGTATGATTGGTTTGTTAGCAAAATGAGCTCTGCTACTAGCAAGGGTGGATTAGGTGAAGGTTCAAAAGAGCCATTTGTCCACGTCGTGTCCGTGTCCTATATTTTTAAAAATTATTATATATTATATTAAAAAATATTATGCCGTGTCCATGCCGCACCCGTGTCCTATATTTTTAAAAATTACCGTGTCCTGTGTCCGTGTCGTGTCGTGTCCATGTCGCCGTGTCCGTGTCGGTGCATCATAGACAGCAATCCCTATCACCATCACTAGACTTCTGTGATTTAACTATTGTTGTTGGGTTTTAAGTTTTAACTATCTGCTTGTGAACACCCAATTTCTATAATCCTTATAATGAGAATCACACAATTGTTCTCAAGTGCATGATCTCATCGTTTCAATTGAGAGAAAGCAAAGATTCCTATATCTTTCATTATATAGTGGATTCATTCAATGGAGACATAACCCATGATGTTTTCCCTTTTTTAATTTTTCATATTAAAACTCTAATGTATGTTACATACTTCTATCTGCAAGTGTTAAATATTTATATAAAGCTAAGATATTAAATTTTACCGTTGCAAATTTTATATCATGTAACAATACTCTATTATTGATGCTGACGGAGAGGAGCTATATTTTTTAGCATAAAACTTTAATCCATTAGATGGGACTATCTCCTACATATAGTTAAACTTTGTTACCAACTTGTTGAAAAAAAAAGCCAAAGTAAACCTTTTAGAGAGCACCAAAAAGAACAATAGGATCAATCTAGGAAAATAAAAATATTATAGTATTACCTCTCACGAATACGATAGAACAATAAAACAATCATATAAAAAAATAAGCTAGAATTTACATGATTCAACCAAACAAGACCAGAGGCTGAGGTACAAACAATCTGCTATCAAAATGCATCAAGAAGAGCTAAGAAAACGACCTGAACACTAAGGCTTAAGAAACAATAAGAAAGTCATCCCAAATGAAGCCTAAATTCTCTTAAATCAATACGAATGAGAAGAGTTCAGAAGACCACCAAGCAAAATCTTAAGGAAATATTTCTCAAAAGATAAAAAAATAGAAATTCCTTGTTACCAAATCTCCGGGAAGAGTTACAGCTCTAAATCCCTTAAAAGAGAAGTTCTCAGCCACAAATATCTCTCTGCTCTTCTTTGTTCAGTAAGTTGAAGGAGAAGTCAATCCCTTCCCCAAGTCCTGATTGTGACTAGTACAAGAAATTGTTCGCTCACATAGAAAGGGAGCCACAGCTGGTCCTCCTCTAGACCATACTCTTGCTCATCAAGTCAAGAAACGAAGTTAGGGTTGAAGTGTGAACTAACAAAATTACCTCAAGGAATTTCAATAATTCCTACACTTACCCTTATGAGAAGCTACATGAGGCGGTAAGCATAAACCCAACAAAAAAAAGGAAAATGAAATGATCCACCCCAATCAAAGAACCATGCAAATGATATATTCTCCATATTTGATTACCGGAGTGCATAGACAGCCATAACCAATTAAGTTGATGAAAACTAAAATGAAACAACTTGTGTATCAACAATTCAATCCAGACACTTAACTAAAATTAAGGCTACGTTTGGGACGGCTTTCTTATTGCTTCATAAAACAGCTTTCTAGTAAAAAATTAAAACTTTTTTACTAAAAAGGTACTTTAAGAAGCAGTAAAAAAGCCGTCCCAAATAAAGCCTAAATCTCAACACTAGCATTCACTAAGTTGTAGCGAATGAAACTTCTGTATAACCACAAAGTAGCTTTAAGCTAAGCACACAAGATAATAACAAGTTTCATAAAATTTAAAAAAAAAGTAGTTATAAGTTCTGTGCAACTATCTAGAAAATCCTTGTCAAATGACAGCAGTAAATCTGGAATACTTGAAACTGTACAAAGCTTGATGTCAATCAGATTCAGTTCACAAAAAGCAACAAGAAGCAGATAAATAGCAAAGCAAAAGCTAACCAAAGAGAACCTGTGTGCTAGAGGGTGTCAGGTCACAAAAGGTAAGTGGAACATCTATTTCACGCCACCGAATTGAGAAGGTTGATTTCATACGATTGCCAACAGATACAATAGACCTTTCCCTCTGCACAAAACCAATAGCTACATGAAGACCTCGGCCGACAACATAGATTGTCCAACCAATAGCGTTGACAGAAAAAGGCTTTCTTATTCTTTCTGGCACAGAACAACCCTCAATAGTTCCCCATGAATCAGATTCTGTATCATAAACCTTAACTCTCATCCCTTCATGCTCAGAAATCACAAAAAGATGTCCATCCAGAATCACACTTAAGCCTGTCCACCCTTCTCGCATACCAGCAGTCATAGACTCCCAGGTATCCGTCATCGGATCATAAACTTGCCCCCTCGGTGAAGACAAGAACGGCCAGACCCATCCTTCTGTGACATAAAGCTTTCCACCAAGCACAGCAGAGTCATAGGAAGACATGTTGGTCAGCATCCTCGAAACTGGATGCCAAGTCCCTTTAGCCGGATCAAAGACCTCAGCAGAATCAAGCTCATATTGATCAGTACTAAACCCCCCAGCAACATAAACCATTCCATCAATCACCCCACCAGCAAAGAATGACCGTGGCGTGTGCATTCTCGTCATAACAGTCCACCGATTTCTACACACTTCAAACTTCAGTACCAAATGGAGAGGGCAGTCCATGTCTGAAACTATCCCTCCACAAACCAAAAGAGAAGCCTCTTGTGGAATTGCAACACAACCAAATCCATGAGGACAAACACGGTCTCTGCATGGCATTGCTGGAATTGTATGCCAAGAGAAATGAGCAAGGTCCATAACCTGCCATTGGATCCTTCCGTTACAGCGGTGGAAAGCAAAGGTAAACAAGAAGGGGCTGCTGAACCCAAGAGCTCTTCTTTGAGTAAAGAAATACTCCTTCCGTGCAAGGAGATGTCGCCACCGCCGGCACACAGCACGGCAAGTTGAATGGAAATCGAGGGGCAATCGGAGGAGGCAAGTAAGGGCAATATCATCAGGAAGACCAGGAATTAGAGGCCCTAATTCAAGTGTTAAAATGGAATCTAATGGACATGGATGAGGTGGTGTCATTTGCAGTCTAAATTTGGGAGATAGCCTCATCTGATTATCTCCAAGCTTGTGTACTGGGGATTGATGGGATGAAACTCTAACTCTTTGCATACTTCCCACTCAATTAAGAAAATGATGAGGATCTAATAAGGAAATCCTACTGAAAACCTAAAATTTGCCCCTTTGTATTGTGTTCTACATAGTTACCTGTTCGCCTAATTGTTGCTAGATATAGATGAATCTAAATCTAGAAACCCTAGCACAAACGATACAGAAAAAGCCACCTTTATATAATTGGGGAAACCCCTAATTTTCTTCGGTACTACTATAACTGGGAAGGCACATATCAATCATAAAGCCCAAATTAGCACTCCACCTTTGGCTTTTGATTTAGAATGTAGCTTAGACAACACAACTAAGAATTCAAAAGGATTGCTTCCAACATGTCATATAAAAATCAGAACTTTGATGTTACCTCGCAGAAAGATGATCAAATGGAGGAAACTTAAAAAAACCCTATAATCAAACAAGATGAACTGCGAGAAGCTCAATTTACCAGCGAATTTGCATGTTGAATCCGACAATGAGAAGCAAAAGAAGAAACTCTTCTAAAAGCCATAGCCAAAACCTAAGGGCAACCGAGCAACTCTCGGGGTCTCTCTCTCTCTCTCTCTCTCTCTCTCTATAGTCGGTTCTCCACTTCTTTCTTCTTATCTCTCTTAATCTTGGGGCTTAGCTCTTTTTTATTTTTTATTTTATTCTTGCAAAAGGACAATATAATTATAGAAATGGTAATCAAATCAGTTTAATTAGAATTTTGTCAAAAATATAAGTAGAATTATAGATATATATTATCTATAAATTATCTATTTATTTTTTTAATTTCTTTTGTAACTATCGAGTTTGTATATTTATTTATATTATAATTAAATATTAAAGTTTTAATAAAAATAAAAAATAGTAGTTTAAATTCTATTGTGAAATTTAATATTTAAATGATAATCTAAAGTTAGAAATAAGATAGTATTAGTTTCATAAATATTTAAAATAAGAATTTAGTATAAAATTGCCCAAAATTTAAAAAAAATATTCTTCAAAAAAGATTTCTTAAGACAAATTTTTTTAACTTTTAAAATAAAAATGCTCCAAATGAATTCCATTAATTAGGATTTCAACTTATTTTGATAATAATTATTAACTTAATTAAGTTGTTAATCAAGGTGCCTTAAATGATTAGGTCAGGATTATATGACTATAAAAATATAAAATTAACTAATAATGTTTCTTAAGCCAATGGTGATTAATTAGCTTTTCTTTAATTTATTTTATATGAATTAAAAATGATATGTAAGTTATTAAATAGTCACTAGCATTATTTTTTTTACTTTCATAATTATGTAATAAGTAAAATGTATATAGTGATTAATTCTTAGCTATTTGAGCTAGCAAAAAATTCAATTATGTAAAAGTGATATATCAATTACATATTAATTAGGAAAATTTACATACATACCACTTTATTTCATGTAATTTACATATCTAACAATCAAAACATTAATATTACATGTCTACCACCCATTTAAAACTTTAATATCAAATATATCACTCCCATAATTCATTAATACCATTTATATCATCCTATAAACTTTAATATTTCATTTTATGCATCCAAATTTGTTCTATTTGTTGGTAGACATATAATATTAATGTTTTAGGTGTTAGATATGTATATAGCATGAAAAAAAGTGCTATGTAAATAGTATTAGAAGGCTGATGTTCGACATCATCAAAAATGTCAATGTAGTCACTGCAACCAAAATAGACATCAGTGATGACAATCATCATTGCCAACAAGTATGATGTTTGCAATCAATAACAATTTTGATGCATCATTATCATCAACACTCCTGATGTTGGATATGGCCAATAAGATTGATACGTGATGTCAAAAAGAACATTGGTATCTCTCATTCCCCACCAAAACCCACAATCAACAATAACCCCAAGCACCTTCATTGTTAATGAGGTTAAAGTCTACCATCGATCGACACAAGCATAAATGCCCACCATCTTCATAATGGCTAATGATCACCGTCATGAACAAAATTGATGCCGGTTTCCAATAAACTCAATGATGTCTTCATTAACCCTTTATGCTTGTTCTTAGTAATCTTGATGCTTTCCTTCTTTAACAAGATCAAATTTCATCATTAGCACCAATATCAGGACCCTTTGTCATTGCCCAAACTAATATGCATCTTCGTTAACAAACTTTGATACGAATTATCACAAATAATGTCAGAGCAACCCGTTGACACCAATATTGACACTTACCACCAAATTTGATGTTTGCTCTCCTCAATAACCCTAACATCCCACCATAGTTTAGACAATTAATTCCCATCATCAACAATAATGTTGAGGCCTATTATCCTCAACAAGGACGATACTTACTACTGTAAACAACATTTATGTCTACCGTCGCAACATGCTGATTATCACCATTAACACTAGTAATAATGCATCACATCATTACCAAGGCTAATGCTCATCATGATAAACAATCTTGATTCCTATTATCACCAATAAAGCTAATGCCAGCCAATCATCAACAAACATACATATGAGATATTCTTCACTTATTTGCCTGTGTAGAATTTTCCTTTAATGTAAACATAAAAAACTCTTCCTACCCAATGAATATTCTTGCTACACCACCAAAAATTGTCTTGATTGGACATGAATCTCGATGCAAATATGTGTAAAAAACTTTCAAAATTAAATTCGCAATTCTACCCGGCCGACCGTCGATGGACTTCCAACCGAACGCCCATAGCCGCCAGACTTCTGCCCGATCATCGTCAAATCATTGCCTGTCCGCCGAACTTCCACCTAGACGTTGTCGGTCTTCTGCCTAACCGCTGTCAAACTTTCTCCCAACTCTCTAAATTATTATAATTTCACCGCCCCTAAGTCAAGGTACAAATCAGCCTTTATAATTCACTCAAACTTAATAGAATCTTTTCACCTGGGCTATACATCTTGGGTTTTTCCTCTTCAAAATTTTCACGTAAAAAAGATATAATATTTTACTACTCTCTTTCTCTTAAGTCACCTATTTATGTACTGAATATTGTACATCGTTAAGACTAAAAGTTTAATCTCTTAGGATTAAAGCATCTTTAGCATTTAAATCTCATGCTGGAAACAACCCTCAAGGGAACCTCGAGGCAAATTAACTTGGTAGAAAAGAATCCTTTTTGTTGAATTTTTTTAATTTTTTTTAATTTAAATGAGCTGTAACTTTATTTAAATTTTATATCTATATTATAAAATTCAACCTAACAATACATACATTAAAAAATTATAAAACAAGTTAAAAAAAAAAGTAGTTGGCACAATTATTAAAATGAATCATCTTCAACGGTTTATTATTAATAATACTTTTATTTCATTTAATTATATAATAATAAATATATTTACATTTATTTAAACTCAATAAAAATAATCACATGATATTATAAAATACTAATTTTTTTAATAAAATAAAAAAAATTCAAGTCAAAGAAATACAACTAATACAGAAAGTACTAAATTAATTAATTACAATTAATACTAAATTCAAAATAAGTAGGACAACTTCATTGAAAGGAATATGAAATCCCTCGTTGAAAAAGGAAGATTAATGAAGTAACAAGCACCTCTTCAACAAAATCATTGACATAGAGCCATCAAGAGATAATAAATTCTTCCTTCATAAATTGAAGTCAAATAAAAGGTATAAATAAGTTATCAGGCGCCAGTCACTTCTGATTTGAGTTTGAACTTGATTAATTAATTAAATTCAAGCTCGAACTCGAGCTTTATTCTATGAGTTTGATTTACTGCGACTAATATTAATCGTTTTATATAATTTTTTTTTCATATTAGTAAATTATATTGGAATAAAGAATTTTATTTGTTAGATATGAAATGCAATAATTTAATCTTTAAAACATAAACTAATTAAAGTAATTCTTGAAAAAATATTATATAATTATATTTATTTGAAAAAAAATCTTATATTGTTTGATATAATTATGCAACTATCATATTTGGCTTTAAGGTTAAAAAACTCTTATATAATTATATAATATAAAAACTATATTATTATTATTTTGAAATTATACAGGTAAATTAAGGACAAAGTCTTTAATCCTTTATCAATTAAAATTTTAATTATATCACTGATAACTATTTAATTAATAAAAATTTTTGATTAAAGAAAACTCTAATGTGCTAATCCAAACTTAAAAAAATTAATTATCAGAACAGATAAAAACTTTTTATGAGAATAAAACACCGCTATTTGGCTTCTAATATTTTGTTTTGGTCAAACAAACAAAGCACAAAATATAATTATGTCAAAGAGCAGTTAACAGAAGAGATTAGTAGTTAATTATAACTAACTAAAAAATTGGCTGAAACGATCTTTGTAAATGAAAGTAATTTGGGTCTAAGCCCGATTCAGAGAGCAAGCCCATTGGGCCCCTTTTATTAACAAAGCCCATCAGGCCCTCAGGTTCATTTCATTGTAAGCCCTTTTTTTAGGTCACATCATTTTTTGGATTTATGATTCTGTGCGAAGTGCGGAGGACATCCGGAGACCAATAAAAATACGCCACGTCACTCCATTGCTGAGTACCCAGCTTGGTACCTGCACTCGGTACCGCTGGATACCCAGTGTTTAACCAAACGGTTCTTCTATCCGGTGTCCATACAGAATAAAAGCTCCCCCTATTATATTTTACATATCTCAAAATAATTCCAATGTTCTAACTAATTCTAAAATTTATATCTTGATATTCTCATCTTTTTTTTTTTTTTGAAATTTGAACGAATTAATTCACACATCACATATGCAAACTTTAAATTCAAGACTTCTTAGTTGATAGCTTAAAATAATTTTGATAGAGCTGTATATATTCCCAAATAGATGGTCAGGATTTGTTTGGGACTACAATAATCATCTGTAAAATAATTGTTGGAATAATAACATATTTTTTAATTTATTATGTGTATTATAGATTACTTCTTAAAAAAATAATTTTCTTATAATTAATGAATTTTGTAGACTTAGGATCTATTTGGGACAGTTGCAGCGTTTTATAAAGTTAGTTGTGAAGTTTCATTAGGGAAAGCAGCTTAGCTACTCCGGTTGCATAAAATAGCTTCCATCTTAAAAATATTTGAAAAATAATGACAAGATATCAAGAAAGTAGTCGCTAAAAGAAATTATGGTCATTATCTGATAGTCAAAATAATGAGAAAATTGCCTCAAACATATTCTTAATTATGACTAAATAGAAATATGTCAATGATATATAAAATTGTGTTTAAATTCTAAAATGAAGAACTAAGACTTGAATCCTTCCCAAAATAAGTCTGAACAGAATTTGGGATTATGAGCAATCAAACTTAGTCAAAAGTTAATATTTGTATATTGCAAAATAAAATTTTTATTTTTGAATGTTCATCTCGTTAAGATTTACATTTGCATCAAACAAGCAGCGAAAACGCCCTTTTAGTTCTGGTTTAAGGTTTCATTTGGGACAACTTTCTTATTTCCTTCTAAAACAACTTTCTAATACAAAATTTTATAATTTAAATACTTTTTGTTATAAAAAGCTCTTTTAGAAATCAATAAAAAAGTTGTCTCAAACGAACCCTAAGGCTTTGCTTGTGACAGGTTTAGACCATTTCTTGTTCACTGTCTTTAAGAGCTTTTTTACTAAAAAACTAATTTAGAAAGTTATCCCAAACGAAGCCTAAATTAAAATACAACAACTAAAATCCTTAAGAAGAAATGCAAGAACGCTCTTCTGCACTTGTGCTTTGGCCGTGCATCGTTGTTATTCAAAAAGTCAAATTTAAAACAAATAATATTTTTTTATTGGTAAATAGCCTGTCAATTATCTGAAATTTCTTTAAGCTCAGATAGTGAGTGGGGTGGCTGTAACTTTTTATAAAAGTGATTAAGAAACTGTTGATGATAAAATAATTCTTTTCAAAATTATTGCACATTTTATAAATATGTTCTTTTTTCAAAAGTTAAACATCATTTTTCTTACAGTTCCACACGTTAATAGATATGATTATAAAAAATAGATTCAACTACAAAAACTTTTAAGAAATAACGATAAACTATTAGCCAGACGAAAATGTGAATGCGATCTAAAAAATAAAGTAGCTAGCAGAAAGCTGAGCCAAATATGTCATCGATCTTTTTAAAAGTTTCAAATCTTATCAGTCTCATATTTTATTCAATGATATACATATTTTATTTACAATATAGGCTAAATATTTCACACATTAAATTCCTTAAAATATTTTTTTTCTAAAATATATTTCCATTTCTTTGCAAATTCAACCAAAATGAGCACCTAGAAGAAGAAAAATTCTTTTCCATCTCTCCACAAGCAAAGATTTTTATGTCTTGATCCTTCATTCCCTCTCCCAAGAATATAGACAATTAATCGTATACTTTACATATCAAAACATTTGAGATGATAGCCTACCTTGAAAGAATGTTATGAAGGAATTCCAATGAGGCCTAGTGGGAAGAGAATTTGGACTTTCTATCATGAAATTATTATCTCTAATTAAGTGCTAATTAATATTAATTAAGAGAGGACAAGTCTTATTTTTTATTGAAAAATAGTTAATGACTTTCTATCTTCTCTTAATTTCTTTGTCAATTATTCTTCTTAGTTGTTAGTTTCAAAAGTTTTCACCAAAAATATTAAATTATTCTTATTTTCAACTATCTCATCAACCTTAATTATAGTTCTAAAAGGAAAAGGTGGCAAAATTTAGTACCCAATTGGTCTATTCTTATCAACCCTCTCAAGCCTTGGAAATTTCAAGAGAATTTGTTGGCTTCACTTTGGATAAGGGAAGAAAAAAAATTTGTGAGGCAAATATATTGTGAAAGTTTATAAAGTATTTTTTTTCTTTCTTTGTTAGGATGGGAGAAAAACTTTGTGAATATTTTGATTTTGTGACTTGTTTATTGATGTTTGAATCAATTCGATCACTTCTATCATATATGAACGGAAATAAGTTCGATTGAATTTGAACAATATAAATGTGGGGGATTTAAATTAAGACTTCATAATTTTATATTTTAGTTATCTAATACCAATTTTTTTTTTATATAATATTTTTGTGTCATAATCACATCAAAATATATACTTAAAAATATGTATTCTGCTAAAAAAAGTAAAAATTTTTATGGTTTTAAATATCTAACACTAATTTTTTTTATTTATATAATACTTAATATTCATAAGATTTTTAACCATTTGATTTTTTATATTGTAATTACAATTTCATTTGCTAACATTTTATCACAATTTTTAAGAAATTTCTATTAATGGAAACCTGTTTTTTTGTCAGATTAGCTAAATTAAATTTTTCACAGCAAATTCATAACCGAATTAACTTTAAAAAACACTACAGCTGCCTGAAGCAGACCCTTAATTGCATCAAAAGATATGCTTAAAAATATCTTTTATATTTTGAAAAAATTAATAAAAATATCATTTTTAATATGGGTTAAAAATGAATATCTAAATATAAATATTAGATTTATAAACGCATAAAAATTGTATCATATATAGATAAATCCCATATAAAGTTTTATGCCTCTATTATTTATTTAATTATTTCTCAATCTCTTTTATAATTATCTTTTGATGCATCATTTTTATTATAATTACATTTCATTCCCTTTCAATCAACAAATATAAATGCAATAATCGAAAAAACATTTTAAATAATGAGATATTTTAGACCTGATCACAAATAACCACGTGGAGAAAAGACATTTGAAGAAGGGAATAATATTTATAAAATAAAATATTATGTCATTTTCAATTAGAAATTTGATTAATAATATCTTCTACGTATAATTTTCAGCTTTTTAATAAAAACAAATATCGTAGAAATAAGTTTGAGGTTCGGAGCCGTCGAATGCCAGCGAAGCAATGAGATCATAGAATTTAGAAATTTAATTAATTTATTTATTAATAGCTCAGTGATGATGCTTCTTTGCATGTTCCCAAAAAGGATGGCGTATTAATTCTATCCTTCCAATAATTATTTTCTATTAATTTATTTTTAATGTGTCCCATTGAGAGTAGACATTAATGTTGGTTAGTTAGTTGAAATATTTTTTTTTTCTGAATTTTTCTGTAAAATTGAATACAATTTATTTTTTCAGTTAAAAAGATATGCATATTCTATGTGGCTTCAAAAATTTTATTAGATTGGTAAAAATCTTGTTGCATTATTTTATATTAACAATTTTCAAAATTAAATTAGAACCATTTAAATTCTATTTTTAGCAAAATTATAGTATAACTAAGGGGAAATTATTACGCGTGGTCACCAGACCGTTCAGAGATGAATCAGGATGCGTCATGTCACCCCGGATACAACGGTACACAACACCGGTACATAGCAAATGGCGATGTGGCGCGTCGTTATTCGCCTCTGGAAGGTGTCCATTGACCGCACGTAACAATTTCTCCTAAGGCTTTGTTTTGGATTATTTTCTTACTACTTTCTAAAACAGCTTGGTAGTACAAAAATTTCTAATTCAAATTATTTTTATATTAAAAAGTTTCTTTATAAAACATAAGAAAGTTGCTCCAAATGAAGCTTAAATGTTTCACCAACACAAATTCAAGGACAATAAATGTTATCTGATCTAAGTCCAAATAAGTTTAAATCATGCACAAGAAGTAATGTTAACAAATTTTAGGGCATTAATTGAAGAACCAAACAACCTCCAAATCTTGCATGCTAGTCAAATCAAGCTGCTCGAAGATATAAATTCAGCAAGTATAAGATCATTCAATTTTAAGGCCATGAAGGCACTTAAATGTTAAATCAATTATTTATAATTAAATAATTCATTATGAGCTCACAATATAGTGTTATAGAATTTTGATGAAATACATCAAAATGTTACTCTTAAAATGATATTATAGATCCCTGTTCTCTACATGAAAAACATCTAAATTTGATATTCGATATAGCTTAGAGATTTGAAGAACTCTAATGCACTATCGGACATTTGAAGCCGACAATTACTACCAACGAACACCATCATTTGATGCATCTTCCTTAATTGTGAGAAAGAGCAGACTCATATGATCTAATGCTATAACTTTATAATAAACTAATAATATTATTAACATTTATAATAAATGTTAATAATAATATCAAAATTTTATTAAAAAATATCTTATGATTAGAATTATTTATTTTTACTTATGAAATAAAATTAATAAATATTGTTATTATAAGCCTAAATATATTATATATTTAAAAATAGAAATTTTATTCATCATTAAAATATTGATCGAATAGAGCACAAATCCTAATATAATATTTCTTAGTTCTGAATGAGTCCAATAAATTCATTGAAAGTAATACAAGTTAGGATCATCATAACTTCATTTTAATCAAATTTATTGTCACAATGAGTATCTCGAATGGTCAAATCTGATGAGCTCGATATCAAGAAGATTAATATGGACAATTTAATAGAGTGTTTGATTTTCGATCAAAATGATCAAAACATTAGTGGCCAAAAATATACAAATAAAATCAACTTCTAGACATTTGGGAAGGTTGTGTGAGGCCCCAAAAAGGATTCTAGATCATAGAATCTGAATCTCTACCTATCAACACCCGATGTCTGTTGTCACTAACAAGGCTGACATTCACCATTGCAAATAATGTTGAAGCCCACTATCACCAACAAGGCATACTTTCACCTTTGCGATCAAGGTTGACACCCATTGTCAGAGCTATTGAAGGTGGACAAAATAGTTAAAATGCTCGAAGTTGACACCAACATCTTATAAGGAAAAAAAATAAAGATTTCAGGGTGGGTAATTCCCTAAGCTTTTGCGGGTTCCTCCCCTGCCTACCGCCACCGCATATGCAAATGCTCGATGTTGACACCAACATTTTCGCCTGTTGTCACCAACAATCTCGACATTTACCATTGTAATAAGGATGACATTTGACGTCTCCATCAAAGTCAATGCCAACCATCGACATCAATACCAATGTCAATCATTGCCACTAAACTTATTGCTTGCTATTAAAATCAATACAAACACATGATGTCATTAATAAGCCATTATTAGCAATGTTGACATTCAATAAGGCTAACATCCACCTTCACCGCATAGGTTGATACACATTTTCGACACCAACATACATGCTCACTTTTGACACCAATGTAAATGCCCATCATTGCACCCAACATAGACGCTGGGTTGGGAATACCATTAGTGCGAGCGATGATCACCATCAGCACAAATGTCGATGTCTACTATAACTATAAAATTTGAAGCCCTTTGGTCACACCAAAGCCATCATCACATGTAACTGTTAACACAAATGCTGACACTCTCCATCAACACTAATGCAAGTGCTTACCATATTTAATAAAATGCAGATCTATCATCACCACTAAAGATCATGCCCTTTATTGACACCTCAATCAATACCAATGTCAATGCTCATAATTATCACCAACATTTATTTTCATCATCACCATCATCATGGACATCGAGGCTCATTCCCACTTTCCTAGTCATCAATTTCTCCTAGCCTCTTATAATACGACAAAATTTAAGAAAATAATCTCTTAATGATAACTCGTATCATAGTTTCTTTTAATTTTATCATAAAATTATATTATTGGACTGCAATATCTATCTAAAAGAAAAAAAAAACATTTCATTTTTTCTTTGTTAATGGAAGTAAATTTAAATTAAAGATTTTGATAACAATTTTTAAAATATTTATGAACTAAATTAGTTCACACTAACTCAAAAAAAAAAAAAAAAACAAAGAGTCCGTCCAAATGGAACACCTTTTTCTTTTAAAGTAATTAATTAGGACCGATATAATACAATAAAAATTTGATGTCCAAACAAGCACTACATTCCCAAGTACAAAAGTTCATTTAAATTAAACTAAGCTAATAAAGAGTTGTTTGACCACTCTGCAAAAGGTTGATACAATGAATATATAATGTATATCATATGATAATGTGAGCACAATGGCAGCAGCGAGCAGATGCATGCATGAAGGCTATCACACTAATATGAGTGGACCAGCTTTGTGTGGAAGACAAGCAAAAGAGTTAATAATGCCGAAATGGGGATGTTAAGGGTTAGGGATCGATATATAAGAGATCGACTACATGATTCTTTTTTCTCCATTGTGTCATGCTAAAAATCAATATTTTTCATTTAAAACTAATAAAGCAAGATCATTTCTAATATTTTCTAACAAAGTATTTTTAGGTCTACCTCTACCTTTCTTAATATAAGTCAAATCTAATATCTCTTCTTTTCTGATCGGGTCAACGGAAGGCCGCCATTTTATGTGACCAAACCATCTAAGGCGACTCTCTCTAATCTTATCTTCCACTAGAGCTACTCCAACTTTTTCACGTATATGCACATTTTGTATCCTGTCTCTAAAGGTAAATCCACTCATCCACCTGAACAACTATATTTGAGTCTATATATAGAATAAAAAAAAATATGTGTGCAGGTGCAGGCACAATATATGGAGTCTAATGTTCGTTTAGTTGAGGTACTATTTTCTGGCAATTTTTCAGAAATTTTTGTGTTGGGTGCTATTTTTTATAACCAAATTCACTAATGATCAATGGCAACTAAAAAAAGTTGATATCTAATTTTTCAAAGTAATATGTTTATAATATCCACAACAACAATTTGAAAGAAAATTTAATTTTTTCACAATAAATTGTTTATAATCAACTTGACAAAATACTACAATCATCCTAATTAGATCAGTTTTTTTCACAACAAATTTACCTTAAACTTTACAAAATATTACAGCCATCCAAATTAGATCTAAGTAATTTCCAACACTCCTGAAAAGGCAAATCATTTGGTTATTTTATACTTTTGTTAAAATAATACATCAAAAGAGCTCACATAGCCCATCCTTTATCTAACTTGTATCATAAGAAGAGTTCAAAGATCTTCTCTTTCTCTCTCTCTCTCTCTCTCTCTCTCTCTCTCTCTCCTCATATATCATATTGGCCAACCATTTCTTTTCATGGAAACAGTGAATCATGACGTCCAAGGTGCAAATTATGTACTCTCTATAAATGTATGCATAAGTGAGCAAAGACAATAATAAGAGAACAGATGTGATTGCCATCTTTCCATGTGATTTCCCGTACTGATCACTGCAAGGCTTGTGGAAATGCCAGCCGGGGCCTGCTCGAGGAACTCTCAACTCCATTCTTCTTCTTCTTCTTCTTTATCTGCTTGCTCATATTATTAGTTTTCTTCAATCATTGGTGCACTTTTGAACCACAAGTTCATCGAACTGTTCTTTTAGCCGTTGGACTTATTAATAAAAGAAATATTGCATGGTTGGCTAAAGTGTTCTGAATAGAATAGCAAAAATAATGTTGAAGTAGATGCATGAAATTTATGCCATTTAATTGATATTATTTACGAGCTATTCACCATTGAGTGTATAGGACAAATCGTTTCACAGAATGAGCAATGTAGCTAGCATTGTTTGATATGCTCACCAAGTCAGCATTTTTTTCTAACACTTTTTTCTTTTTGGAAAAAAATATAAAACATTTTATTGATGTTATGAGTAATATAAAACCGCCACAAATCTATAAGAAAGAGTAGTTTTCAGGCTATAGTGACGATTATGACCGCCTCAATTCTGTAAATTCGTGGCAGATAAAACTGATGCTATAATCATATTCACTTTAGTTGAATATGCCCCAACGGTCCTGAAACCACTACGAAATATCGTTGCAGTGCATTACAATCACAATGGTCGTGCATGTAAAGAATTTTTTGGTGGGAGAGTGAGAGAGGAAGAGAGAGAGTGAGAGGGAGAGAGAGAGAGAATGGGGGGAGATGAAACATGGTAGTTGGTAGTTAATTCTTGTGGAGGAGCCTAACGTGAAGACAATCAGTGTGGGGAATCCTGCCATTTAAGTTGGAAGGCACGCCATGATACATAGAGTCACATATGAAAATCTCTGCAAATAATAATAAAATTTTTTTTTCGAACGTCACTGTTCAAAGTTCTTGAATTAAGAAGATGGATGCATTGACCGATCGATCAGAGAAATGAAAAGAATAATAATAGTTTATATTAACAAAAGCTGATGGTTTGTGAAGACGGCATCTATATATAACAACGACTTGATTGATTATGGAATATTAAGAAGCAATTCTCCATGAATTCCAAGATCAAGCTCGGGATCATGCATGGCTCATGCATTTTGGCCGGTTCATGTTCTTCCATGTGCAAGTTCACAGGATTCTAAACCGGCCGGCCAACGGGAAGAAGTAAAGGTGCATTCTAAGATTTCGTTTGGGTTTTTCACTGTTTTTCAAAAAATTTTGTGGTAGAAAGCCCCTTAGAAAACACTAAGAAAACTATCCTAAATGAAGCCTAAGCCGTAAGTTTGATCAGCATGATTTTAATTACTGATTATTTTTTTATTTAATATATATTGACTTAAACTATTGTTAATCCCTTAAAGTTCACTATTAGCTCGTTCAAATTAATTAGGGTTGATACGTCATCATGAAATTATTTGATCGGGCACGAATCTCGGCACAAAAATCAAGTTGGAAACTTCATAAATTAAATTCGGGAGCATTTGAACTCCGATTTCAGCGAGCTTATAGTCAAACTGAGCGTCTCAGAAATATGAACCCAACGACACCAAATTCAACTCAATACGAGCTCAAATGAGCCAAAATCAAGCACCCGAAGCGCTGTTGGAAAGCTCGTACCACAATTTGAGTTACCAAACGGTATCAGCCGATTTTAACGAGCTTATAGTCGAATCGAACAGCTCAACGAGACAAATCTAACGAGCCTAAGATCGCTAGATTCCGACATCGCTAAGGCCTTCAAATAGCTGATGAACGGTGTATGATCAAGGGATTCAATATCAGCCGTCCATTCAACCACTTCCTGTTCGCCCCTGATCTCACACCTATTTACAAGCCATGCCACTCCAGTAAAACTATAAATAGACCCATCATTTCTCATAAGAGGGGACCCAAGTAAGAGAGAGAAGAAGAAGAGGAGGAGAATCAGCTCCTCCTCGACCATCGCCGGAGTTCTTTCCGCCGCCTGAATACGCCGAAATTCTGCCAGATATTCGGGAAACGCAGGAATTCTGCATAACTTTGTAATTGAATTTCAATTCAGAAGAAATTTTTTGTAATCTGATCGTTCTAACTTGTGGGACTAATCAGCCTCTGTACTTCAAACAAACACTAGTGGAATTACTTCAACTGGGCGTGGCCCCATGGTTTTTTCCCTCTTTCGGGTTTTCCACATAAAAATCCTGGTGTTATTTTCCTTTCCTGTTTGTGTGCTCAATATTCGTACAACGCTAAGACGAAAGTATTTCAACTCTATCACCGCGTATACCCTAGCCCGCAACAAGGGTTATCAAAAAAGTTTATTGTACACATTCGAACATGTTAGTTCAGTAACTATCTAGTGATTATTCGGCTGATTTTTATAAGCATATATTTTAAGAGCCAAATATGATTAAGACCTTTTTTGATGATATTTTTGCGTGGGTTTATATCTATATATGTGCAGATACATTGTGAATTATATGTTCTATAATTTATATATATGTGACTTTGAAGTTGACTTATGTGTTTAAACACTCGTATTTGGATCGTTAAGTTAACGAGTTGAGCACAAACAGAAAATTTTAGCTTGTTAGCCAAATGATCAAGCCGAACGACATTTGAGCGGAAATTTAATTTAAGTATATTTATGCAAGCTTAAGTAAAGAAAATTGGTAAGTAGTTTACATTAATAGGACATGTCTAAAACATTTCATAAGCTCATCCATAATTATCATTGTTGCGGGTTAGAAAATACGCGGCGATAGAGATTTAATTTTGCGTCTTAGCGTTGCACGTATAACTAACACACACAGAGAACAAAGGATTTTTTACGTGGAAAACCCTTTAAAGGGAAAAACCACGAGGCCTAGCCCAGTTGAAAATGATTCCACTAGACTTTGAATTGGTTACAAAGAGCTGAATCACCTCCAAGAGTGATTTGATTACAATCAAGTATTTAAGTGAGATGTTAGAACTGAGTGTCAGGCCTTGAACGGAACGTCGGGTCTTCGGCAGAACGCAGGGACCGAGTGTCAGGCTTTGAACAGAACGTCGGGTCTTCGATAGAACGTAGGGACCGAATGTCGGACCTTAAGGTGGTGGTCCGGCGAGGTTCTGCGGTGGTCCGACGGTGGTCCAACGAGGTTCCTGCGGTGGTCCGACGGTGGTCCGGCGGCTGTCGACGGTGGTCCGGCGGCTGTCGAGGAGGAGCTCCTTCCTTCTCTTTTCCCTTCTCTTCTCTTCTTCTCTCTCTTGCTTGGATCCTCTCTTGTGAAGAATGAGGGCTCTATTTATAGATTTTCTGGAGTGGCATGGCCCGTAAATAGGCGTGAGATCAGGGGCGAATAGGGAGTGGTTCAATGGACGGTCGATATTGAATCCTACGATCGTCCACCATTCCTTGGTCATTTGAATGCTTTAATGATGTCGGAATTTGGTGATCTTGGGCTCGTTGGATTCGTCTCGTCGAGCCGTTCGATTCGAGTATAAGCTCGTCAAAATCGGAGTCCGTTTGGTAACTCAATTTGTGGTTTGAACCTTCCAACAGCGCTTCGGGTCCATGATTTGGATCCATTTGGGCTCGGATTGGGTCAAACTTGGTGTCGTTGGGTTTGTATTTCCGAGACGCTCAGTTTGACTATAAGCTCGCTGAAATCGGAGTTCGGGTGCTCCCAGAATTAATTTTTGAAGTTTCTAACTTGATTCTGCATCGAGATCCGTGGCCGATCAAGATAATTTTTTGACGATGTATCAATCATTATATATAGGCCTCATTTAATTAATTGCTTTTAAGTTAGAAATTATGTTTTTAAAATTGATGAAGTATGCGGGTCAAGAAGAAGGAGAGACAAAACTCTCTCAACTGGATAAGGATTTCAACGTAATTAACTATAAATTGATTACCAAGTTTTTGGAAATCCACATAAAAAATATTATATTAGCACCAACATGCATGATGATCACTTTGTTAGGATTTCATGGAGACAAAAAATTATTTCGATCGTCTCCGAAAGACATGTCAAATCATCGAGAAGAATTTTCGTAAGCGTACATGAATCCATTGAAATGCAGAATTGAGGTTTTCGGTCTTCCACGTTTAGAGCGGCGTTCTCCAAGAGAGTGAGAGACCCCTTCTTTTCACTCAAGATGGGAAATGAGAAAAATGAGAACTTAACCGCTTAAACTGGGGAGCATGACCCTTTTATACTTTAAGTGTAAATATTTTATTTCAGCCTATCATTAAAATAAAATAAATATCCGGCCTCTACACAAATTAATTCCATACAAATTTTAATTGAGATGCCACATAAGCCAAATAATAATTTAATACTTAAATATATCACAAATTTAATTGGCTTAATTTTCGATAGCTTCTAATGTATAATTCTTTATTATATATATGAATATATTGGCCCACATATGAAAATTTCCCAACACACTTACCTAACTTTAGATATATAAATAACATTTTTGGCAATAATTAATTTTTTAATGAAGCCCCAATTGCACCAACCACAATAAATAACATCTATGGCTATAATTAAATTTTTACCTTATAAATTCATAATTCCACTCACCAATAACCTAGGGCCAAGGTTTTAGATTGAAACTTAGTATATCAAAAGACCATTTGATGATTGAATTGATTTTCAGTTTTTTTTTTAACCAAAAAAACATATATTAATAAAAGAAAAGGCGGATACATCAGAAAATGACCAGATAGCAGAGAAATGGAAATACAACCACATATGGCTTAGTATAACGACTAAGACTTCCAGCATCCCTGTAACCTCGCACGGACCGTCCATACGATGAAAATAGCGCCCATAACCAACTAAACTCGTCGAAGAACACCGAAGGTTGCCACTAGCTCGGCCACAGGGACACGAGCCCCAGCCACATCATAGCCTTTAAAAACTCAAATAAACACCAGCAATTCAACAGATAGAAATAGAGGAAGACAAGAAACATAGAAAAATCATCTCCTTCTACGCCCCCTCCCGCGAAATCTCCCGCTCCCACGAGAAGCAATAGGTCTATCCCGCACCAAGGTAAAATCATTACCAGGATCGGAACCACCATAAAAATCCGGGAATTGATTTTCAGCTTGTTTTGAATCGAATGAGTTGATTAATGCGCCAAATTCTTGGCTCAATGAGATTTTGATCAACTGGACTTGTATCGGATTGGACAAGCTCAAAATTAGTTCAAAATATTAATAATACATATATTATACATAAGTGCAATTTTACATCCAAGCAAAAATTTAAAAAGAATAGGCAAATGATTAATTTTATTTCAACTCGAAATCAAAACACAAGCCATCTCCCTGCAAGCACATCCACATATTTATATGCATGCTCATATATGTTGACCATATTCTCTTGACAAGTAACAACTTTCAAGCCATGTACAATCGCCTTCTTCATATACAAAATCACTTCTAAATTTGTAATTTGGGGCAATATTTTTGAATCCCTTGGCATCCAAATCACTCCCCCAAATCTAGGGCATCACATAACCCAATCCCACTATGCCCAAGCCCTCCTATATAGCGAGTTGGAATGAATATTTACAAACTGATGCTCCCCTTATCCCAAAAAAAGTAAAACTTCAGACTAACTCCAATCTAGCCTTCCTTAATTGGTCCCATTATCGACAACTTATAGAGCCAATTCAATACCTTACCCTAACCCGTCTTGATATTTGCATTGTTGTCAATAAGTTGTGCATGCATGTCAACATATGTGTTCCAACTCTCAAGTCTTCACTTTCAACAACTTTAAAGACTATTTAAGTATATAATAAGAGCACCTTCTCATATGGACTATCAATTTACAAAGACAAACATTTCCTTACATGCCTACTTAAAACTTTGATTGTGCTGGAGACTCTATAGATCGAAAATTTACAAAATGATATTATTCCTTCTTGGGCGATCCCTCGTATCATGGTGCGTTAAAAAGCAAAGCGTTATAGAAAGATCATCCGCAAAATCAAAGTAGTTAGCATTGGTAACCATGCACAACAACTAACTTAATATGGCTTCAATGGCTGCTTAAAAATTATACATCCCAATTCATGAATTTATTTCAATGTGTTTTGTAGAGTAGGATATAAATTACACATCATATTCACTGTCAGGATCAACTCATCAATGACCTCACCAAACCCAGCCTCTCTCTATGGCATAATTCACCAAACTTAAAAACAAGCTACTGAGTTCGAAGTAATCACCTTATTCGGGTGTTAGCATATCGTTATACCACTCTCTTCTCTACACAAAGCAAACCATCCTTGCCCCCTCCAATCTCCATCATTCCACCAAAATAGCCTATCAAATCACAATAATTCCTCTACAATAACATTCGATTCTCTGCGCCAAAATAGACTATCAAAACACTCTTATAACCTATAATATTGTATGGATAAACATTAATAAAGTAACTTCTAGGTACTATGCTTCCTCTATAATCTCTTCAATGTTATATTCTCCACTCCTAAGTTCTCATGATCATTCACAAAATCACACGCCAAACCTAAACATATATTTCTTAGACTTTAGTTTGGAACAGCTTTCTTATTGTTTAAAAAATTTTTTAAACTAGAAATTTTTGTACCAAAAAATTATTTTAAAAAACAATAATCAAGTCAGCTATCACAAACAAAACCTTAATCCTCTTTTCCATTATTTGAACTTCATATGAAACTCTTTCTAGTTCGCCGCTTTTCATTTCATGGATCAATTATTTTGAGTCAATAATCACAAGATTATAAAAATCCAGGTCAGATTAATTCTGATCAGCCTACAAATTAATTAAGTTCAATTATTCTAATAAAGAATTTTAATTCTTAATTATTGGCACAAATATAATTTTTTTTTAGTTTTTATATTGCATTTCACGTCAATTTATTCATTTTATAGTGAATTCAAAGTAATCCAATAGGATTCTGCCATTCGGGTTTTGTCAAATAAGATTTTTTTTTATTTACATTTTTTGCCAATTCAAATAACACGTTGTTCTCGAGTTATTTTCATTCAGGTCAAATTTGACTTCATCTTAAATTTTTATTTTAATTTCACTCAAAAGTATTTAAAATTAGCAAAATAAATAAATAAATTATTTTTATTTGAATCAAAATTTTATTCAAATAAAATAGTGTTTTTTTTTTTGCATTTATTTCTATTAAAATTTTAAATTATTGGAAATTTCATATTTGTGTAATTCTTTTTTTTTTTTTTTTTGGAGAATTAGGGGCAAAGCCCATATATTAATCAAAGAAAATTACAAAAGCAAATACAAGTAAGTATAGAAAAAAACCTATACCACCCCAAAACCTTAAAAGAAACAAAATTGAAACTGTAAATAAAAGGAAACTGGACTCAGGAATAAAGAACTACATCATTTAGCATCAATGCCCGGCCACAGAAAAGCCAAACTCCGGCAACAACACTGGTTGCCAGCAATACCGACCATCACATTGCAAAGAATCACCTCCCACATAGACCTGGTTGCCCGAAGACCATCCAAGGATACCGGATTGATGTAGTTCTTGGTCATCATCGTCCCAAAAATCCCATTCTCCATCAAGGATTTAAAAAGTTGGTCCTGATCCGAATACAAAAATTGCCCAGCAATAGCCTTAATATCACAAGAAGCAGCAGCCACAGAAATAAAAAGCAAAATCTGACAGTAACAAAAATCCTTCCAGCATACAGTAACACACAGCCAGACCTCCAAGGAAAGGACGAACCTCAGTAACAAAAATTCTTTTTATTTCATTTTATGCATTTTGAAATTGCTCTAATTTTAACCTCGGTATTTGGGAAATAAAATGTGAAAAATACTTAAGAGATATTTGGGAATATATCCCGAATTTTTTATGATATAAATAATGTTAATATCGATGACTTATATTCCAATCCGAAGTATAAAAAAAAATGAGTTGGAAAGATTTAAAATATAAAATATTTTATACAATAAAAATACGTATAAATTTATTTTATTCTATAGAATAATAATAAAAGTCATAGACTTGACAAAATAATATTATCAGATATTTTAAATCAAATAAATTTAATTTTATATTTGTCTTATTTTCTTTGATTTATCAAAAATGGCCACTGGTTCCTAACATAATCTTATCTAAATTGGACTGGAATAATCCACATGTGTTTTTGTTTGGTAATTGGAAAATGCTAAACATTTTATTAAGAAAAAAAAAAAAGAGAATTTTTTTTTGCTGAAAGCTCCTTACGAATAAAATATCCCGACAATTTAAATAGATTCTGCAATTTATATAAGAGACCTTTCAAGCAAGAAATTGACTGAATCATCCTATTTATGTAATTTTCTTTTTCTATTATATTTCTCATTCTTAGGTAAAATTTCAATGTAAGGTTTTTGTCTCCGTATTTGTCTCTGGTTGATTGACTAGCGATTGTCATTAAAGGTTAATGATATTATATGATTACATTATGAACCCTAAAATAATTTGTTTTATCCTTAATCAAAACATGTTCGTAAAAGATCAAATATTCTTCAAAGTTTGTTTTTGTTTCAATTCCGAGATTGAATAATAGTTAAAGAAGCTTGATCATATATTTTAAGATGGTCAGGGGATTTCCTCGTCATATTTCTCCGAAATTTCGGGGATAGGCAAAGGTATTTATGCTGCCTAACGGGCCGAAAACAAGTCTATCTTTCTGTGTTTTTTATGTTGCGGGCTCTGAGGGTACTTGACGAGGCAGGACCTCTGATCCGTCAACCTGTGAGTGGAAAGGAAAACCCATCGATGCCGGTGTACCATTCTAAGGTTTGGGTGGGGGGATTTGCTCTCTCACAGTCGAGCTTGTCTCATCCGCCAACTCTAGATAGATTGGGTGTGGTATTCGAAGGTGGACAACGAACGGCAAGGATATCTGCTGACTGTTTTGCCAAGGCCCGCAGTTCCACAACATAACATATTGGATTCAATCTTTTGCTACCAGGAATTCCAGATGTTGGCCAAAAAAAAAAAAGTTCTGATCACATGTTCGATGAAAATTCAAGCAAAGTTTGAATATATTGATTTGCACTCATCTTATCTTCCGTGATTAACTCAAGCTGGTCTTAAGCTTATGTTGAGCAGAACACAACTTGAGTTATGAATGTTATTAGACTCAGGCTTCGTTTGAAACGGCTTTCTTACTGCTTCTTAAAGAAGTTTTTTTTTTGTAATAGAAAACTGATTTAAGAAGCAGTAAAAAAGTCATCACAAACCAATCATTAAGCTCTACTTGTAAGTTCAAACTTGACATGGTATTCTAGCTCGTTTTGAAAATATGATATCAATTTTTTTTTTAAACTTGACTTTATATTCTAGTTTGGTTTCATAATATGCTGTTAATCTACACGCGTGAGACGTAAGTCACGTGATTATTGAGTTTCGAATATGGGAGACAATATTCAAAACGAAATCGGTCAATTTTTATTAACATCATGAAATTCTAAACTTCAACATGAAGAAGATCAGTATTTCAATAATCGTGATAGACAAAAGCTAGCTCGTTCTTGCAAATTTATATTAATCAAGTGGATGAACTAGACAATGAGATGAGCCTCAACAAGCTCAAACTCAAGTTCTAAGTGGAAATGTAAGCTCAAAGCTTGAAAAATCGAACTCAAACTCATTGCTCGATAAGCTCCACTCGCAAGTTTATTGATGAGTCTAATACAAGCTAGTTGAGCTCACTTACACCCTCGGCAAGATGTTAAAATCACATAAAATCTAACTTTATTCTCTAGTAGGTTACCTTCATCTTTTACTAGTAACTTTTAGGGTTTTTTTTAAACGTTTTTTAAAATAGTTTTTAGTATAAAAAATTTTGTTCAAAAAAATTTTTATATTAAAAACTTATTTTTTAAAAATAGTAAAAAAATCTGTCACAAATGAAGCCAGTGTTTAGACATTTCGGGAAATTCGTGAGCAGAGAGGCCACCAATAATTGAGCTCCAGTTGTACTGTGTATCTGACGAAACAGGACAATAATCCATCCTAATATCCTATTAACCTTTATCCATTTATTTCAATACAAAATAATAATAATAATTTTTTAAAAGAAAATTAAAAAAAAAAAAAATAAAGGAGAGGAAAAGGCTGAGTTCGCGTGCTATATATTTATGAGAGTGTGGATAAATTATTTTTTACCTATATCGGACGTTATTTAAAGATCAATCAGAATACGTCAAGTTATTTTTTTTTTCAGTATTGATACTGGGTACTAGATGATGTGACGCATTCTGATTGGTCTCCAGATTGTTCAGTGTCTGCACAGAATAATTTTATGAGGAGATGACAATGTACATCCTCAACCAATCGTTGCTCTTGATTTTTCTCTTGGATTTCCAAAAATATCCCTGCATTCATTACTAAAAAAATAGGAATGTAATTTCGTTTTTTTTTTCTTTTATGGAATGCACTTAGAGTATTGTTTTGTTTAATTATAATTGCAGCTTGAAAATATTTGTTAGAATATTAAATTTTAATTTTTTAAATGAGTATAAATTTGATTTAGGTTGCAGCACATAATTATTGGTGCATTTGCTATGCCTTTGCAAGCCGTAGGGCTTAACCCTACAGCAGATGGGTTGGCTATTAATTACACCTGATATGTTATCATAAAATTATCTTGATCGGGCACGAATCTCAAGGCAAAATCAAGTTGAAAGCTTCAAAAATTAAATCCGGGATCACTTGAACTCCGATTTCAGCACTGAGCGTCTCGGAATTACGAACTCAACGACACCAAATTCGACTCAGTCCGAGCCCAAATGAGTCCAAATCAAGAACCCGAAGCGCTGTTGGAAAGTTCAAACCACAATTTGGGTTACCAAACGGTTTCTAAACATGACTTGCTTATATTCAAATCGAGCGGCTCGACGAGACGAATCCAACGAGCCCAAGATCACCAAATTCGGACACCACTAAGACCTTCAAATGTCTGACGAATGGTCCATGATCAAGGGATTAGATTCAATATCGACCTTCCATCGAACCACTCCACATTTGCCCTTGATCCTCATCCTATTTACAGGTCATGCCACTCCATAATATCTATAAATAGACCCCTCATTTCTCATTAGAGGGGATCGAAGCAAGAGGAAGAAGAGAAGAAGGAGAAGAGAAGAGAAGAAGATTAGGAGGGAAGAACTCCTCGACCACCGCCGCCGAAATTCTGTCCGAACGACGCCGGAATTTTGCCCGACCTCCAAGTGACGACGGAATTCATCCCGACATCCAAGTGGCGCCAAAATTCCGCCCGACCTCCAAGTGACGTCGAGGTTTCACTTGAACTCCAAGTGACGCCGGAGTTCTGCCTGAATACCATCTAACGTCGTTGTTCTCCTCGGCTGCCAACTAACGTTGGACTTCTACCCGATGTCGGACCTCCGTTCGTCGCCAAGTTTCTACCCGACGTCGGACATCTACTTGATGTCGGATTTTCGCCATACATATATCTAATGCTGGATTTCTGTCCATTGCCGGATTCTACCTGACACAGTCCTTCCGACCTCCGTCGCCAGCCGACTACAGTCCTTCTGACTTACGTCGCTCACCGACTACAATCCTTTCGACCTCCGTCACCAGCCGACTACGATCCTACTGACTTACGTCGCCCACCGACTACAGCCCTTCCAACAAAGCGAGTACATCAACAGTGACTCTTTGTATTCCCAATATGTAATGTACTTCATATAATATACATCAAGCCCAGGTGTTCCCCCTAAAGAAGGACCTCATTTGTAATCAACTGCAAATAATAGTGGATTCATTCAAATTGGGCTAGGCCCCGTGGTCTTTCCCCTTTTCAGGGATTTTCCACATAAACGTCTTGGTGTCTCTAGTGAATGCTAGACCCTCTCTCTTTATATGTGTTTGTTGGATCTTCGTACAACACTAAGACATTAAACTTTATATTTCTCTACCGTCGCGAATACTCCAGGACGTAACAACACTTATCTAAAGAAAGATAAGAAAATTTTTAGGTATTCCACTCTGAGGGTGTCAAGGGTCATTTCGAGTAAGCTTTTTCTTTTTCTCCTGGCTTTCAACAACTTTCGCTAGCGTTTTCAAAGACGACCCTATGACGTTTCCATCATCGAAGTCGCCCTCTTTTTTTCATGCCCCATAGTTTTTTTTTTCTTTTTCTTTATTGTTGAATGCAGGGGGGGGGGGGGGGGGCTTTCCATCATGTTAAGAATGTCTTGCTTGCTTTGTAAATTCAAATATTTTAAGTTGATCCAGGCTGATCTCCTTTCGTCCTTTCTGGAAATTAAAGATTCGTGTTGGGGAAGAGGGTAAAACACCGTGATGAAAGAAACAAGAAAATAAATGTAGCGGAAAGTAAATAGCACTGGGATATAACGTGAAAACCCCCAAATTAGGAAAAAAAACCACGAAGCATCGTTGATTATGATAATTCTTTAATTTCTTGTTTTATGGCATCTCTCATTACAATAAAATGATATTAAAATATAAAATTTTGAATGTCGATTGCAATTAGGTTCAATATAGGCAAATTTTATTTAAAAAAAAAATGGACTTTGTAGAACTAAGATATATGGAGATCAAAACTACAAGCTCTATTAAAGCAATATAGCAAGCAATATAGGCTATATGCTTCTTAGGGATACTGAGATCCCTAAGATTTATATTATAGTACTATGGGGGTTGAACTTCAAAACCTACTATAGAGAATTAAATTATGATAAAATAAAGAAAATGAGCTTCCATGCAATAGAAAAATTATAGTCAAAATTCATGTTTAAAATAAAATAATGGGAAGACAGGTGGATCATGTTTATAATGTTTGGTCTTTTTTTTCCTAATTATATTATTAGAGCATTCAAAAAGGGGATCGGAGTAATTTCATTAGAGGTAGGGTACACAACGAGGTTTAATGTTTTCACTTAAAAGGTCAATATTTGTGCTACATAAATCTTACCAAATGTTGCAAAAGTTTTGATAAATAAGATTGACGGTTGTCTTAAATATACGAGGGATTAGGGGTGTCAAAATGGGTTTACGGGTTGAGTTCGTGTTGAGCCACTTAAGCTAACCCAAAACCGACCCAAATATTACACAATTTCCTCAAATTTGAATTTCCATGGGGCCATACTTTTACTAGAGAGAGTATTAATTGATCAGCCCAAATAAAATAAACCCTAATTCCATTTTTTCCATGAATTTCCTACAATAAACAACAGGGCTTATTGTTTTAAATAAAATAAACCCAAACAACAAGGTTTATTGCTTCCCTCGAAAATTGTCTGTAAATTTACTTACGAGTGATTAGATTTTTTTTGTTACTTCATTTAGACATTTCCCTACCGATTGGGCCATATTTTTTTCCGTTGAAAGTGGCTTCGGGACGAGAATTGATCCCGCTATAGTTCTACTACTGTTCCAACTAGGAATCTTAGGATCTATCAAATATAAATTCTATAATTTTAGACTTCGTTTAGGACGGCTTTTTTATTGCTTCTTAAAACAGTTTTCTAATTTAAAAATTAAAATTTTTATACTATAAACCTGTTTTAAGAAGCAGTAAAAAACCCATCCCAAATGAATCCTCAATTTTCTCGAAAATTCGGTTTCATGAATTTCTTTCCATCTTGAAGCTTCACTTCCATCACAATTTTATTAAAACAAATGAAACTATAATCAAGTGAAGTGAGAACAATTCTACAATATATAAAAAAAAAAAGAATACGAATCATGTAAAAATAAGAAAGGATCTGCTGAGCCAAAGAAGGCAATACAAGTGGCATCTGTCTAATGTTTATTTATTGATTGATTGGACCCATTGTTCGCTGGAGCAAAGCCAACTCATAAGTCTCTTTCTCTATCAATAAATGCATAAATTTAAGCCAGATTAGATGACTCTGGCCTTAATCCAGAAGGATCAAATGGCCAATTGCGCAGCCAAGCACGAACAGATAACACACGCCGCTATCAAATTGCTCAGAAAATGTATTTTGATGAACATTAAAGTGTTGTACTGTCCTGATATTATTCATTTGAATTTTGATATGCCGACACAAAATTTATCTTATCCAGCACGAAATTTGATGCGATTTTTAGCTCTGGAAGCGTATAAGTATTTGGTTATAAATTTCAATTTAAAATTTTGAGATTTTATGGTGTAGATTTGAGAGAGCTATCGACATCTAATGCTCATCTTCTCGATGTTCTATGAACATCGACTAGCAATGTCTAACATTCATCTCTGTGATCAACTTGTCTCTTATCTTATTGAGAAAATGGCCTGACAAACTATCTAACGTCGCCTGACTTCTAATAGTACTCGTTGATATTCTCGGGATGTTCCGGTGCATTCAGTTAAGCATTCAAAGCAACATTCTTGATGTTATGAAGTTCTTTTATTGTATTTCGAGTGTTTGATTTAGAATCATTTAGACTCAAATACAAAAAAAAATTGTTTCGTTGGATTTGCCTTGTGAAAGCGTTCATTTTAGTCGTAACTTTGTAGAAATTAGAATTTAGTCGGTCCTAAATTCAACCCTAAAAATTTCAAACTCAAATCTTACATCAAGATTTGACTTAATATGATAGATTTTATGGCGACATTTCAAGCGGTTAATAATTTTGATTGAAAAAGTATATAATTTTTCGAAACGAATTTATGTCAACACAGTAGTTTATCTCCACTAGAATGTAGTAGCTCTACAAGTAGGTCTGCATAGTCCAATACATACCAATCGCCGAAAGTCGAACGACAACAAAACTCTCATTTTCTTCAATTATAAAACTAAAAAAAGGGCAAATCAAAACAAGACATTGTCATAAGAAAAATGTGATGAGAATGAAGCGACGTCGGCTAACTTATTCATTCAAAAAAAAAATTCAAAATGATTATCAAAAAATTAAAATCAAATTCCCCTTATATCAAATTTATGCTCCCACTTAGGAGTCAATATTTGACACGACTCAAAAATTTAACCTGAAAATTTCCTGGTTATGATCAATCTGTTTGGAAAACGGGTCGAGTTCGGGTTTAACAAATCGACCTGTTTACAACTCTGGTCAACTCATTTGAACCCGAATCAGTTCCCAGGCTCGACCCAAAATCCGATTTTGACAACCCTACTCTCACTCAAATTTCTACAAGAAAACAGTTTTTATATATATTTTTAATTTGGCAGCCAATTAGATTTCAACAGAGCAAGCACTGCCATCGCCATCAAAATCGTTAGTGGACAAATCTCGTCACGTTTCTCACTAAGCCCATTCCTCCCCTTCTATAATAAAGCCACAGAATTTGAGGGCCACAAAACCCTAATTAATGGTGATAATTAAGAAGAAAAAAACAATGGACGAAATTGTTGAAAGAGTCAGAGAAAGTCAATTAGAGGGCGCCGACCCTCAATTAACGATCAATTACACAAATCCTTTAACGCGTTAAGTAAGTCTTCATCAAACGCTTAAAACAGAGCATGATTTGTCGAAAGCGATTATGGAGATGAGAGCACAGAAGCGGGGATGTATACGTGGGCGGTGCTCGGCGTACCGGCGATGTGGGCCCCGATCGGCTTGCCACCGACGTTGATATTTTCGATGTGAACTGCAGTTGTAGACAGCAGACATGTATGCTCGTCACAATTCATTTAGAGGTGTTAAAATCGGATTGCGGGTCGGACTCGGATCGAATTCAGAACTTATCTGACGCTATTTGACATGATTCGAACCGATCCGTTTTTATAAACGGGTCATAAAATTCAATCCAGACCCGACCAGTCGGGTTTCCGGGTTGACTCTACCCTACACAAAACATGTTATGGCGGAAGAAGCTTGCAAATGGGAGGAAGGCGACTGTCTCGTGACTCTTGACAAAGCCGCAGGACTACACAGGAAGAAACATTGTCGTCTCATCGAAGCCGAAGAAGAGGAGAATGTCGTCGGCGGGACGACATGTCAGCATGTCGGTTGTCGGCTAGCGACCTAGGGTTTAGCCTAGGAAGGAATGTCGTCGGCGGGGCCGTGGGATGGCGGGAGAGGAAGACGGCGAGGCCTTCAGGCCGAGTTGACTCCCTAGTCGCTAGTGCAGTCGGGAATCGAATTAGGATTTCCAATTTTGTGTACAGCTGGAATTTTCGGTATATGATTTTTAAATAAATGTATATAATATTTTTAATCAGTAAAAGATATCATTTTTGTATAATTGATACATTTAACTCAGAATTAGCTCAAATTTTGACTTAAAATTCATTGTTTTGGTTTGAACTTTATTTTTATTTGATAAAAAATCTAAACTAAAATCTCTTTGTTTGAGTTGAAATAAACTCACTCAAACTCAGCTCAATATCATTCTAATAAATTCACTTAGATCTAAAAGACTTGACTTGTGGATCGAAGCAATATATTAGTTTTAGATGCATTTGAAATTCAATTAAAAGTATGATCTTTTGAGGAGCGTTATAAATCGACTAATACAAATTGATAAAAATAGTATGTATATTTGTTAACACTTTAGCGTCAAGCAATATGTGTGGACCTCGGAAAGGGTACCGCTCAGTTGGGGACAGAGCGCAGAGGGTATACGACTGCATCATCCCGAAGGACGAGACGATTGTAGGCCTTCGCGCTGTTCGTAAGCTGGCCGATGGAATGGCATATTAGATCGCCCATACAATTAACTATTGAGGATAGCGGCTCTCGCCTACGCACCCCGATGGGTAATAATATGCATGACCTGATCGAAACAACGGGTTTCCCCCACCCGATACATCAGTTCGAGTGGAGTTTATTTGATGGTGGAATTCTATTTCCCATGGGCGTAAGCCCCCATGGTTAATTACATCTCAGGCTGGGGCCTAAGAAAATTCTCGATTAAGGATCATATATTATACTTTTTAAAATGGGATTGACACATAGGGAGAAGACTAGGGAGTTCCTACTCAAAGAGAAGGAAATGTTCAACTTGGCTTGGTCAACATACACGACTCACACTAACATCTGGAGGAACTAAGGTAGTGAGAAGAAACTAAAAAAAAGAAATAAACCATGCACTCAAATCTTACAAGAGAGGATGATGGAAGCGACGTCATTCATGTGACGCGGATAGATAGGATTTATAGCCCCTAAAGAATAGGAGAATTACCCACTGATGAGATATACTACGAAACACCAAATGTAGTAGTCTTGTACCCTAAATTTAGAGTGAGTTTAGTGTTCTACACATAACACTAACACCCGTATCCTAACTAATGTATCATGGACTTATATCCTGCCTGAAAAGTAAAGCCAGCTAACTACCTAGGCGTATAAAATCAATGATATCTAGTCTTTATGAAAGATGGGTGGGTAGCTCTACTTTTGGAAAGCAAGTTTGACATCTAAAGAGTTTCCTAAGTGGTCTTGTACTTATGCAGGGTAAATACTTCTAGAACTATTGCAATTAAATTTTTAATTTGATTGGTTTCTAATGCAATGCATACTAGTTGAAAGTCTCCGAATCATGAATGCTTGAAAGTTAAAAAAGATTATAAAATACTTTTTTTTAAAAGATTAGACTTCTTCAGATCCAACACCTCATCCTCATAAGTCATATTATTTGGACTATCCGCAGGCGGGGAAGTGTCTTAAAGTAAAGAGAGAGAAAAATGCAATAATATCATATAACTCCAGACAATTCTGACTATTTTTTAGATCGTTAAACTTCTATATTATTTAATTCTAAAAATATTAAATTTTAGTTGTAAGTAGAAAAAAATTTAGTCCTTAAAGAGCCTAGCAAAATCAGGCTACACACATGCAAGAAAGAAATCTAAGAAAAGCATGTCATTTCTACTACGTAAATAAAATAAACACATCAATATAAAGAAAACCAGCAGAGTAAAAAATAAAGAAAAATTTTATGGCAAGCGCCATATATAGTACAATTTAGGGTCTACAAAAAAGTAATAGTGGTCAGGCCCCACTGATAACCTGAATTCTAATCTTACTGAATGACACAAGTCTTAAAAGCAAGACATTTCATCTTCATATTCGTCTTTGAGTCCTCCTGATCGTCTTCCTTGGATCTTCATACGGTACGTCCTTCAGGATGGTACCCAAATGAGAAAGAAATTCCCTGTGAAAGACCTTAATTTCTTTCTCCATTTGGATCACTGATCTTTTAAATTCATTCCTTTTAAAGAGTTTCACAACTCAATACACCAAAGTACATCAATTGTTAGCTTTTTAGGTGGTCATCAGTCATATCATTTATCATTTATTTAATTACAATTATCATTATAAGTGGCTTCACTAAATCAATAAAGAGTCATCATCATCTGTCTGTCAATGTAATTAGTCAACAATTACATGCTCCAACCAGCATAACAGCATAACCCATCTTTCACATAAAGTTTGACAACCCCCCCTTCTACATATGGTATGACATTTTAGTAGCGAATCTAATTTATAATGTTAACTCTCAGCCTTCTTTATATATATATATATATATATATAAGAAAATCATAACTTTCTTCTTTACTTAGTAGAAATAAATAATATTACAGTCAAAATGTTCATAAAATCTTAATTTATCATATTTGAAAAGTTACACAATAAAAACTTAGTAAATCAGGAGAAAATATAATTTTTATTAATTTAGGTGAGAAAAATCCGTCAAACACAAAATCATTGAAAAACTAAAATGAGATTTGAGTTACTTACAATGAATAGAATAAATCTTTGAATAAAATTGATAAAAAAAAATACTACATGAAAGTCATCCATTACCAGCGGACTATTTTTCGGCGAATTTTCAGACATATTTCCAAAGGATTGCGATGGAACATTTCCAACTAATTTTCATGCCAATTTCCCAGCGGAGTTTCTAGCGAATTTACTTTTGACGGCTTTTTAGGTGAATTTTAATAATTTTTGGAAAAATTGTACATTTGTAATTTAATTCATTCACATTTTTTATAACTTATTTTATTTTTTTTATTAATTTAATAACTTCTTTTAATTTTAATTAATTATTAACTTAAATATTTTATTTTAATTTATTTTTAAATATTTAAAAAAGTTGTTAAATTAATAATTAACTTATTTCGAATTTAATAACTTATTTTTATTAATTAATACTTTAATAACTTATTTTAATATTTTATTTTAATTTATTTAAAACTGTTATATTTCTGCATTATCGTATTTAAATATAAAAGAATTTGCTTTATTACACATTTTCTTCCACGATAAAGTGGTTGAGTACTTGAAATCTCATGGACATGTGCTAAGTTCAAATCCAACGGGAGCCACTGTGTGGATAGCACCAGAGGCAGCCGGGAAGCGCGGGCAGGTGGCCGAGCAGCTCGGGTAGGCATTCAAGCAGGCGGCAGATGTTAGCTTCGATTGGTATTTTCCAACTTTTTTTCAACCGTACTGTCAAAAAAACTTTCACAGAAAATCTGCCGGGAACCATTCAAATCCACCGAAAACTTAACAAATTTTTGCTGAAAAATTCGTCGGTAATAAGTGATTTTCATGCAGGGAAAGCTTTGAACAACCTTCTCTCCCCTCCCTTTCTCTTCCTTCTTCGGCAATGTACGGCGCTGAAATTTAGATTTTTTCATTTAAAAAATTTATTTTAAAATTTTGGGTTATTAAACTCATTGACCACTCAAATCGCCACTCAGCCTCACTTGGCCTTAACCAAGAACTAGCCACCAAAGCCACTCACCACCCCTACAAATTAAAAATGCTCGCCTCCCACTCCAAAGCTATACGAGACTCAAACAAAGGTCGCCAATTGACTTTGGGTGGCTCACTGGCCACAACCCTCTTAGCTCAACACTTGCTAGTAGACATTTCAGAACTCGCCTCAAGACAATGAAGTGAGATTAAGAAATACAATCATTCAACAAGTTAGCTGTGTTATACAAGTCTAAGACATATTGTACTAAAGTCATTAACTCATGTATTTTTTTATTACTTTATGGATATACCATTTCTCATATATTTTGAATCCCTATAAATAAAAAAATGAAGATGAACATTTTGGATATTTTAGCTAGTAGATCATTCCCTATATAGTATCCTTTTTTAACAAAAAATACATTAAAGATAAAGGATACACCACAAGATCCCAGGAGGGCCACAACAGGAGAATAATAATCAGTGAAAAATAAAATGCAACAAGTAAAAAAGCAAAATGAAAGAAGGAATGACCAAATCAGAAACAAACAAACTCAGACCGACATCTAGTTGCCAAGGAGGGCCATCCAAGGAGGATCAAATAAATCCAAGCTGACAAAATGAGCCACCAAGGTTGCCAACCAAAACCTGGCCATCCAAGGCGCATGCAGAATAACTGCTTCATCATAGTCTCGTTTCAATTCCATCTCGACAAAGCAACCAAAGCAATCAAAATTGTGATAAAACAAACACCACAATTACAAAACTATCAAAAAGGAAAGTCATTTCTTCTTAAATTTTCATTTTCGATTCCTAACATAATTATCGAGCGAGCCAGTTTTCATATAGCTTTCAATAATATCCTCCCCTCCAGCAGACGACATGTCATCCTATAACCAATCACATTGCCACCGAACAGAATATCTAGTAAGATGGGTTAACAAATTAGCATTTGAAATAACAAAAATAGGCACATCCACCAAAGGCACCACGACTCCTGTCTCCCCATAATCAGCCAAAGATTCGACACCACTATCAACTAAAGATACAGAATTATGATTAGACAAATCTGTACCATCAACATCACCATAAACAATACCATAAACCACTTCCACACATGCAGGAGTCATAGTAGGAGAAACATCACCATAAACCACCAATTTCACCATTAACTATCGAAGAGCCATTAGAGTAAACCGTAGCAGTAGAAACCGGGGCAATAGGGGAGAGGACAGGGCTAGACTGATTGGAAATTAAAATCGCCCCGATAATTGGCAATGCCTCATCAATATTAGTAACAGCTTGGTTAGGAGGAACCAACACAGCAATTAGATCCACCAAATCAACAGGAGGCCCACAACCAGAAGCAAACAGAACCACAAGAATAACAGGAGAACCACCCTCAGAGAAAAGCGCGGAAGGACCGACCGCCCTAGCTATAAAGACCATGTTTCCTCCCAGGTTCGTCCGGACGAAGTTAGATCGTCCGGGACGATCGGTACAGATTGTGCAGGAAAACAGTTCTGGCTATATGGTTCGTCTGGACGAAACTCGGATCGTCTGGATGAAAATCTTATCGAGGGCAAGTCGTACGTGACGATAATTAATTTCGTCTGAATGAAATCTGTCTAGAGCCCAAGTCGTCCGTGACGATAATTAATTTCGTCTGGACGAAATTCGTCCAGAGCCTAAATCGTCCGATACGATCAGTCTTGATATATATGGAAATGAGATATTTTTGGAAAGAAAATGACATATAGGAGAGAGAAAACGAAGGAAAAGAGGATTTTTGAGCGACTCCGGTCTGTTTTCGTCCGTTGTGGTAGTTAGAGAAGTTGACCGACTCGAGATAAGGCAAAATCCGCCTTTCTCAATTTTCAGAATCGTGAATTTTGACGATTTTTCTGTTCTGGATTTTGTTTCCGTTAGCGAATTTCGTGTGTTATTTTCTACTGGTTTAGGTTTTACCGCGTAACTTTTGGTATGTTTTTGAGATGATAATTGTGCACGTTTTGAGTATTTTCTAAAAGATTTTTATCAGATATTTTGGATTCCGAGGTGTTTTGATTAAACTGCAATTTATCAGGATGTTGAAAAATGTTTTGTCAGTACAATGAAAGTCTTATAATGTTGTTGTGAATGTTCTGTGGTAATTTGGTAAATTTTTGAATCTGTAAATTTTGTGTAAATTCCGTATACTGCCGTTATGCCGTTGAATTTTCGTACGAATTCTGCTTTTGTTCTAAAAGGATTCATTGAATGAATTGATTAATTGTATGCTATCAGAAGGGAGTTATAAGGGGCCAGAATCCTTCGAGATTCTGTCTGTGTCTGGGTAATCTGCAATCTGAAAATAAGTTCTGAAATTTGAAATTCTGTATATCTGTTCTGTTCTGATGCTATAAGTACAAAAGGGAGTTATAAGGGGAAGTTCTGGTGCTATAAGCACAAAAGGGAGCTATAAGGGGAAATTTTGATGCTATATGCACAAAAGGGAGTCATAAGGGGAAGAGGGGAAGTTCTTGTGCTATAAGCACAAAATGGAGCTATAAAGGAAAGTTCTGGTGCTATATGCACAAAAATGAGCCATAAGGGGAAGAGGGGAAGTTCTGACATCTGGAAGAAAGTTCTGTTCTGAAATTATCAATTCTGTAAAGCTGTAATGTGATTTTATCTGATTTCTGATTTCTGTACGATTCTGATTATTCCATATGATTCTGTTTGCTCTGTGACATGAAAGCCTTATGATATCCTATTTGATGTGATTTCAGTTCCCCATATCTGATGTATGATTTCTGATTGATCTGTTATCTGTTCTGTCTATTGTACGCTTTATGTATGATTGTTCGAATTCTGTACGGATACTTTTCTGATATAATTTCTGGTGAGAAGTTCTGATTATTTTGATTGGTGATTGATGTCTTGCTGAGCTGTTAGCTCATCCTTATTTTCTGCGTGATTTTTAGGTTCTGGAAAAGGGAAGGAAGTCTTGAACTAGACGTTCTGAGTCTGATTTGTGATTAGGTACTTGATACTTTTGATTTTTGTACAGTCATGGCATTTCTGTTCTGTTCTGTTCTTTCTGTTCGTAAGTCATGTACTGTATCTATATATGATTGTTTTGATGAAAGAAAATATAGATGAACTGTTCTGTGGTTGGATGTTTATATTAGCTCTGTGTTTTTCTGTCTTTGTAATATTTGGAAGAAAGTTCTGAAGCAAATTCCAAAACTAGATCTTGGATTTTCAGCTGCGTTGCGGGCAGATGTGAGCGGGATCCGTCCCGGTCGGGTTGGGTCGTGACAAAGCCCTTTTTAGTGGTATCAGAGCAATGGTTTTGGAATTTGGATTGTAAGATAGAGCTATAGGAAGTGATCTGTGAGTCTGTCTGGGGTAGTTCTGGTTCGTCTGGATTTTTATTGTGTTGCTTTTGTGCTTAGTTTTCTGTGTGATCATGGATCTGCCAGACCCTGATATGATAGATGGGCAGAGTGCTAGTCAGGCAGCTCCAGTGGGCAGTTCTATCCCAGTGGTCGGTTCTGATATTCTTTCTCAGTTTGCTATATTAATTGCTTAGATGATGAGTGAGACTCGGAGTAGAGCCTCTACTATTCGATCTGAGGATATAGATAGACATCTGCAAATATTTTTGAGATTGAAACCTCCGAGGTTTGAGGGCACTGTTGAACCCAGAGCAGCTGAAGAATGGTTGAGAAGGTTAGAGAAGACTTTTGACGGCATGCAGTGTCCGTCGGATAGGAAAGTACCGTTGGCAGTTTTTGTGTTGAATGGGAAAGCAGAGCGCTGGTGGATAGGCCAGCAGGAGGCGAAATTACAAGGGAAGCTAAATTCTTTGATTACTTGGGAAGAATTTTCTGAGGAATTCCGAGTGTGGTTTGTATCTCCTTCTGCACGACAGCAGATGCAGAAGACTTTTCTGAGACTTGTTCAGGGGAGTAGGGCTGTGATACAGTACGAGGCCGAGTTTACTGCTTTAGCCAGATATGCTCCGCAGTTGGTGAGTACTTCTGCTGAGAAGTGCTACAGATTTCTGAGGGGATTACGAGATAGTCTGAGGCAGCCCCTAGTACCATTTCACATTTTTTATTTCTCTGAGCTTGTAGAGAGAGCTCGTTTGGTAGAAAATGATCTGATGGATACTCAACAACGGTGGACTGCGAGTAGGAAGAGATTTGGGGGTGATACTTCTAGCAGTGGTTCCTCTGGCAAGAGGAGATTTGTTTCCGGAGACTCCAGGAGGAGTGGACAGTCGGGATCCACTACAATCTCTGGTAGTGGAAGTACGACCAGTTCTGGATCTGTCAGTGGGGCACCTGTGTGCCAAAGTTGTGGACGACGACATTTTGGCCAGTGCTACAGGATGACTGGTTAGTGCTTCAGATGTGGTCAGCCAGGACATTGGATCGCAGAGTGTCCACATGCTGGATTTGATAGAAGATCTAAGTTCCGATCTGATAGTGGCACTAGACCTGTTGGTTTAACAGGAAGGCCGAGGACTGTTCCTCCACGCACTGTGACTGAAGGATCCTCTGGTGGTAGAGGTGGTGGTTCGAGTTCTATGGCACGGAGACCACCCATTGGTAGTCAGAGGAAGCCTAGTTGTTCAGTAGCTTCAGCTCCGGTTCAGCCACGTGTGTACAGTTTGAGTCAGCAGAAGGCTCGAGATGCTCCGGATGTGGTGACAGGTATGATTTATATTTCTGATCAGCCTTGTCGTGTTTTGTTTGATTCTGAAGCCAGTCACTCGTTTCTTTCCGAGCGTTATTTTGATGCTTTACGTCTGGAATCTGTTTTGCTACCGGTTTCTCTTTATGTTATTTTACCGTTTAGAAGCAATTTGATCGCCCGGAAGTTTTGTTTTTGTGAGATCGATATTTCTAGCAAGAAGTGGAAATCGAGTTTGATTTTATTGTTGATTTTTTCTTATGACGTGATTTTGGGTATGGATTGACTGAGTATGTATGAGGCCCAGATTGACTGTTTGAAGAAGCAAATGAGCTTGCTTATGGATGGAGAAAGATGTGTATTTTAAGGATTACGAGGCGATCTATCTTGCCTGATTTCTGTATTGGAATTCAAGAAATGTGGAAGAAGGGTTGCCCGATATTTTTGGCTTCTGTACGGGATATGAACATAGATGTGGGTTCTCTTTCTGATATCCCGGTTGTACGGAAGTTTTCTGATATATTTTCTGAGGAGTTGGTTGGCTTACCTCCGGATAGAGATGTTGAGTTCTCTATTGATGTTTTTCCGGGTACAGCTCCGATATCGAAAGCTCCGCACATGATGGCACCGAAGGAACTTTCTGAGTTGAAAGTTCAGCTCTAGGAGTTGGTGGATAGAGGATTTGTTCGTCCTAGTGTTTCTCCTTGGGGAGCACCTGTACTGTTTGTGAAGAAGAAGGATGGAATACTCCGTATGTTTGTTGATTACAGAGATTTGAATAAGGTCATGATCAAAAACAAGTATCCATTATCACGGATTGATAACTTATTTGATCAACTTTCTAGCTCTTCTGTATTTTCGAAGAATGATTTGAAATCTGGATATTATCAGGTGAAGGTGAAGGAAGCGGATGTATTGAAGACAGCTTTCAGTACTCGATATGGGCACTACGAGTTTCTGGTTATACCTTTTGGGGTAACCAATGTACCTGCTATTTTCATGGATCTGATGAACAGAGTGTTCAAGGAGTATCTGGATCAGTTTGTAATCGTCTTCATCGATGATATTCTGGTGTATTCTGCTTCTGAGAAAGATCATGCCAGACACTTGGGCATTATGTTGGAGACTTTGAGGCAGCATCAGTTGTATGTTAAGTTCTCCAAGTGTGAATTTTGGCTGAAGAGCATTTCTTTTCTGGGGCATGTGGTGAGCAGTGAAGGTATTTCTGTTGATCCCCAGAAGATTCAAGTTGTTACGAATTGGCCAAGGCCTACTACGGTATTTGAGGTACGTAATTTCTTAGGCATGGCTGGATATTATAGAAAATTTGTGAAGGGATTTTCTCAGATTTCTACGCCTCTGACGAGACTGACTCAGAAGTCAGTAGCTTTTGTTTGGACACCGGAATGTGAAGCCAGTTTTCAGAAGTTGAAGGATTGTTTGACTTCAGCTCCAGTGTTAGTACTTCCGTCAGGTACGGAAGGATTTCAGGTGTTCAGTGATGCTTCACTGAAATGTTTGGGTTGTATTCTAATGCAGCATGGTAGGGTAATAGCTTATGCTTCGAGATAGTTGAAACCACATGAAAAGAATTACCCGACTCATGATTTGGAATTGGCTGCATTTATTTTTTCTTTGAAGATTTGGCATCACTACTTGTATGGCATCAGATGTGAGATCTTTACGGATCACAAGAGCTTAAAGTACATATTCACTCAGAAGGATCTGAATTTGAGGCAAAGAAGGTGGCTTGAGTTGATCAAGGACTATGACCTGACGATTCAGTATCATTCTGAAAAGGCTAATGTGGTAGTAGATGCTCTGAGCAGGAAGTCTTCTGGATTATTAGGTATTCAGCTCACTTCTGATGAGTATCTGATACGAGATATGGAAAGATTACAGTTAGAGGTGATTTCCTCTACTGGTGCGGATTCTAGTGTTTTGACGCAGATGAACATTCAGTCTTCCCTGGAAGAAAGGATTCTGGAAGCTCAGAAGTCAGATTCTGATTACTTGAAGTTGATTTCTCAGATTGAATATGGTAAGAAGTCTGAACTTCGAGTTTCTAATTTTGGTGTTATTTTCTGTAAGAACAGGTTGTGGATTCCTGTGTTTGGGGATTTGAAGAAAGAGATTCTGTACGAATCTCATCATTCAGGCTATACGATTCATCCGGGAAGTGGCAAGATGTACGGAGACATGAAGAGATTGTTCTGGTGGCCTGGAATGAAAAAGGATGTAGTTGACTTTGTTTCGAAATGCGAAGCCTGTCAGTTAATGAAGGCAGAGCATCAGCGACCAGGAGGTCTTTTGCAGTCATTGCCTATCCCTGAGTGGAAATGGGAGGAGGTAACGATGGATTTTGCCATGGGTTTTTCTCGATCAAGGCAAGGGCACGATGTCATTTGGGTGATTGTGGATCGATTGACGAAGTCTGCACATTTTCTTCCGATCAGGCAGATGGATCCGGTGGATAAATTTGCACAGGTATATGTGAAGGAGATTGTCAGATTACATGGTGTGCTTAAAGTGATTGTATCTTATCGAGATGGACGGTTTACTTCCAAACTTTGGAAGGGTATTCAGTAAGGATTGGGTACAAGGTTGTATTTCAGTACTGCTTTTCATCTGCAGACTGACGGACAGTCTGAGAGAACTATCCAGGTATTGGAAGATCTTCTGCGATTATGTGTTTTGGATTTTGGAGGAAGTTGGGAAGATCATATTCCTTTGATCGAATTTGCTTGTAATAACCATTTTCAGTCCAGTATTGATATGGCACCTTATGAAGCTTTGTATGGCCGGAAGTGTAGAACTCCTTTGACTCTGACTGAAGTAGGAGATAGACAAGAAATGGGTGCTACATTTGTGGATGAAACTGTTAAGAAAATCAATTTGATTAAAGAAAGATTGAAAGCTGCACAAGATCGACAACAGAAGTATTACAATCAGAAGCACGGGTTTGTTCAATTTCAGATTGATGATTTTTTGTATGTCAAAGTCAGTCCGATGAAAGGAGTCAGCAGATTTGGAAGGGTGAGCAAGCTTATTCCAAGGTATGTCGGACCTTTTGAGATTATTGAAAGGATTGGTAAGTCTGCTTACAGACTGTTACTATCTGATCAGATGTCTGATGTGTATAATATTTTTCACGTATCTACTTTGAGAAAGTGGATATCTAATTCTGGAAAGAAATTGTTTCCTGATGAAGTGAAGATTCAGAAGAATCTGAGGTATGAAGAAGAACCTGAGTTGATTTTAGCTTATGATGTTCGTAAGTTAAGAAGTAAACAAATTCATATGGTTAAAGTTCAGTGGAAGCACCGAACAGCACGAGGAGTCGGACATGAGGCAAGCATATCCGTATCTTTTCTGACTGAGTTTTGGTTTGGCAATGTCGAGGATGACATTTTTCTGAAGTTGGGGAGATTGTAAAGACCATGTTTCCTCCCAGGTTCATCCGGACGAAGTTAGATCGTCCGGGACGATCGATACAGGTTGTGCAGGAAAACAGTTCTGGTTATATGGTTCGTCTGGACGAAACTCAGATCGTCTGCACGAAAATCTTACCGAGGACAAGTTGTACGGGATGATAATTAATTTCGTCTGGACAAAATCTGTCCAGAGCCCAAGTCATCCGTGACGATAATTAATTTCGTCTGGACGAAATTTGTCTAGAGCCTAAATCGTCCGGGACGAAGTTGCGATCGTCCAGTACGATCAGTCTTGATATATATGGAAATGAGATATTTTTGGAAAGAAAAGGACGACCAGGAGAGAGAAAATAAAGGAAAAGAGGATTTTTGAGCGACTCCGATCTATTTTCGTCCGTTATGGTAGTTAGAGAAATTGACCGACTCGAGGTAAGGCACATTCCGCCATTCTCAATTTTCAGAACCGTGAATTTTGACGATTTTTCTGTTCCGGATTTTGTTTCCGTTAGCGAATTTCGTGTGTTATTTTCTACAGCTTCAGGTTTTACCGCGTAATTTTTGGTATGTTTCTGAGATGATGATTATGCACGTTTTGAGTATTTTCAGAAAGATTTTTACTGGAAATTTTGGATTCCGAGGTGTTTTAATTGAACTGCAATTTATCAGGATGTTGAAAAATATTTTGTCAGTATAATGAAAGTCTTATAATGTTGTTGTGAATGTTCTGTGGTAATTTGGTAAATTTCTGAATCTGTGAATTTTGTGTAAATTATGTATACTGCCGTTATGCTGCTGAATTTTCGTACGAATTCTACTTTTATTCTGAAAGGATTCATTGAATGAATTGATTAATTGTATGCTATCAGAAGGGAGTTATAAGGAGCCAGAATCCTTCGAGATTCTGTCTGTGTCCGGGAAATCTGCAATCTGAAAATAAGTTCTGAAATTTGAAATTCTGTATATATGTTCTGTTCTGATGCTATAAGCACAAAAGGGAGTTATAAGGGGAAGTTCTGGTGCTATAAGCACAAAAGGGAGCTATAAGGGGAAGTTTTGGTGCTATATGTACAAAAGGGAGCCATAAAGGGAAGAGGGGAAATTCTGGTGTTATAAGCACAAAAGGGAGCTATAAGGGGAAGTTCTGGTGCTATATGCACAAAAAGTGAGCCATAAGGGGAAGAGGGGAAGTTCTGACATCTGGAAGAAAGTTCTGTTCTAAAATTATCTGTTCTGTAAAGCTGTAATGTGATTTTATCTGATTTCTGATTTCTGTACGATTCTGATTATTCCGTATGATTCTGTTTGCTCTGTGACATGAAAGCCTTATGATATCCGATTTGATGTGATTTCAGTTTTCCGTATCTGATGTATGATTTCTGATTGATCTGTTATCTGTTCTGTGTGTTGTACGATTTCTGTATGATTGTTCGAATTCTGTTTGGATACTTTTCTGATATGATTTCTGGTGAGAAGTTCTGATTATTTTGATTGGTGATTGATGTCTTGCTAAGCTGTTAGCTCATCCTTGTTTTCTGCATGGTTTTCAGGTTCTGAGAAAGGGAAGGAAGTCTTAGACTAGACGTTCTGAGTCTGATTTGTGATTAGGTACTTGATACTTTTGATTTTTGTACAGTCATGACTTTTTTGTTCTTTCTGTTCGTAAGCCATGTACTGTATCTGTATATGATTATTTTGACGAAAGAAAAGATAGATGAACTGTTTTGTGGTTGGATGTTTATAGTAGCTCTGTGTTTTTCTGTCTGTGTAATATTTGGAAGAAAGTTCTGAAGCAAATTCCAAAACTAGATCCTGGATTTTTAGCTGCGTCGCGGGCCGATGCGAGCGGGATCCATCCCGGTCGGGTTGGGTCGTGACACCGGCAACCTTAACCCCATTACTCAAAGACGAACCCAACTAATTAGAGGTAACAAAAACAACATTAACCTCAGTAACAAAATTAACCACGTAAATAATTTCATTCCTAATAGGGTTAATAAGATTTGCAGAAGAAACAGGAATGGGGGTTGAGGACAATTACCCGGACATGACCAATAGCTTTACAAAGATCACAAAAAGGAGGAAAGACCTTTATTTGCACTTTCTGGATGTAACCCAATTTATAAGGATCGAACCACACTTTATCAGGATAATATTTAGTGATGTCCAGTCTACCAGAACACGTGCCAAGGAGAGAGGCGAACCAACAGAGGTGGCATTATCAACTTTTAGCAGGCAACCAAACAAGGAACCCAATGCATGAAGGATACGGGGAGCGAACAGATGGGGCCTTAAATAGGGGAAGGAAATTCAAAATGGGTATAACCGGGGATTCCACATCGATATCAAATGAAGGAGACCATTTTCTAAGTTTCATGTAGCAATTGAAAACCAGGTAATAACGATAGCAAAAAAACTCTACTATAATCCATGTCATTTGATAATTTAATCAACACATGAGAGGAATCAAGGTGACATAAAATTCAGCAGTCAACTTAAGATTAAAAAAAATCTCCTGATAGTGTCCAAGCTAGGCCGACGGGAGGGGAAAAAACTAACCAAGGCAAACTGGAATGGTGCCGCCAACAAAACAATCTCCTCCTCAGAGATCCACATAGCAGGCAAATCATGAAATATAGTCGTTTTGATAGACATGAAACAAACATCCAAAACATTAACGAACAAAGCGTCCAAAAAAGATCGCGAGTTCTTGGATCCATCTAAAAAACTAGGATCCAAGAAACGCTTCGTCGCCATGCCGGCCACCAAGGCCGAAGGGGATGAAGTAGGAAACAAATAAAACGAAAGAAAAACAAGGAAATAAAAAACTCCCTTGAAACTAAAGAAGCAACAGCATGAAGATGACGAAAAGCATTCGCCGGGAGAGACCCAGGCGAAGGGGGGCGAGCGGCCCAATCACCAAAAAACCCTAGCTCACAGAAACAAGTGAAAAACTACGACCACACTTTAATTATAAAGTATCGCCTTCTCTATTTTTCCATACTCATGTAGGTTATTAGGTTAAATTTGAATCGTCCCCTTGTAAAATAGGGTGTCACACATGGATAAACTTAGATCCAACACAATGATTCCTAATTCTTTATCTTAGACATACCATTATAAAATTAATGCTTTTGATACAGCCTAAGCAATTACAAGATGACCCAATTTTATGGCAAATTATTGCATCAGGTCACCTGACAGAGAGATGCGTTCGGTCTCTCTCTGTCTACAGTAACCTGCGCTTTACTGTAGCACTGCTACAGTAAAGCGCAGGTTACTGTAGACAGAGAGAGACCGAACGCATCTCTGCGTTCGGTCACCTGACGCAATAATTTGCCCAATTTTATCACAAATAGTTATTAGAAATCATTTACCTCAACAGAAGATCAGACACAAAGCTACTCATTGCAAATTAGTTCAAGACCATCGTGCATAGTTGCAACTGTATTTCTTGATGAGCTCAAGTTGCAAAAAAAAAAGGCCATAAATTTCCTCCCAAAATCATAATATCCATCTAATCACTTCTGCAATACTCTTATTTCTAACATCCAATCTCAAAACCATTCAAGAAATAACCAGCATTCCTAAAGTGTGCTAACATTTTACCTCTTCCATTCAGGCCAAATTCGATTAAAGTTTTACTCAACTTAGTCTTAATTCAATTAATACCCGGTCTATTAACTCATATTCAAGCAAAAAATAGATCAACACAAAGATCAAACCAAATAAAAATTTTCTCATGACTCTAGCCATTCAACTAATTTGAAGTATGAATAAAATCCCAAAAAAAAAAAGACTCAATCTTAGAATAAGATCTTTGAGTTAAAAACACATGCCTAATTAACCTATCTTAAAAGCTAGCTTCTTTCCAATCACAGTTCCCAACTACTCCTAACAATACCTCCTTTTTAGACTTGGAATTACCTTTCCCCACAAAAAAGACTTAGAATTACGAGTTAGATGCTCGAATCAGTACTTGCTCTCTTCCTTTTTTTTTTTTCCTTTTGAATTCAAACAGGACAACATGGGCAATTTGGCATGGTAATCTGGGAACAGATCAAGCCTTGTGCTTGGAGTTAGCCACCTACAGAGCTCGCCAATAATCGTAGGCACTACACTACGCTCCCAATAATAGAGAGAGAGAGAGAGAGGACGGATGATTTATTTAAAAATAAAATAAAAAACTTCAATGAAAAATATGCTAAATAAAAATTAATTATAATATATCTAAAAAAATATTGACTAATTTTAAATATATTATACCAAAAATTATTTAAAATTTATATTATATTGCAATTTTATTAATTATTCTACTTTTAAAATGAAAGAAAAATTAGTAGCATCATGATTCTTATATTTTGTCATATTTTTTTCTTACAAGATGAATAATTATGGCAATGATGATGGCAGCCTGCAGCGGCTGTGGCCGACAACGGAGATGGCTAGCAGATGGTGATGGTGGCTCCAGCGAACTGCAACGAGTGAGTGTTGCTGCAAGCGGATAGGTGGGGCTGGGCGGTGGTGGTGGCCGAAGGAGGGTGGAGGTCGGCCGGCGAAAGTTGCTGGAGGTGGGTGGAGGCAGGCTACGGTTGGCAGCGATCAAGAAAATTTCATTTTAGAATGACTTACACTATATCTATTTTATTTTATTTTGAATTTATTTTGCAGTCATCCTAATCAGAATTCGATATATGGCAATTTGTAAATATCATTTATTTTATTATGATATATCATAATTAAAAAAACAAATTAAATCAATTAGAGGCCTTTTTCAGTATTTTGTTCCGACATTTCAAAGTAAAATGCCAGCCCTTTTTCTTCCCCCTGAAAATCCACCACGTGGGCTTCTCTATAATAGGTCTAATACGCCTCCCCTCCATAACCCCGGGCCGCTCCTCGTCCGCTTCCGAGACTCCTTCAAACTCTATATATTTCCAACAAATGCCCATACCTTCTCACACACCCTCCTCACTCAACTCCTCTCAGTACTCTCTCTCTCTCTCTCCTTCACTCTCAACAAGCTGAAGCAGAGCACACAAAACCAGAGCCATGTCCTCTTCCATTGCCATATCCATCTCATCAAACCTAATACAAAATCCCCACCACCGCCAACATCGCCGGACCTCTGTGCTCAACAATCTCAACCATCCGAACGCCCTCAGTAAACCACCCGGCGGCCGCCAGAGGCCAGTCGGAACCACTCATTGCTCTCTCTCCTCCCATTCCGTCCTCGAACTCCCCGCATCCTTGTACAATCAGCGCTCCCCACCGTCTAACTTAAACCCTTTCCAGCTAGCCGCCGCCGCTGCGCTAGACGCCGTCGAAGAACGTTTCATTGGAAACTTCCTCGAACGCAATCACGCTCTCCCCAAAACCGTCGATCCCGAAATCCAGATTGCGGGAAACTTCGCCCCCGTCGGCGAGACGCCCCCGCGCCACAACCTCCCTGTTTCCGGCGAAATTCCCTCTTCTCTCAACGGCGTCTACGTCCGCAACGGCGCGAACCCTCTCTTCGCCCCCCGCGCTGGTCATCACTTGTTCGATGGTGACGGAATGGTCCACGCCGTAAGGTTCCGCGACGGCCGCGCGTCCTACGCATGCCGATTCACTGAAACAGAGCGGCTACGGCAAGAGCGTGTCATGGGGCGCGCTATCTTCCCGAAGGCGATCGGGGAGCTTCACGGCCACTCGGGGATTGCCCGTCTTCTTCTGTTCTACGCGCGCGGGCTCTTCGGTCTCCTCGACCCCTCCCGCGGCGTCGGAAACGCCAACGCCGGGTTAATCTTCTTCAACAACCGTCTTCTCGCCATGTCGGAAGACGACTTGCCCTACCACATCCGGGTCACGCGCGCCGGCGATCTCGAGACGGTCGGACGGTACGACTTCGGCGGACAGTTGAAATCCTCTATGATCGCGCATCCGAAGCTCGACCCGGAGACAGGGGAAATGCTCGTCCTGAGCTATGATGTAATCAAGAAGCCCTATTTGAAGTACTTTAGCTTTTCCCCTTCCGGGGAGAAATCCGCTGACGTGGCGATCCCGTTGGATCAGCCCACGATGACGCACGACTTCGCCATTACGGAGAATTTCGTGGTTGTGCCGGACCAGCAGGTGGTGTTCAAGTTGCAGGAAATGATCGCCGGTGGCTCACCGGTGGTTTACGATAAGGAGAAGACGGCGCGGTTTGGAGTTCTTCCGAAGCGCACCGTTGATGGTTCCGAGATGATTTGGGTTGAAGTGCCAGATTGCTTCTGCTTCCATTTTTGGAACGCGTGGGAGGAGACTGAGACAGAGGAGATCGTGGTCATCGGCTCCTGCATGACCCCGGCGGATTCCATCTTCAACGAGTCGGAGGAGAACCTGCGGAGCGAGCTCACGGAGATACGCCTCAACCTGAAAACAGGCCGATCGACCCGACGGGCCATTGTCGGGTCCGCAGGGCATGTTAATCTCGAGGTCGGGATGGTGAACCGAAACCGGCTTGGACGGAGAACCCGATACGCCTACCTTGCAATAGCGGAGCCATGGCCCAAAGTGTCCGGATTCGCCAAAGTGGATCTCACCACCGGCGACATGCAAAATTTCGAGTACGGGAAAGGGAAATTCGGCGGCGAGCCGTACTTTGTGCCGGCAGCCGGGGACGAAGAGAAGGAAGACGAAGGCCATGTGATTGCGTTTGTGCACGACGAGGAAACGGCGAAATCAGAGCTGCTTATCGTGAACGCCTCCGACATGAAAGTGGAAGCTGTCGTGAAGCTGCCATCGCGAGTCCCTTATGGGTTCCATGGAACGTTTGTTAGTGAAGGGAGTCTGGAGTTTCAGGACTGAATTGGAATTACTGGTCGATTACATTTTTGCAGGAATGGAAGCTACCTGAGGGATTGGCTGCGGAGATCCCCGGAGTTGTCCAATTCCTTCTTCTGCTTCTGCTTCTGCTTCAGTGAGTACCTACCTATACATATTCTAGTTGTATATAGATTATGCTGTGATGCAGATCTGTAGAGAGAAATTTGATCTATACTAGTGAGGCCGGTTTGTAGCGCTTTGTCGAGCTCAGCCGGCCTCTTCTTCTTCGTTTATTTTTTTAAATTTTAACGGTTGATTGTTTGCACAAATGAAGTGGAGGTCGCAGCTGGCGCTGTGTGGAAGCGCCAGGGGTTCCTCTGTTTCTTCTTTTTTTTTTTTTTTGTAAATGACATGTTAGAGCATATAGTTATCTGTTATCATTGCTGTATGTGAAAAGTACACTGCCTCACTGGTCTTTTTTTATTCATTTATTTCTTATTTCTTTAAAATCCCGTTTGGTCAAAACTTATTGCTTACGATGAAGCTAAAGTAGGGCCTTTCTCTGCTCTACTGCGTTTTATAATCAATTAAAAAAACACAAAGTTTACAGTTGCAGTATGCTAATTTTTTTTATTAATATATTAAATTCTTTTTTATTAAGGATGATTAGTTTAATTGATGGGCGAGGACAGTTAGGAATTCTTAACCCGTGCTCGATTTCCCTCGAGCATCAGCCGCTCTTAAGTGGGCAAAATTATTACGTGCGGCGTCCGGATTTGTTCGGAGGCAGGGGCGGAACCAGCTTCAATTTTGAGGGGGGCAAATGCAACACATAAATAATTAAATATTAAAAAAATAATATTATATGTTTATATATATTACGAAAAGCTTTTTTAAAAAAATTTAAGCAAGAAAAATAAAGAAAAAATGTGTAATTAAACTGTCATGAAAAGCTTGAAAGAAAATATTTGAACTAAATGAATAGAGATATATAGATATTTTAGGATAAGTTAGGACAAAAGAATTTTTTAGGGGGGGCAAAAATAAATTTTGAGGAGGGGCAAATTTTTTTTTTTTTAATTTTTTACCCTAATATTAAAAAAAAAATTTTTTTTGAGGTGGGGGCAATTGCCCCCCCTAAGGAACCAATGGTTCCGCCCATGTCCGGAGGCGAATCCGAATGCGCCACATCACCCTGGGCCCGGACTGTCCAAATACCACACATAATAATCTCTCTCCCAATCAAGTGCGGGCCAAGAGGTTTATGAGGTGGGTGCCTCTTATAGGTCAATCGATGATTAGTCACGTGATTCACTCACGTCGTCATGCCCCCTTTCGAATTATTAGGTGTGGAGTGCGGATGGGAGAACCATCCGCACAAGCACTAGGTACCTAGCGATACCCAGCGGTACCGAGTGCGGGTACCGAGCTGGGTACCCACCAATGAGGTGACATACGTGACACATTTTTATTGGTCTCCGGATGTACTCCGCACCTAATAATTTCTCTTTTGAGGGTGGCAACGAAAAAAAAACTCATTTTATTTTCTTACATTCCACCCTAAAATATTATTAAAAAAAAAAAAAAAAAAACAAAACACAGTTCCTCGCTTCCTGATAACTTCTCAACCGCTTATTCTCGAAGGTCGGTTCCTCCTGTTGCCTGTTGACTCCTCCAGTTGGAGAGGAAGAAAGTGATGCGCACTCTCCCTCTCTTGACCCACATCCGTGCAAGTCGCTCCCTGCTTAGCGGCCTGAGGTGGCCGATCCAGCGCGCGATCCTCGCGACCTTGCCTCTCTCTCACGCAAAGGTTCCGCCTCCGACCGGCTCCACCATTTGAGGCTCTATGTTTTGGCAAATTATTACGTCCCGTCTCCGGATTCATCCGCACACCAATCCAGTCACGTCACCAAAATATATCGGATGCCGGTGTATTTAGATTACATGGCGCGCCTGGATTGGATGTCCGGACGTCTGGTGACCGGACATAATAATTCGCCCTATGTTTCACAGTAGCCGATCGGTTCACATTAGAGAAAATGAAACAAAACGGAAAAGATAAGCGTGATATTTTTTACCAGATTTAAAAAAAAAAAAATTGGGGAAATTAGGGGCAAAGCCCATTCAATAATCAAAAAATAGAAAAACAATTACATGTAAGAAAAGAGAAAAGTAAATCAAGCGAGCAACAATACTCAGACAAAAAATGAGCAAGAGCTCAAGAGCAGCAGCAACACCTATAAAACCAAAACCTATAGCAAAAGCCAAAGAACAAGTGTAAAAGAAAAAATTGGATCGGACAAACTGGTTCAACTAGTTCAACCATGAACCAGTCGGCAAATCGAAATTCCATTTTAGCATCGGAACGAGGAAAAATCGGATGAACTCACCGGTTTAACCATGTTACCAGTGAGCCGGCCAAATTTATAAGAACCGGCCGGATTGAAATGATAATTACTTTGTAGCGTTGATCGCTAATCCAAGGGTCCAAATGTGGAATTGAAGTTGTGATTTGTCCAATAAAACTAAAATTATTTTACATGTTTACAACCCTAAATTATTACATTTTATTTAATTTGTATTCTTTAACATTATATTTATATCTCATTTTAGAGCTCATTGATTATATGATTAGAACTAACACTTAGTGTGAGACCTGTCAATATTGAACCCGACCCGAACCCAAAGCGGGTCGGGTTCAGGTCTAGAAAACCGACCCGTTTGCAAAACCGGTCGGGTTCGGGTTGACCCGGGAACCCGGGACTAACCCGGAATGACCAGGAAATCCGCCTGACCCGAGGTCGCATCGCGCCATCGCGTCCGCAAACTGGCTTCCGGCCTTCCGACGTCCGCGTGACCGGCGTGTCCGCGTGACCGTCCGCGGCCCGCGTGAACGGCGTCCGCGTGAAAATAGCCGTCCTCACTCTGCAGTCCGGCGTCCGCGTGACTGGCGTCGACCGCGACCGGCGTCCGCGTGACTGGCTGAGCGGAGTTCTCGTGGCCGGCGTCCGCGTGACAGGCATCCGCGACTTAGCCCGTCAGCCATCCGCAGTATGTTGTCCGAGTCTCTTTGCATGACAGCGTGACCCTAAACCCTAAACGGGTCGGATTGACCCGAACCCGAAGCGGGTCATGTTCGGGTCCAAAAAATCGACCCTTTTGTAAAAACGGGTCGGGTTAACCCGAACCCGAATAGTGCCCGGTCAATTCCGGGTTCGACCCGAACCCGACCCGTGACCCGAAATTGACACCTCTGTCACTGATATTTAAAAGGCAGAAGATAAGTGTAATTTCAAATATATATATATATATATATATATATATTTATTTATTTATTTATTACAATTAGCATATACTATAAATGTAATATTTAGATAAAATATCAGAAAAGTGATGCCAAACACTCTGACGTTCCAAGTGATGGAGGAAGAAAATTAACATCCATATTTTTTGGAGTTTTACAAAAATTTCCTGGGAGGAAGAAATCTCAGAGAGAACGTATGGATTTTAACGAGAAAACAAACAGCTCCGATCCCCTTCGAAAGCGACTCTGTATATTCTTTTATAATGAAATCGCTCGCAGTGAGAATCAGACAGAATACTAACATTCCTTATATCACAATCAGTCAATCTCTTGAGATCTGATGCTTCTCAGATCTCAGCACCTGTAGAGTCGGGAGGCAAAAAGGATCGATCGCCACAGCTAATTCTTCCACATGTACTCGCCTACGCCCACATGCAGAAGATAATTTCTCCAACATTTTTAATCTTCGCCCAAAAAAAACTTTTTAATGAATCCAAAAATGGGCGGCTTGATGATAGCAACGAGTAATTTGTTTTTACTGTAATTTGGGCTTCGTTTGAGACATTTTTCTTACTGTTTTCTAAAGCAGCTTTTCAGTACAAAAATTTTAAATTCAACAAATTTTTGAACTAAAAAACTGCTTTAGAAAATAATAAAAAAACGGTCTCAAATGAAAACTTGGACAAACAAGAGCTTCTAACAAAGTTGTAGATTCAAATTCAAAATATGAAGAGAGCAGTAGTTAAATAAAAATATGATTGTTATCTGAAATACTAAGCAGGGAGAAAACTATCCCAAACCAACCGTTAATAAGAATATAATTTTTTTAAAAAGCTTCATAGTTAAGTGCGCTCATAATGAAACTGACTCTTGATGAGAACTAATTTCTTAAGTTTCAGTTTTGGTATTAGATGAGCTGAGTAAAGAGGAACTCCTACTAGACCTCTAAGAACAAATAAGTGAAAGAATAAGCCAAAATCCCACAACCTTAATGAAACATTAGAGCCACACCCACTTTGCGTAAAATTCCATTAATAATCTCTGCTTGTGACCCTTAACTAGTGGCTTTAATGCAACCTAAGTGTGCAGAAATAGTGCACTAACTTATCTAATTAAACTATTGATCAATTATGAATGAAATTCATCATCACCATGCACTCAGAGGCTAAAGCCCAAATACTTGGCGAAGACTAACACCAACTCACCCCTCCTTCCACCAGTTTGAATGGCCACCATTTCCTTTGGAGGACTTCTGTTTGGGGAACTCACCCCTCCTTCCACCAGTTTGAATGGCCACCATTTCCTTTGGAGGACTTCTGTTTGGGGGAATGAGAACATCTATCCACTGACACTCCTATAAAGAAGGCGCTTGGCTGAGTAACTAATTCTTCAGCGGGCCTGGCGGAAACCAGCCCCACAGGTGGCGGATCACGCACTTTTTTTCTCTCCACTTAAGGAGTCGCGCCGCGTGAGATAGGAATCGAAAGTAGGTTGGGGGTACCCAACCACGCTCGCCCACCAGCCCCTAAGCCCTGTCGCGTGCTGTCACAATATTCAGAAAGATTTTTTAATGATCTGATAGTTTTATAAGCAATCATCTAATAAGGAGGAAAACTGTAGCTCTCCCAATAGAAAATAATAGAAGTGGAGACCGTTATGAGAAAAAAAATATTACATGGTGTGTTAGTTATCCATGCATGCATCAAGGATATCTACTGATGGAGACCTTCTAATTATAAGCATGTCAAATCTTAAATGAGTTAGATTTATTTAAAGATGATCTGTATAATACATATAAAAGTAATAAAAATTTTACTTGCACACATCTCAAAGCATATAAAACATATTTGAGATCTGGATCAAAATTTCGATGAAGATTTTATCTATCGGGGAAGCTTAGGATGATGAGAAATTATGATATATAAATATATTTCAGAATAGTTTATATATCTTTTGGATTGCACGCATGTGTTTACTACTAATTGAATATAACTCTGTGGTTTTTGTTATGATGGAACCTTCATAACAATGATGATTAAGACTTCGTTTGATTATTCTGTACTTTTTTTTAAAATGTAATTTTAAAATTATTGTTTGAGAGAACGAAGTTTTCTAACTAAGAAGTTAATATAATAAAGCTTTTGAAAATAGTATAAAAATACAGTTCTCTAAAACGTATTTTCGCAAAAGTGACACATACAAACAACATCAAAAAAAAAATCTGCCGTTTCGAAACTGAAAAGACGAAATCAAGCCGAAGCAAGCAGGCCTAAAAAGTTGATGAGAACAGCTTAATCAATAGACCTGTGGCCAATATTTGTAGCTTTGGAAAACTGAAAACTGAATGATAGTACCACTTATTACTACTAGCTTTTGCAATTCTAACCATGCATATCAGCTAATCCTGAACTTTGGCCCCCCCACAGCTGATTTTGGTGCAAATACCTGTAGCTGATCAGCAGCTGAAATGTTCTTTTTTGCCAAAGCAACTGCTATCATCTCTCTAAAGCTTTACCAATTTAACATGCGATTTGAAATTCATGACTCCATTCACTGTAGCAAACCTCCTATCCCGAAAGAGATAGATCATCTTGTCTTTTTCAATTTGAATCCATTTTGTGTTTTAATTTTAGACGTTTGTCAAATCAAATTAAGGCTTCGATTGATGTGAAACTATTCTGTACTGATACATACTCCATCCCAAGGACACATCTCACTTTGGCCTATTGGTTGAGAGCTTAGGCTTCCAACTAAGAGGTTTTGGGTTCGAGTCTTTATGTATGTGTTGTGTGCGTGAGTTTGCGTTAAATGGTCTAAATGTCCCAAAAAGACTCCGTCCCAAGGAGAATCAGAATGCGACACGCCTTCTATTTGCTATGTATTGTGACTGTGTACAGGGTGACATGACGCATTCTGATTCGCCTCCGAATGGTCCGATGTCCACATAGAATAATTTCTCTCCTGTGAGACAAATTTCTTTCATTTAGAAATTAAAAAAAAAACAGTAAGATAGTTGTACCAGTCAAAGCCTAAATTCCTTGAGAAGACTTTCTTGCTATTTCTTAAAGTAGCTTTCTAGTATATAAATTTTAATTTTTGTATTACAAATTTAATTTAAGGAGGAGCAAAAAAGTCATCCCAAAAAAGCCAAAGTCAAAAGAAAATAAACTATTTCATAGGAATGCGTCTGAGAGCTTGTTTAATCGTTTGCAGATAAAAAATATGGCATTCATCACATCAAATGATCTTCTTCAACAACGTTGACTTAGGCTTCGTTTGGGACGGCATTTTTATTACTTTTTAAAACAGCTTTCTAATCTAAAAATTTTAATTTTTAAACTAGAATGCTATTTTAAAAAACAATAAAAAAAAACTATCTCAAACGAAACCTTATTTACAAATTCTCAACCCACATATAAAATTACTGAATATTTTATAAAATATTAAATTTATTTTTACATAAATTTTATCTATTTTGTCATTCGTTCGACCTTTATTTTTTATCAAACTATTTTTAATTTAATTTTATCTGCTTATCTTATTAGGCCATCTTCAAGTCACCTTAGCATATGTCAAAATGATTAAGATTTATTTTTCATTATCTTACCTTCAATAGAATTACCATCATTACCCCTATAAGATAATCATCATTAAATAAATTACTTTTTTAATTTTATCACAAATCCATGTTTAACATTCAATTCTCCTTACCGTTTTTTAAAGCAGCCTTTTAGTACAAAATTGCAAGCCGCCTCAAAAGCAGCCTAAGAGTCTATTTGAAATAGCTTTTTTTTTTTTTGTGTAAGTAACCGTAAATATCTTATGAGGAAAGTAATTTTTTTTAAAAAAATCACTATTAAAAATAACATCGTGTAGTAAGGATCATAATAACCAATCAGAATCATAATTATGATTTGTAAAGCAAAGCAATAAAATTTTGTCCCAAACAGACAATAAATTATTTTTGCCACTGTAACTTCACAAACAACTTTAAAAAAAATGCTACAGCTTTCACAAACAAACTATTAACCACTAAAATTTTATACTAAGGTTTTATTTGGGATAATTTTTTACTATTTTTATGGTAAAAACATAATGTACACATTTTCAAATTTGTATCTTTAAACTTTATTTTTTAAAAAATATATATTTAAAATTGTAGTCGAAAAACAAAATTATAAAAATAAAAATAGAAAAATACAAACTGCCTTAAAAGAGCCCAAAGAGTATGTAAACAGCTTCTTCTTTATCTTTTTCTGATATGAAATCTGAAGCATGCAGTGGGAAGGCAGAGGTGGTCATCGCACTCCTTTCATTAGTTGGATGATGAAAGTGCCTTTTCTTTTTCCATAATGGAGAAAGAATGCTCATTAGTTTTCATTATCTCCACAACTTGTTCAAATTAGCTTCCAAAAAATCACTTCTCATAACCCAAACAGCCAATGTAGTGCGCTCAATCCATAAAACACCATTGATGATGAAAGTTTGTATATGAGTCTTCTTAATTAAAAATTAACTTATCAACCAAAGTTTTTATAATATTACATCTACTCTCACCTATAAATAAAGGACCGGAGAACGAGCCTAAGAACATAACCGCCTTATTTATATCAACCTTTGCACTTTCTAGCAACAAAATCATAAAACTTATCTCTTATTCGCTCTCTCTTTCTCTTTCGAGATCTCTATTTTTCATAGCCAATCGTACATAACGAGAAATTCAGTCGAAAAGATGAAAGAACATAGACTAAGGCTTCGTTTGGGACAGATGGTTCTCTTACTGTTTCTTAAAGCTATTTTCTAGTACAAAAATTCTATTTTTTTACTAGAAAGCTGCTCTAAGAAGCAGTAAGAAAATTATCCCAAATGAAGCCTAATTTAACCGGAGTAAAACTTCTACTTTTTAGGATCTAAGAAGACAAAGGGCCACCCCCAACCCCTCTTCATTCCACCACTATTAGTGATCCCTATCCACTTCATGTTAGCTTTCAGTGCCTGATCAACCTGAAGCCAATCAAAACCCTAATGGCTGCGTTGACTTCCCCATCCCTGCAACTGCCATTACTCATCAAGAAGAAAAGTCAGCCAAATTTTCTGACGCAGATTTTCCATTGCTTTGATGGTGCATGGTTGACCTACGTTTAATTCACATTAAAATAATATAAAAGGTATCAACCTTATTATAATAAGGTTTATTATTCTAAAAAGGTATGGAGTCGGCAACCACAATGTGATGAAAAGAGAATAAATGGAGGTCTCTATCAACCGCCCCCCTTTGTTTTTTTGCTTCACACAAAAAGTGATTATGTGATATAACATTATCATTAATTCTATCTTAACTATTTAGATAATTTTTTTTTTGAATTTTAATGTTTTATTTATTAGTCACAAATCATTTTTAATAACTTCCATTTATGTTTGTATTTATCTTTAATTGTCTTATGACAATAATTTTATATGCTTAAGACTTTGTTTGGAACAGCTTTTTTATTGTTTTTTTTTTTTTAGATTTCTGGTAAAAAAATTAAATTTATATACTGTTAAGCTATTTTAAGAAGCATTAAGAAAGCCATCCCAAGCGAAACCAAAGCCTTCAAATATAATCACTGGTTACATAGGCGGATCCACATTGGCCTAAGGGTGGGCAAATGCCCACCCTCAAATTTTTTTTTTTAATATTTAGAGGGAACTTTTTAGAATATTTTGGGTATTTTGCACATTTTGCCCCCCCTAAAATAATTTTTTTGTCCTAATTTTATCAATCATAAGCATTTTTGCCCATCCCCAAAAAAAAAATTTTTTTTGCCCACCCTAAAAAAAGGAGCTGGATCCGCCCCTGACTGGTTAACAATAATCTCATTATAAATTTACAAAATTCTAAAATTTTAATTATCTTATCTTCAATTAATATTAATTCTTTACCTAATTTATATATTATCAACAGTCTAATTACAATTAAATAAATTATTTAAAATATATATATGATATTCTCTTATTCTATAATATTTATGAGAAATATTTATATTTTAGCCACATATATTTCACTCAAAAAAGTTGAAATTTTTTTATAATTGATATAACATATTATGTATGCTACGTGTAAAATATTTACTCACTGATATTTATTTATGTGCTGGTTCATGAACATGAAGATCCTGAGCTCCATACAACTGCCACATATAGCACACGTTCTAATAAACATGACAATGAAATGCCCATTTTGACCCTTAAAACTGTTAAATAAAGAAAAAGGGTCCATTCTTTATATGGAAATGTTTGTATATTCTTAAAGCACCCATTGCATTGTTATTCAATTAGGGTTGGCCCCCTAAATACTTGAAAACCAATACACGGTTCTATCAATAGAAAATTAAAGCTTCGTTTGAGACAGTTTTCTTAATACTTTCTGATGCAATTTTCTAGCACATAAATTATCGAACTTAGCACAGAAAACATAACTCATTTGCTTAACCATCCGAGTTGATCAATACTTGAATTCGCTCAAACCCGACTCAGTTATGCACGCCCAATACCCAACATATATATGCATATTGACACACACTATCGAAAATCATTTTGATCGGACATGAGTTTTGATGCATATTTGAATTAACATGCATATTTCTAAAGAATGTTCAATGCTCATATGGGAAAGCTAACAGTAGAAAATATCAAGCAAGCATAACTGACTTTCAATCAATTCATTCACTAAAAAAAACCCTCCTATATACAATCAATAACAAATTTCGAGTCTTTCAATTTAGGGGTGTCAAAACGGATCTACAGGTCGGATTCGGATCCAACCCAAGTTGACCCGGATCCAAACATGTTGGCACTAACCCGACCCGATTTTGCAAACGGGTCAGGATTGTCAACCCGAACCTAACCCATGCGGGTTACCAAGTTAACTCGACCCAACCTACACGGGTTAGAAATCACGCGCTTTCGCTCGCCCGCACGCGCTACAGGAGCCAGTTGCTGCACCGTAGGTCCGGCCAAGTGGCCGACTGGCCATCTGGGTCTCTTGACTTATGACACGTGGCACGGCAGTAGTGGCATCGACCAAGCAGGCGTATTTTCGAACTCGATCAGACGCCAGCTGCCAGCGGGACGGCTGCAGCGGCACACGACGATGTATTTCTGGCCTCGAGGAACGGCGGCAACAACACATGATTCGATGTTTTCGGACTTGACGAGACATTAGACAGTGACCAGGTCACGCAAGTGACTCAACGACGCCGACGAGATAGGTCACGCGCAATGTTCCTGGGTCAATCGGGTTAGTTTCAGGTTTTCGGGTCAACCCGAACCTAACCCAGTTTACAAACGGGTTGAAATTACGAATCCAAACCGACCCGTATGACAAACGGGTTGACTCAAACCCAGAATTTTCCGGATTGAATTTCGGGTTGTGTCATATTTTGACACTCCTACTTCAAATAAGAACATTATATGTCAACAGATAGAAACCACTAATTTCCCTCGGATAAATCATAATCATTCAAAGTGACATGAGCAGCAAATGGCGAGGGTAAAGAAATAGCTTGCTGATAATGTACAATAGATGATTTGATTTCTGTAGTTTGAGTCATAAGTACACAGTAAGTCATTTTTTGGAAGCAGAGAAAGTAAAAAAATTCAAAAAAAAACAAAAAACAAAACAAAAGCTAAGAAAACGCATAAAAGAATCTGAGAAAACTGATATAAACATTAATATGCATGTCAAATTATTGTAGAAGCTACCACTTTATTGTAGAATTAAAAGAACCTGAGAAGACTGAGAAGAACATATCTGCATGTCAGAACTTATTAGAATTTGGTCCAATTTGATGTGTAGCCTTGTATAGCCTTTGGATAGAGTTTCTTAGTTTGCCTATAACTATTGTAAGAGCCGTAATAGGGGGATCCCCTCCAAGAAAGAAGAGTTTGAGTTCTGCTCTCTCCCTCCCTCCCTCCCTCCCACCCTCCACATTCAAGAAGAAGCAGCACACTTCCTCCAAGATTCACAACAGGACTATAAGACTTTCTATGGGATAGCTTTTAGCCATTATTCTTTCACAACTTTCAAAAAAAATTTAATTAAATGAAAAAGCCGTTATAAAAAGCAATAAGAAAACTGCACCAAAAGGAACCTAAAACTACCACTTTCGTTGTCAAAGAGAAAAAAAATAGCATGCCAACATCACAGTTTAAGTCAGAGAGATTCAAGGATCATGCCAATGCATTGATGACTATGCCAACACACTACAAAAATATTCCAATACAAGAAAAAAAGTGTTGAGATATTGAATCATCAAATATGTTTAGATAACCAAAAGCATTATGAATACTCTTTGTATGTTCACAAGTGATAATATGAGCATCATTATTCATGCAAATATGACGAAAAATATGTTGATGCAATGAGAAAAGAATGCAACCACACTTCCAACTTCGGGAAGATCTGAATTCATATCAAAGGCTCCATTAAAAAATTATCAAAGTATCCAAGCCTTCAGAACTTCAATTTTCAATGAAAATAATACAGACATGGTTAATCAGACATATAAGCTGAGGGCTCGAATCTGACCGCTGATTCCCAGCCCCAACTATATCAAATGTTGAATCGTTTAAATGTAGTGAGATTACATTGGGTTCTTCAAATGAGCATGTAGCATTCACTTCATTTGTTAGTAACATCATCCACCATCAATATTACTCAACAAATAGAGCTGATGGCAACCGCTTGATCAATACATACGTAATATTTCTGTATTTTTTTACTTTATAAGTCTTAAGCACATATCAAGGATCATTCTTAAGCCCATATCTTTTTGCTTTGGTCATGGATGTCCTTACTAGACATTTGCAAGATGTACCCTGGTGTATGCTTTTTGCTGATGATATTCTTTTTGTTGATAAGACTAGAGAGGGAGTTGAAGGTAAACTTGAGCTATGAAGGTCAACCTTAGAGTCTAAAGGTTTTTGTTTGAGTAGATCTAAAATCAAATACGTGGAGTGTAATTTTAGTAGTAATAGATATAGTGAGGGATTGTGACTTTGAGCGATCAAGTCATTAATAAGAGTACATGTTTTAGATATCTTGGGTTTATAGTCCAAAGTGATGGTGAAATAGATGGGGAAATTATTAGTATAATTCAAGTTGGATGGTTGAAGTGGAGGAATGCATCAGGCTTATTGTGTGATAGAAAAGTATCCCTCAAGCTTAAGGGAAAATTCTATAAGATGGTGGTGAGACCTGCAATGCTTTATGGCACAGAATGTTGGCCATTAAAAGAGAAACATAATATTAAGTTAAGTGTTGCATAAATGAGGATGCTTAGGTGAATGAGTGGCTTTACTCTTAGAGATAAGATACGAAACAAGCATATACGTAAAAAGGTAGGAGTAGCTCCAGTGGCAGATAAGATTAGAGAGAGTCATCTTAGATGGTTTGGTCACATAAAATGACGACCTTCCGATGACCCGGTTAGGAGATTAAATGTATTAGATTTGACTTATGTTAAGAAAGGTCCTAAGAAGACTTGGTTAGAAATATTAGAAATGACCTTTTTTATATTAGATTTAAATGAGAATTTGTCACTTAATAGGGCACCATGGAGAAAAAGGATTCATGTCACCATCCTCAGTGTGATAAAGGCTTGATGTTGTTGTTATTGTATCCTTGTAGGTCTTTTTTTTTCTAACTAAAACCATAACGCTTATTATTGTGGTTTAATTATTTAAATGAGAGAAGTATTATTGAATTCCTTCAAAGCAAACCCTCCTGATAATATCTTCAAATGAAACCCCCTACATCACAACCCATCCATTACTTCAAGAGATTTCCTGACCGAAATCAACTGCATAAAAAAGCCAATTTGATGAAATGACACAATATGAATAGCAAAAATTTCTTAATGTTAAGAAACCTTCATGGATTATAATAGATTACTTAATCTTTCTGATCTTTTTGGCAGGAAAGATACAATTTGTTTAGCAATGCTAATTAGAGCATACCTAACAACTTTAACCTTAAATCCAAAGGTCCAAGTTTGATTCGTTATATGTTGATATTAACCAGCTAAGATTAAACTCACATAATTCATGGTCGATCAACATTGTTAGCCAGCCAACACAATTGATCGATCACTATTCTATCAAATTTAGATCAATTTTAATCCAACAGTAATGTTAGCCGATTGATAGTTTAGTTCATATCACTCGCTATATTTTCAACATCATCTTCATGCTACATATCTGATGTTTGCCCGCCACTTTCTTGTGCAATGGGTTCACATAATACAAATGATGTCGTATGTGAAAAGGTATTAAAAATAAGTTCTTCATAAATTAAAAATGCATTCACTCAAAGCCGAGCAAAGAGAACTTAAAAAACAAAATGAAACCTACTATGTTGGAGCATATGCATGTCAACTAATTTTGCAAAAGTTAGGCTTTTAAAGGCACTAACTTCACTTTTTAGCTTCACCTTCCTGTCAAGCCAGCTTGCCGGCGGTGCAACTGGAAAGCATCAATTTGGTTTAGAAAATGGATACAAGTCGCTTAAAATGGCCAGGTCGACAATTACTTCATGGTAAATCCAGCAGCTCAAATGTTCAACCTGAAAAAGTAGGAAAAGAAGTTTCAAGTCTCCATTTGAAGAGTAATGTATAGGAAAATCAATAAGTCAGAAGTAACAACTGTTACCAATCATCACGCTTAAAACTACACAATTGTTAGCTTGCTGTCATAGTTGAAACTACACATGAAATGCAAGGGAAAATTATTCTTCTAAATCTATTTCCTGTTATATTTTTTCTATTAAATTCATGCTCTCTTCCACAGACAATAAAGTCTTCGCAAGCAGTATCTTTCTAGAGCTGTGATCTGCTAATTACTAAACAAAGTTCAACCAGCTGCTACTTATAAGAAAATTGCTCCAAATGTAAAAGGTATATGCTTGTTATTCCAAAATAAGATGCTGCGGGATATATATGTCTTCTACCAGCTGAGAATTACTTTCAGAAATATTATGGAAAATTTTCTTGATATAGATGGCATATGTGCAAAAAGAAAAATCGGTTAGATAATTATAGACAAATTCAAATTAAAAATAACACCTTTCATAAGAAAGAAAATTGTTAACATACCAACCGTCCCTTGACCCTTGATCCCACGGCCAGCATGAGGATCGGTGAAAGGCTCAACTAGATATGCTATTAAATCTCAGCCATCCCATGGCCCTTGATCCAAAGGCCAGGATGGAGGCTCACCTGGATCACACCAATCTACTTCCATATTCAGGTGACTTATTTAGGAAGGACTATTTTAGGGAAACTATGTATGATTCTGTATTTATTTGTTTCTTTATTAAGATATCTTGTATAGATCTATAAATATGAATAGTTTTGTATGATAAAATTAGGCATTTTCCCTCTCTAATTCTCTGAATTTAGCATAGTATCAAAGCAAGGCATTCGGATCTTCTTAAAAAATGATAGAGTGAGAAAGGGAAAGCTGGTTCTTGAGCTATGTTCCTGCTCACGTGAGTCCAATGTAGTTGAGCAAGTAAGAGGGCTTTCGCTTTGCGGTTTTCTACTTGCGGCTCTCTTGCGTGCCTACCTGGGGGCCGAACCGAGTGAAGAAGAGGATCAAGAGAGGGAGCGAGCAGGAACTGCGTGTGTGCGTGCCTAAGCAGGGACAACCGACCCCTGTGCGTGTGCTGAAGCCCTTCCTTGCCCCAAATCTCGACCGCTTCTGCATGTTCCTGAACCGCTACCCTCAGATCTGGAACATTATAAGAAGGTCAAAGCCACCTTCTCGACAACAGAAGAAATCTACCTCTCCCAAGATCTCCGCCACTGGAATCAATCCCTCAAAACATTCTCGCATTCTTCGTTGTCATTGAAGGAATCGTCATTGAGAACCTTGCCGGTCATATTTGGACTATAGTCAGTTTGTAGGATTCGAAGCTCGTTGATAGAATAGTCCTGATACATGGAGTTGCCCGAATGATGCACACAATGGGGAAGAAGATGACTTTTTTGGTGATAAAGCAGTTCACTGCTACAATCCAGTGTGTGCTTACAGTGACTAAAGAGTTGGTGAGCACGTAGATAATGAAGTACGCTACTTTCCTAAGTAGGAAATCGATTATGGATATAGAGGGTGAGGCTACAGAGAGAATAGAATCACTTTATCCTACCTCGAAGGAGCTAGCGTTTGCTGGTTCTACGGGTTCCTACCATTGGACTTCATTATCGGAATTCTGAAGAATACAGGTTACCACCACCAGCCTTCATTGCTGGAATTTTGAAGAATACAGGTTCCCACCACTGGCCTTCATTGTCAAAATTATGAGGAATATGAGTTCCCATCACCAGCATTCATTGCTAGAATTCTGAGTGTAGATTCCCACCACCGGCCTTCATTGCCAGAATTCTAAGAAATATTGGTCCTTCTTCTTCCTTTGTGCGTCCAAGACAAGGGAGAGATCAAGCGAGAGGGCTACCCTCGCATGCAACGTCCACAGTCGACCGAGCAGAAGCCAGAGAAGTCGAGCGCAGGACCTCCTCTTGTGAGCGTATGGAAACAGCTGAGAATTCCTTTTCTTGAGGGTCTAGGGCCGGACAAGCAAGAGTGCAAGACCTACAAACCTTCCTGCGATCAGATTAGAGGGACCAGATGGTCGAGCAACAGTTGTCATACGAAAGTTGTCGAACAATAGTGGTCAAATAGAGCACTGGGATTCCTTAAACTTCTAAGCTCTATATGATCTCCTATCAAGGTCCCCTTAATGTAAAGAATGGATATCTATTTATACTTTTCGATAGTGGCATTCTCTATTAATATAGCTACAATTCAAAACACTTCATTGAACAGCTTAAAAAAGTTCCCTCGATCATAAGGTGTTTTTAAATGTTTGCCTTAATGATGACAAACTTAAGAGATCTTGTGCTCTTTACATTTGTTTCTTCGAGAAGATCAAATTGAATATTTGCAAGTAATATTTAGAGACCATTTAGTCCAACAATTAACACCCCAAAATTTCAATCCATACTTAAAGTGCTTAATTTAGGCTCATTCAAAGTTGGATTGGATCACTTTTAGTATTGTTGAGTTTGCCTTATGGAAACATTCAGTTCGATTATAAGCATGCTAAAATCAAAGCTTGGATCCCAAATTTAAATCCAAAAATGTTCAATTCCAATATTGAGATTCACACCTGATAAAATGCCAATTGCCCCTTATTTTTGGATGTTGAGATCGAAAGTCCTTAAAAATATTTGCGACACAATATTATAATTCGCATGGCACAATCACTCCTCGGTGGACCTCCCCTCGATACCTTAAACAAAGTAAATCTCCTCCATAATTTCAACTTTCCTTTAAGTTGGCATATCAATTCACGTAAAAATTGTTGAAACAATTTTACTAGAAAAACTTCCAAATTGCCCAAATTTAGTTGCAAATGCCTCATTAGGCTCTGAAAGATCTAAAATTGAGTTTGAAACAACAACTAAATAATTCCAGAGACCCCAAAAAATGCTTATTCAAGCCTAAAATTGGGCAAAAACTAGGAGAGCAGCACGGTTCTCCCCTGTAAGCTTCATATTTTTTTTTTCCATAATAGAAAAAATTGTCCAGCATGAGTTTTACTATTGGAGATGGTTAAGGTCTATAGTCCCCATGTTAAGATTCCAATTTTTCCTTGCAAAATGTTGATTGTCCTCGAACATCCAGAATTTTAAGGTGAGATTTTTGGCCCCATTTTAAGACTCCAATTTTCTTCTATGAGAAGATCATCGTCCTCAAAGTTTAATAAAAAAAAGAGAATAACGTAGCGGCTAATCACCGATGAAGTGATGCAAATATGTTGGTGAAAAGATGTTCTTCAAAAAATTTAGCAGTATTTTGATTCTATTTTTTAAATGATTTTGACAATTCTTCATGAATTTCTCCATTTTATTCACATTGTATTCATCTAATGTTTTAAACAAATGATAATATGTAAAGATTTAATCCTTTTTTTTACAATTTCTTTTGAATGATTTAGTGCATGAATCATGATATTGATGTATTCGATGAATCTCAATAGTAAAACTCATACTTGTCAACAATAAATGGTGCACTACAACGCAAAGATCCTCGTTGAGCCATAGCTAATAGCACACGGCACGACGAACATCATTTTAAATATGACGCACAATATAATATATATATATAGAGAGAGAGAGAGAGAGAGAGAGAGAGAGCAAATAATAGGTTAATTTGAGCAAAATTTAAGCATAAATATTTTGTCAAACATCAAAAATGACAATTTTAAATCCTACATAAGCTTCCATGATTCCATCAATAGATATGGGCAGGATTTAAGCATAATTTAGCCTAAATCATGCCAAATAGCAAAAATGATAGCTTTAAATCTTACAAAAAGTTAAATTTCTTAATCTTTTTAATATTTTATTAATTTGATGTTTAATTAATTATTAATTCAATGTAATTTTAAAACACAAACCTAAAAAAAATTATGATTTATAATTAAAATCTATAACATTTTAAAAAAATTGTGCGTGAAATTTGTGCCATGCGTCATTGTCCATGCATGGCGCAAGTAGCGTGAGCTATTTTGATGCGTTGTGTCGCGTCAAGCAAATAGTGTCATATGTGCACTGCATCGTGCGCTATTGACATTTATGGTGAAACCATTGATAAAAAAAAATTATTATATTTGACATTGTTGGCCATCTTCAAATTAATTTTTCATATTAAATGCTTCCATCGATTATGTAAAACAAATTATAAATTGTGATTTCATCAAATATGTCCCTTCAATGATCACAGGCTTTGAAAACTTTTTATGTTTTGTTCTTTTGCCAAAAGATCCCTAACTTTTTTTATGGGTGTAGATTAATCCTTGGGATAACTTCATAAATATTATCATTTAATAGGCTAGAAAATTCATGAACCGCAACTTCACAAAATATATTCATTTGTCAATTGAAAATTTCAATAATTTCTTGCGATTAGTATGCATGCCATACTGGAATTTTTTTTTATGCTCCCTTTGAGGTGTAGATACTCCAAAAAAATTTTAATTTTTTAAAGTATTTGTTTTCTAGAAAAATATTTGAGTGGCTAATGGATAACAATTCCCGCACTATGTTGTTATTGTAAAAAAATTTGTTTAAGCAATAAACAAATATATAAAGGAACTTGATCTTTATATTCATATGATTTTTTACTTCTAATTTTTCATATTGTGGGCAAAAGAATATACATTTTAGATATCGAAAGTCTATAGTTCAAATCTATGTTGCACCGATACGGATACGACAAAACAGATACGACACGATATGGATACGGGACACGTCAATTCTTAAAAATACAGGATACGGGTACAACGCAGACAGGACATTATAATTTATAAATCATACATAAAAATTAAAAAAGCAATCAAAGCATAATATTTGAACTTACAAAAAAAAATGAAAGTAACATCATTTGTAGCCTTGTAACTTTTAATATCAAAATAAAAGTAAGCATTAAATGTCTAGTACAACAACAAAAGCATAAACATAAATTATCTAGCACATGAAGTTTAAACCATGCAATAGAAGGAATGATATTATTGGCATTTTTATTGGTTTGTCTTTGAACTTCTATATCATCTTTAATAAATATCATAGCTTCTAATTCAGGCTCATCAAGTGAAAGATTATCAATTTCTAATATTCCCATATCATCAAAAGGCTCAAATACATCTCAGAAATGAGAGAACCTCGCTCGCAACCGCAAAAGAAAATACGTCGGGTCTTTTTTCGAATATTTTTTTGTTTTTCAACGGGCGCGTATTGGATATGCATGTCCTTTTGAAATTAAATAGTATTTTAATTGGATATGGCAAAGCCGTATCCGACACATATCAATGTCGTATCAGAGGTGTATCGGTGTATCAGATACAACACGCCTTCATAAATAGGTGTATTGGTGCAACATAGGTTCAAAGTGATGGTGAAATAGAAGAAATTATTAGTAAAATTCAAGTTGGATAGTTGAAGTTGAGAAATGCATCGGGTCTGTTGTGCGACAGAAAAGTTCCCCTCAAATTTAAGAGAGATTTATAAGATGATGGTGAGAGTTGTAATGCTTTATAACGCATAATGTTGGTCATTAAAAGAGAAACATAAATTAAGTGTTGCAGAGATGAAGATGCTCAGGTGGATGAGTGGCTTCAACTTTAGAGACAAAATGTGAAACAAGAAATTACGTGAAAAGGTTTGAAAAGCTCCAATGAAAAATAAGATTAGTGAGAGTCGCCTTAGATGGTTAGGACACATAAAGCATCGGCCTTCTGATAACTTAGGAGAGTATATATATTTGATTTGGTCTATACTAAGAAAGATAGAAGTAGACCTAAAAAGACTTGATTAGAAATATCAGAAATGACCTTTTTTATTATGTTTAAATGATAATTTAACTTTCAACATAACACAATGGAGAAAAAGTATTCATGTAGCAGACCTCACATAGTGGGATAAATGCTTGTTGTTGTATAGAACCAACTGGTTCAATAAAATCAATATCAGTTCGACATTTCAGGTTGAACAAGAAATATAAAATGGTTTGAGCCCATTCAATGCAAATCCAATTTTTAAAACTAATTGAACCAGCAACTTGAGCAATTCACGGTCAAACCGGCTAGTTCGATCTAGTTTTCAAAATATTAATAATTACAAGTTGGACCGTGAGGCCAGAAGGATTTGTAATTTAACCAAGCTCCTCAAATAATTAGCCTAGAGGCTTTGGTCTGCATCATTAAAATTTTTCTTAGGAATTATGTATGCCCTAGATTATTTAGTTGGGTTGCTACCCCAAATCTTAACCTGTGGTATGGGAGGCATAAAGTAATCCACCAAGGATTTTATACATCTTAGGTTGTTTATCAGAGTGTTACTCGATGACTTTGACTCATAATGGAATACAATGAATTAAATCCCCTAAGAACGATCATCCCCTGATTAAGATGCGACATTGATCACATATTTCTTGATTCAAAGATGGTGATCAAACATTTTTATTCATTTTTTGAAGTAATGACCATGACATGCTCAGAGAAGATAAAGTTCGGGTTAAAAATTTTGAGGGAAAGAAACCAAAGGTCCAAAACTTATTATTCTAATAAGAATAATATTACGTTAATATTGCAAGTTAATTTATTCTGAAAATAAATGCAAAATACATGATAGTTTGTGCCGCATCCCATATCTAAAAGGTGGTACATCCTAGTAGCACAGAATGCGATGAAGAAAAAAACTATTTTGTATGCAAAAAAAGAAAAGTTCACATATAAATAATCTATATAAAACATGTCAAAGTAAATAATGGAAGAGAAAATAAAGTTTGATTTCAATACTATAAATCTAAATGTTGGTACATCAATAAGGTAGGAAAACCTGCATGAAAAAAAAAAGACCTTGAAGAAAAAACTACATAAATAAAACTACACAACCCTCAAAAGAGAATACAAATGACCTAGTAAAACAAACATAAAAATAGCAAATTTATTCTATGGTTGGTAAATCTACTTCCATAATGATGGTCTACCAACCACTCCAATAGGACCTACTATGAGAAAAGTTAACAATGACATCGTTTTAGAATTCAAATACAACAAGTAATTCCTTTATATTAAAGCAAAAGCGATAAGAAAATGAGACATACAATATGAATAAAACAAAAAGATAAGAGTGATTACATAGCAACAAGTAATCGATATATCAATGTAACAATGCAACATGTCATAGTTTCTATGACAGGTTCTAATATGACGATATTAACGTTGTAACATATCATAATTTCTACAACAAGTTCTAGGACAATGATATTATAAAAATGTATATCAAACTATCACTAATGCAATATCATTCAAGGTTTACATATTTAATCATGCTAAGTATCATAATACCTCAATATGACTTATGAATCATTCAACATGTGTAACTCATGTCTATATATTTATACATCGATAAATATGTATAATCATTTTTTTTTAAATACCATGCATTTGGAAGATAAACACCAACCCCAAAAAATTCAAATGATTTCCTATAGAGTCATCAATCTGTGGGTCTAGCGAGCTAATATCTAAAAGGATTCAATTGACCTACACACGAGCGTGCAGTTCTTATGTTTGTCATAAACAAGTTTTCAATGATATTATATATTTAATATAACAAATGTTATTACATAGTAAGTTATGATTTGCAAGGATAATATTAATTGTATTCAATAGGAGTACAAGCATAAAAATATATCTACTATAAGGATTAATATACAGGAGTGATGTAGAACGGGAGCGGAGGCTTTGCTAGGGAGAGGATCTCCTCTCCAAAATCTGGCCGTCTCCAAGGTTGGTGGGTGATTCGTTTGCCCTTCTCCAAGGGACTTCACGTCACGAGCCCGGACCCATCCTGCGGCTTGTGAAACTCTCGATTTCTCTCATAGTGAGAGAAATCTCACTCTCTCTCTCCCAAGAACACAAGTGTGGAACACACAAAATTTTCATATCCAATTAATCATCCTATTACAATAGCTAAAGGCCATATATATAGGCCACAACATGAGAAAATAAAATTACAAAATTGCCCCTTGGGCTACAACACTCAAATAAATTAACCTAGGGGTAAAACAAGAAATAACATATAATAGAAACTAAAATGCAGAAAATAATTCATAAATGACAACTTAAATTAGAGCCGTCGATTTACGACGCCTCCTGTGATAGATGCGCCAGATCTTCTGGCCGATGTCCGCATCATTCTCCCCAGGTGGGAGAATACTCGACCCCGTCGAGTTAGCATCACAACTGCCCAGGTACAACTTTGGATGGTTCTTTGGAGACATAGTTTCATCATCTGAATTGGGTAATAAGCCCAATGGGCACTTAAGCTCGCCAATTTCCTTAACCCGAGTCAAGGGATCTCCTTCCAAATTGTCGCACTTCTTTTCGTCTGCAGAAACTCGTTCACTCTCCTCGATGGCTTTACTGGCAATAGGATCAATATAAAGTTCTATGGATATCACCTTCAGAGCTTCTTCAACCTTCTCTGTTATAGGAGTGTTCACTGAGTCAGGAGAAAACTTTGCTTCTGTAGGAGTTGAAATTGAGTCAACCAAGTCTCTCTCTGCGCATTTCTCCTTGTCAAACAATTCATTTTCTTCTTCATGTTCTTCCTTGATCACCTTAGGTTTCTCTGTGATTTGCATAGTGAGTGGGAAATAGGAAGCCTCATTGGCCTCCAACCATTTGTCAACTCTATCCACTCTTTCTCTTTTTCTTAGTGCCTTTTCTCTATCCTTTGATGTAGGGGATCTTGAAGAGGTGTAGAGCGATGGGTCCGTCCTACCTCGCTCTAAGTTGTCGAACCGTTTGATTGTTTGACGGTGGTGGTCGGCTAAGTCTGCTTGATCCTCCTTGAGTTGTTGACTAACGGCGCCCAGTTGACCTACCAACCAATTTAAGGTCCGTCCAAGTTGATCCGAGTCCATGCTCTGATACCAAACTGATGTAGAACGGGTAGAGGGCTTTGCTAGGGAGAGGGATCTGAAACTGTTTTTATCAAAATCTGAGAGAAATTCAGATTCTATGAATGGGGATTAAGAAAGTAGAGGAAGAGGATCAAAGCCCCCAAGTCACTTGGCTGCACTTGAAGAGAAAAACTGAGAAGAATATTCCATCCACGGGTCTTGGCTAGAAAAAAAAAAAAAAAATTTGCTGGAACCAATAGGAGAAGAGGGTGGGATGGCGGGACACAAGGAATTGACTGGAATTCAATTCCCCAAAAATCAGTGAATTGATTTGGGGAGTTGATTGGAAATCATAAAGGGAAAGAAATGAAGAAGAGGGAGAAGAGTGGGAGAGAAGCTCACGGGATTGAGAGGGAGTGCAGCCCTTGTTTCCTAAATCCAACCTCTAGTATTAGGAAATGGTTTATAGCCTAGGTATGAAAGATAATTCGGCCAGGTGGAGATTACAGGAATTGAGATAGTTTCCAAAAGTATGGACTTAGAATTAGGAAATAATTAAATGCAATTTGATGGGCTATTGAAGGGGGCCGGCAGCAATATCATGAGGGGAATTTGGATTTGGAGTCATGTGTACAAACTTGCTTAAAATGGTTTTAAACTTAGGAAATGATTTAAGTAACTCTATTTGAATTTGAATTCAAATATTGTTAACTTAAGAAACTTTCCTAAAATAGATTCACTAAGTTAGGAAAGATTTCAAAATTCAAAATGTTTTGAATTTGAAATGAGAGATTTTGTGGAGGGAAAATTTTGAGTTAATGAGTTAGGGAAGTTTCCTAATAAGAGGGTATTAATTAAGATCAATTTGAATTCAAATTCAAATTGAAATCTAATTAATTAGGAGACCTCAAATTGAGCTAAATTAGGAAAGTATCAAAGCCTCATGAGAGCTTTGAATTTCAAATTCAAAGCTCCAAGAGGGGCCGGCGGGTGGAGCGGTGGGGGAAGGTGGTCGGCGGCCAAGAGGGTGGGATCGGGTGAAGGTGGTCGGCGGCTATGGGGGAATTTTGTAGAGTTTGGTGTGGAGGTTTGGCCGAGGGGTTGAGAAGGGAGGATGAAGAAAATGAAAACAACGACAACGACGGAGAGAGGGAAGAATGAAGAAATCAAAACAAAGATAAAACGAAAGGTAGAAAATCAAAACCGCGAGCCTTGGACTCTTCCAAAGGCTGACGGGTGATGCGGAAATCAGAGGATTTAAATTGTTCCAGAATTGAGGGACTCCTTTAGGAAACAATTTAAATAAGAAAAAAAGACTAGGGAATTTCTGTTAGGATGGTGGAGGAATTAATTCCAGAAAAAAAAAAGGAAAAAAAAAAAAAAGAATCGTGCAATAACTGAGCCGGAGGTGGAATTTAAGAGAAAAATAGGAATTTAATTCCAAAGGAGGTTAGAGAGAATTTAGGAAAACAATTTCCTAAATTCCCTGAATGGGGCCAGCAGTTTGCAAGAATAAGGGGGGCATTTAATGAGGTGATTTAAGGCTCCTAAATTTGAATTTAAAATTCAAATGAATTTAGAATTCAAATGAATTTAAATTAAGGACTTAATGGAATTTGCTTAATGTTAGAGAATTAAGGAAAGAATCAATTAAACCCCTTTTTGAATTTGAAATTCAACTCGGATTGAAAATGAAAACTTTCCAAAAATAGCTTTCATGAATTAGGAAAGATTTCGAATTTCAAAATACATGATTTTGAATTTGAAATCAGCCCAAAATATGAACGCCTAAATTAGACAAGGATTTCAATTGGGATGAGGTGGTGGATGGTGGCCGGCGGCTAGAGATTGGGCCGGCGGCATCCAAAGGGGTGTTTGGCCGTGAAGTTGAGGGGGGACGAAAAGATGACAAAACAAAACACGAAGTAAGATAAAACGAAAGATGCAAAGAGGAGGGTGGTTGGATGAAGACGAAAATACAAAGAAAAAAAAAACCACGAACCCGGCCGTCTCCAAGGTTGGTGGGTGATTCGTTTGCCCTTCTCCAAGGGACTTCACGTCACGAGCCCGGACCCATCCTGCGGCTGGTGAAACTCTCGATTTCTCTCATAGTGAGAGAAATCTCACTCTCTTTCTCTCCCAAGAACACAAGTGTGGAACACACAAAATTTTCATATCCAATTAATCATCCTATTACAATAGCTAAAGGCCATATATATAGGCCACAACATGAGAAAATAAAATTACAAAATTGCCCCTTGGGCTACAACACTCAAATAAATTAACCTAGGGGTAAAACAAGAAATAACATATAATAGAAACTAAAATGCAGAAAATAATTCATAAATGACAACTTAAATTAGAGCCGTCGATTTACGACGCCTCCTGTGATAGATGCGCCAGATCTTCTGGCCGATGTCCGCATCAAGGAGTTTATGAAACAATAAATCAAAATAAATTTATATATGCAATTGATTATAATGATGAGCATAAAAAGATATCTACGAGCATATGTATATAATAAAAAAAATTTCAAAAAAAAATAAATAAAACTAGCAAACAAACCAATTATCTAAGACCCTAATACAAAATAATATGGATTATACCCCTTACAAAGAGGGGTACAATTATCCAATAATAAATAGCAGGTTGAAATGAATTTCATATTCAATTTCGGTGTATTAAATTTCACCAAGCAAATGCCCTATAAGAAGCAAAATCAATCAATTATAAGTACACAATTTAAGACATAAGAGTTTAAATTTCCTAATCAATCTAAGAACATGACCATCGCTAAATTTAATTACCAATATAAGCGACCAACCGTACGTTCCAACTACTCACATTAAGTGGACCATAAATTATAAGGTCCCTCACAAATAAATTTAGATTAACAATACATCTACAATGCCTAACAAAGATATAAGATAAGATAGGATTTAATCTACTCGAACATCAAACTTAAACAAGTCTTTCTCCCAATGCAAGATAAAACCAACCATAACAGTGATTCAAGGCTATAATATGATCAACACTAAATGAATCTAGCTTAAATGTTATAAAAGAGAGAATGCGTATAATTTGGGACATAACAAACAAAAAGGTAGGAAGGAGAGGATGAAAACTCAATATTGTAGGAGTAGAAATTGGGAGAAATGCTTGTTGTTATCACCTTGGGACAAATTGGCGGCTAGGGTTTCAAAAGAAAGAAAGGATTCGACGGGGGTCGAGAGGAGAGAGGAAGCAATGAGAGGGGGCATCTGGCGGCTATATGGGGGGTCTCGCTAGAGAATCATGCGAAAGTTTTAATCATGATTAGAGTCGAGGCAACGTTGGGTGAAGTCATGTGAAGGGAGGTCGAAGTGGAGCTAATTGCGTGCGTGGGGAGCCTGTCGTTTGTCATTCAGTAAAGAAAAAGAAAATACAAAGAGCATGGATCGGGTCGATCCAGTTTATAATAGTTTGTATGCTGAGATTTGTAGATAATACTTACGAAGATTTCTTGTATTCCAAGTCTAAGATGGCATCTTTCCTTCAAAATACTTGTGCTTGAATATTTCAGGCTTGACCATGGCTGCAAACATGTAGAGACACTTCTCTGTTGTGAAAATGAAATTGTACTTTGAATTTTGTGTTTGGCCCAATTGCAAATATATGTCTGCTCTGGACTACTCTATTATGCTCTGGTTCTGAGATGATTCTATGTTGAAATATACTCTGCTCTGTTCTAACTCTGCTTTACACCCACCTCAAGCAGGTGTGAGATGATAAATGGAGTTATAAGTGGACATTTATATATATGCATCTCTACATTCATATTCATATGATCTAATGCCAAAACTGTAGAGTAATTAGTAATTCTATCATTTTGTTTATTTTAATTATGAACTATAAATTGAACTCTGATATAAGGAAAAATGATTGGCCTAATGAATTTTATACTCATCCTATTATTTAAAATATTTCATTAAAAGACAAAAGTTCTGTAAGTAGATTCAGTATGATAAGGAGCGGGAATTTTGATTTTATAAAGTATATATGATGTTGAAGTTTAGAATATATTTAAGTCTTGTTGCAACCATTGTATTCTAAACTATTATTATTTAAATAATTTAGAAGAAATATTATGTATGTATATATGGATGTTCATTTTATATTATTTTGGATGATTAGATGGCTCTGGAGAAATGAAATGTTGGATTAAGAATTAATAGATAAATGAAAAAAGAGGATAAGATAAATTCCTCCTTTAGGTCTTGAAACGTTATAGAGTAATATAAGAGCAACGGTTGGGAGAAATTGAATCAGTACTAGAGCCGTAGGAAATATTTGTAAGTTAGAAAAGAGATGTTAAATAGTTTGATGCTAATTTATGTATGAGTAATTGTAAATCATTGAACATGTTATTGAATCTTCTTGTTTTAAATCGTTTAAAGTATTGCTATAAATGGACCCTCAAGACTCTGAAGCGGCTGATGGACAAAGTTACAGAGCTACTACAATTCATAGTATTGTAAAAGCAGTAACACCAAATTCAATAATGCAGTTTGTTGGAATAGTGACGCAATTGATGGGAGAAGCTTACAGTAAGATGTTAGATGTGACGGGAGATGAGATAGATTGTCATTTATAGTTATTCTTGAGATTGACCTCCCCGTTTTCAAGGAACTATAGATCCACAGGCTGCAGAAGATTGACTGTTGAGATTGGAGAAATCATTTGACAGTATGCACTGTCCAAAACATAGGAAGATGTCGTTGGTAACATTTCTTTTAGATGGAAAAACTGAGCACTGGTAGGTAGGCCAACGGAGGGAAAATTTTCAAGACAAAGCAAATGCTAAAATTTCTTGGGAAGAATTTGTAGAGACTTTTAGAGATTGGTTTGTACCATCATCTGTGAGACAATAAATGCAAGAACAATTCTTGAGGCTGGTCCAGGGAAGCAAATATGAAATGCAATATGAAGCAGAGTTTACATCTAGCCAAGTATACTCCTCAGTTAGTCAACATGCCGGAAGAAAAATGTTATCATTTTCTAAAAGGATTGACAGACAGTCTGAGGCATCCGATGGTGCCAGTTCATATCCGGGATTTGTCTGAGTTGGTGGAACGAGCCAGATTAATGAAAAATGATCTGATGGCTACTCAACAAAGATGGGATCTAAGCAGGAAAAGATTTGGAGGGGAGCCCTCCATGAGTGGAGTTAGTGGAAAGAAGCTCAGATTTGATTATGGTGGAAGGTCCAGGAAGGAAGGTTCTGAAGTTTCTATAAATGCAAGTTGATTTGTATCTGCTAATAATGTTTCGTTGTGTGGTGCATTCTGGTAAATGTTAATGCTATATAGGTATGTGTTTCTGTTATGATCAGTCTAGTCACAAGGTGGCTCAATGCCCCCAGAATATACCATAAGGTGGATCAGAGGCAAGAGGAAGTCAAAGGCAGCCATTAGTAGTAGCCCTATCTAGAGTTGTTAGCGAGAGATCGACAATGCGAAGCCAATGCGGATTTAGTGGAAGGTTGTCAAGAGTGCAAAGGGAGTCAACGAGAATTGGTAGTGCCCCTCCAATTCAGCCCAAAGTCTATAGTCTGACTAAGCAGAAGACAAAGGAAGCTCCATATATGGTAACAGGTATGGCATATATTTTTGAGTGATCTTATAGTATTCTTTTTTTATTCTAATACTAGTCATTCATTTATGTATGAGCATCTTCTTAATGTTTTAAGTTTAGCTCTGATTCTATTATATCCTGATTTATATGTTACCAACAGAGGATTTGATAATTGCAAATAAGATTTATCTGTGTGAGCTTGAGATCTCTTGTAGGAAGTTAGCGTTAGCACTTTTTTTTTTACCCCTAAAAGAATTTAATATTATCATTGGAATGAATTGATGCAAGCAAGTATTGATTTTACCGAGTGAAATGCTGTGACAATTGAGCAAAATGAGCATCAAAATCCCTCTTGAGATGAGAAGCCCCAAGGTAAGAGTCAACATGAACAACCAAATTCTGAACTTCTTTGTCAATAGAAAGTCTTAACCTCATAATAAAGGTCTCGTACTCGGCGACACTATTGGTTGCAGTGAACTTTAACGGGAATCTATATTCTAAGATGTTTTGCTGAGGGAAGATATCTAGGATCCCAGCCCTATCACTTCCTAAAGCAAGATAGACATACAATGCCCATTTGACCACATACTCTATAAGCACATGTGATTTGATATCGATCTTCTAGATTTCTCCGTTTTTTGTTGGATAGCCCTTAATGAAAAATGGGTGTAGACACCAATATTGTGGGCTTGAAAATATGATCATAATTTTTACATTGAAAAAACCAACTCCAAGGCTATTTTATCTGCTAGTAGATAGTAACCTTATGTTAGAGAAGATGTAAAATAGTGGATAGGCATTTACCTCTCGTACTACAACTAAGCTTGTTGCATTGAGGACAAATGGTAAGATATATATATATATATATATATAACATCTCAACTTGGATTAGTTTTGATAGTAGAATGGATTAAGCCAGGTATGCCATGAGTTGTTCAAAGGCAGCCTGATAATCATATGTTCATTTAAAGCAGTGCTACAAATACCCTTCAATGTCTTAAAAAATGACAAGTATTTGTCTCTAGAGCTGGCAAAAAAAATGAGAAATGGCTAATATTTGCTCGTTCAGGCATTATCCCACTTTAATATTCTTGAAGGCATCACATCTCAAAGCACCTTGATCCTCTTAGGAGTCCTACAATGGGTGACCATAAATCCAAAGAGTTTGCTTGAGACGATCCTAAGGGCGCACATGGCTATGTCCTACATTGAAATGTCAGAGGATGTGGAAGCAACGCTCAAAGAAATATGTTATGATCTTTCAAGCTATTCGCCAGAATGTCATCAACATATACTTCAATAGTATGTCCTATGAGATCTTTGAACATCTTATTCTTGAGACTTCGTACATTCCATTGACATTCTTCAACATGAAAGGCGTCACTTAATAACAGTATAACTCTTTATCCATTTGGAAAATAGCAGCCTATTCATTCGTAAGGTTCATCTTATTTTGATTATAATCAGAGTAAGCATCTATAAAAATAAGCATTTGACGTCCATATGTGGTGTCATCGAGTTGATCTACACAAGGGAGACAGAAAAATGTATTTTGGGCAAACTCTATTGAGGCCAGTGTAATCAACACATTCTTCAGGCCTTGTTAACCTTCTTACCCAGAACAACATTTGCTAACCAAGAGAACTAGTGTATTCATATGAATTCAACTTCTAAGAGTTTATCAACTTTATGCTCAATCACTTATAGATGATATGGTACAAAATTTCACTTCTTATAAAAGTATGGATTAAATATTGGGCTTATTTTGAGGGAATGCATAATTATATCAAAGACAATTTCAATCATATCTCTTGAACTCCAGTCAAACATGTCTTGATTCTTGCGTTAAAAATCAATATAATCTAACTTTTGTTCATCAAAAAGTACAAAAGCAACGTATATTGCCCGTTAAGGATTCTCATCTGATAGTGAAATATGAACTAGGTCCCCTCCGTAGGAGAGGCTCTTTGGAATACATCTTCATCCTGGAGGTCAAAATTTTTTATATTAAGGGTTACTAATGGGTGTGATTGGGCTTATTTGAGATAAAATGTTTCTTCTACATATTGATTTCACATGCTACGCGGATAAATGTTTTTTTCTTAATTCCTACTATAGTAGAGGAACCAACTTTTTTTTTTTTGCTAATCTTCATTGAAACCTTCATTTCTAGCTCAAATCTTTTATACTGGCCCTCCATTCTAGTAAATTAATATGTTCATCATAGATAACATGCCACTCGAGAAGATTCAAGTTTCAATAAAAGCAACGCATTTAACAATTTTGCTTTAAAGGAAAATTTCTCATCAAAGCAACTAAGGCAAAAGATTGTCAAGTTAGCAAAACAAGACATATATACAAGGTTCTGAAAATCGGACCAGACAATGAACCGGAAGAATGAGAGGTTCACGATTCGATTGTTCAACCAAGGTTCAACCAGATGACATAATAAATTCTAATTTTATTCAAATATAATATAACAATTCAACAAACAAAAATTCTACATTATATAATGACATAAATTTGTGACTAAAAATAAATTTAGTTTGTATATAAACTATTCCTAATTTATGTTAAATTTAATATAAATTATTATAAACTATTGATAATTTATGTTATATATTTAGTTAAATTTTACAACCACAAATTATATCTTAAATTCACATTAAATTTCAAATATATAAATCATTCATGTTAGATTATTTAAAATTAATAAATAGATAAAAATTAATTTTTAATAATTTATATTTAAAAAAATAAAATATAAAAAAGATAGACAATTAAATATAACTAACCAATAAAATAAATATTATTCTTATTATTAAAAAAAATTATTTAAAAATATCTAATGTATATATTTTAAAGTAGAAATTTCAACTAGTTATTTAATCCCACATCATTTGGGAGCTTTGTTTTGAGTTGGTTATGTAGCTTTTTTTGTTTTCATGAGTTAAGAGTTCACATGGGGGTGTTGGGACCATGTGTGTATAATTTGTTAGTGCTTAACTGATACATAATCATTATAAAAATTTTGACCATTATTAAAAAAAATATGTTATATTTAACTTAATTTAATATTTATATTAAATTAAATTATTTAAATAGATTATGAATGGAACTGACTGATTCTTAAAAGTCGGTTGAACCAACAGTTCAAACTAGTTCTCACCGGTTTGATGCTTGGCTAATTGTTCATGAGGACCGAACCAACCATATTACCGGTTGAACCAGTCGAACCGGCCAATTCGATCCGGTTTTTAAAACCATGCATTTAAATAACTATACCTGCATAAAAAAAGCCATAATCACTCGACTGACATATAACTGACAACACTGGAAGCAATCAGCTGAAGTGCTGAACTGAGCCACAAGCAAAGGAAAAAAAAAATAGAAGATATATGGTACCTGCAGAGTCATGTAGTATTTTCCCGGGCGGTTATGCTTGGAAGTTCACTAAGCACGTAGAACATCATCAGACAAGCCCAAACACAGATCATAAATCTATACCGAAATCCTACTCTTTGGTGGCACCCCCCAATTTGCACCTGCGGAATTTCTCTTTCCAACCTTATGCATCTCATTTCTTCTGATCTTACTAGTAAGAAGTCTCCTTTCTATAGGGCTTGCTCTGATTGGAGATGGGATTCTTGGTTGAATTTCTTGAGTAGGAGGAGAAAGATTAACATCTCTAACTCTATCATCATCATCATCACTCTCTTCATCCTCAGATTCAAAATCAGAGGATTCTGAGAACTTATAATCTGCATCGTCTTCCTCCTCCCTCTCTTCCTCCATACCTTCAGCTTCAGCTTCGTGATCTTCATCATCCTCCACTGAAAGAGCAACCCTCCTGGAACTCCGACCCTTCTTCTTTTTCCCACTACTATTCCGATTCTTATGCATAAGGTGAATGTACCGATACCTAATCCCCATCATCGGATGCTTCACTATTAAAAGATCCCTCCTATATGCTTCCCTGAGGACAACCGTCTGTGTCCTCAGCTTGTTTGATATATAAAATATTCCTGGATGATGTGCAATCACTTTCCTGAACCCCGCTGGCAGCCCAAGATGCTGGCCAAGTAAAACCAAGTTCTCCATCTCAGTTTTCTTCCCAATCAACATGTTTAAAACCTCGTGAAGAACCCCAACAATCCACTTCTCCGCAATATCACTCTTTGGCGGAAGGTTTGATCCAGATTCATAAGGAGAAACGTAAGGCAATTTCTGCCACTCATCCAGCCACTTCCTCACCTTCTTTTCGAGTTCAAATCCCCTAGAAAAATGCAGAGGAAAGGCCAAGGAGGCACCTTTCTTGTACCCACCAGTCCGCATAGCATAATCCTCCATTGCAGAAACGGCAAGATCTTTTCGATAGCAGACGAGTTCGATATCCAGGTTGTCCCTGCCGGAGGAAGGCGATATTTGGAAGTAATCAGGAAAGTCGGGTAAGAGAGAGCGGACAAAATCGCAGGGGAGACCGAGATCCCACTGGAGACGGTCGATTAGAGGAAGTGGAAGTCGGCGATAGGGGGCGAGCATCAGGAGGCGGAGGAGGCGATCGGCGGCATTGTCGCGAGAGGACTCAAAGGCACGGAGCTCCTCGGAGTGGATTAGTATAAGATCGTCAGTGGGACGAATCGAAGGGCGAGGAGGGGAAGAAGAAGAGGAAGAGGAAGACGCAGAGTGATCAGGAGTTTCCTCGATAAAGGCGTTGGGAAAGAGACGGATGAAGCGGATGGCGCGGAATGGGAGCCGTAGGTCTTGACGACGCTCGGAGATGGCGTCGAGGGGAACGGAGGAGGCAGTAGCGGAGGATGAGGGGAAGGAATGAATGAGGAAGTCTTTGAGGTAGTGGAAGGGGAGAAGGTGTTTCTCCTTCTCAACGGCATGGTCAAGGCCCCGGTCCCGGACCCAGTGTATGCGGGCGTCGATGAAGGTGCGGGATTGCATTAGTGAGAGACAGCGTTGGAGATGTGGGAAAGAGAGGTGGCGATGGTGGCCCGTAGAGAGCGCCGGCGGGGGCATTGAAGGAAGCCGGAGCTGGTGGGCGGAGAAGGGGCCTAGGTTTTACGCGGGGGTTTATGGTTCATCGACAAGGGGGCGCGTGCTTAAAGAGCAATCTAGCAATCACAAGTTTTTTTTTTTTTTTTTTCCTTGGGCTTTATTTGGGATTTTTTTTAATTATATAAAAATTTAAAGAAAATTTATTTAAAAACAATTTTAAAAAATTTATCTAAAATAAAAAATTTTCTAAATTATTGATTTTAAAAATATATATTAAAAAAATTAATTTCATAAGCATTAAAAAATTATCTCAAACAAAACCTTAAGTCAATTATTAAAGCAAAATTGTTTATTAAAGAAAATTAAATTAATTAAAATTTTATAACACAAAAAGAACTCTATGAAATGTTTAATCTACACCTAAATTGCATGCATGCAAATCTTAGAAGGAATTATATCCTGACCTTTTTGACATTCAAGATAATGTGTTGTGTTCTTCTTTATAATCTTTTGAATTAAACACATTCGTATTTTTTTTTTGGATGTTCATTATTTATTTATCTTAGTTTTGTTGGAATAATTTATGTTATTATATTTATACTTTAAAAAGTATTTTTTAATCAAAATTTTTAAAATATTTTTTCAAAAAGCAACTTTCTAATAATTAAGGATCCATTTGAGAAAGCTGCAATTTTTTGTAAATGTAATTATAAAATTATCGTATAAAAAATAACTTTCTTTATAACATAGAAGAAACATGTAGAAGCATCTGCAACTAAAAAGTGTTCAACTTCAATTCCTTTCATAGAGGCAGCATTGAGAGAGTGTACACCTTCAAAGCAAATCAAGTTCTCTAATTTGCCCCCATGCTTCAGCGAGGAATTCATATACATATTAGCTAGCAGTCAGCCAATATCTGAATACACGAGGATAATGATTGATATCATTGCATCAGAACAACATTGGCTTTAAATTTATCATTCTTTTAAAAAATGGATGGTTCGTTGTAGTCCTCTATTGAAGAATAATTGTAATAAGTCATTATTCTTTGTAAGTGTTGATGGTTCATTATAAAAATGGATTGTTCGTTGTATTAATCTTCTATTGTAGGAATGGATCAAGTTATGTAATTGTTGATGGTTCATTGTGGATGGTTCCTTGTACACACTATGGTAAGGTTGTAACAGTGTGTACAGGCTTTACACATCTATATTAATTTTCTTTTGAAAAATAATTTGGAAATTTGATTATTCTTTGTAATTTTTTATTGCTCAAACACCATTCATTTTTTATTGTAAGCATAATCGACTTTTACTTCATTACAAAATTGTACACTGTATCTACAATCTTGTAGAATCCTAACAAACAGTTTGTACACGTTATGTAAAAAGTTGGTATACACTATATACAGGATTATAAATAGTGAATATAGGATTATACATCGTTGAATTAATTTTTTTTAAGTTGTACATGTTTTTATAAATTTATAAGATTATACACACTGTGTACAGTATGTGCATGCTTGTACATAGTTGTATAAACATTCTTATACATGTTTTTTACAATTTTACAATTTGGTTATTCTTTGTAATTTTTCATTGTAATTATAATTGTAATTCATTTCAAGATTGACATTGTGTGTACATTCCTATACAATCCTAGTAAATAGTGTTTACATATTAAATAAAAGCATGTGCACACAGTATAAAAGATTATACACATTGTATATAGGATTATACACATTGTGTACAGGCTTGTATAGAGTGTGTACAGGCTTGTACAAATGTGTATTAATCTTCTTTTGAAAAATAGTTTTACAGTTTGATTTTTGTTTGTAATTTTTCATTGTTCAATCACCATTCATTTTTAATTGATTATATACTGTATGTACAAGTCTAAAATATAAAAAATATATATGATTACCATAAGTTTGTACGCACTATTACCACAAGGATCATAAATTTAAAAAATGTATATTGTTGGGAATCATTTGAAAAAAAATGTGGCTTCCCCAACGAAAAAAATGAGGTCTTAGGTCAGCCACTATAGGCTCAACAATGAATGTGTGCTTTTGAAATCACATATGTATATGATCAATATATAGTATTAGAAAAAGCAATAATAATTAAAGAGACGAATATGTTGTGAGAATATCATTAATAAAGGAACAAATCACTCATATATCATAAGGTGACATTATCAGCATATTTCATTGTCATACAATGAAACTGAATAACTAAGAAATCGTTAATGGACATAGCCCAATTGTATCATGTGAACTCATATATATTCAGAGTAATACTAATGAGCCTCTTTGAGGTTATATAGTTATTATTGGAAAAAAAAAATTGAACAACTAAAAGTTGATTTACACATTATTTATAATAATGATAGGGTGGCTTGATTTGTCAACATTCTTCATTTCATTTTTAATATAAATTAGATTATATTTTGTTGGTATCTCAATTTCTCAGCATATCAAATCACCCATGTTTGGCAAACCGATCATTAGAGCCACTTTGAAGATTTAGGTCAATGAAGGCAAACTCTTACACACATCTTATACACAAGACTCAAACTCAAGAACTATTGATTAATAGCCAAAGCTTCCAATTCACAGACCAAAATGAGCTAAGTAACTTTTTAAAATGCGATAATCGTTCAGCCCAACTATCTATATCATGGATGATCATTCTCTAATAATGTTAAGGTTAGAATAATCATTTGTAGATGAAGTTAATGTCTTTCTAAGAAAAAATAGGTCAGTTTACTTTGACCAAATTAAAATTAAGAGATTTTTTTCCTCTATTTTGAAATAAGTACCATATATACATAATTTATATTGTATTCATTATAAGGAAAATTTAAAAACATTATATCCTCTATTGATTTTTTTTTTTTTTTTTTTGGTGCCAAACATCATAACACAAATTTTTTTTTTTTCAATTCTAACTATGATGACGTTCTAGGCTCCACAATAATTAGGTGCATGTTAATTTATTGCTTTTTGATTTTGCATATTAGCAACATGTAAAATAAATTAGAATAATTATATTTCTTATAGTGGCTCGTGTGTTTTGATGTATTTTCTGAATAAACTTTTTTTTTCAATTTAGTTAATTGAACCAAAACTCTCATCACTCTCTTTTTTTTTTGTGATTTTAAACAAATTTAATCACAGATTCATATAAGGCTTCGTTTGGGACGGCTTTCTTACTGCTTCTTAAAGCAATTTTTTAGTACAAAAATTTTAATTTTTGTACTTGAAAGCTGTTTTAAGAAGCAGGAAGAAAGCCGTCCCAAACGAAGCCTAAATCATATGCATAAGACATCAATTTTAAAAACTATTGATTGGAAGCCTAATGTCACGAGGAAAACTTTCTTTCAATCACTCGTGCAGTATTAGCACTTTTGGCTTGTGCTAAGCCTGTCTTAAACTCTCACAATACTCGACTATGACAGTAAATAATGTTGGAGAGAGTAAATGGAAAAAAAGCTTTGAAGGAAATTCTTACAAGAGAAGAATTGGATGGTGTGAGGAGATTGTTACAAATGAAAGGGATGGTTCTATTTATAGCTCTCCTATGCCTAAGAATATTCTAGAATTCCCTCCAAAATATGTGTGGAGTTCTTTAAAATTCTCCACCCCATTACCTATTTATATCACACTATTATGAAGTGTTCTATAATATCCTAGAATACTCTCCAAGTATCCACACCATTCAAAAATATTATAGAATCTTCTAAAAAACTCTAGGTCTTTCTAAAACATTCCAAAACCTTCCAAAATCTTCTAGAGTCATCTAAAATCTTTTAGAACCTTCTAAAATATTATAGTACCTTCTAGAGTCTTTCAAAACCTTCCAATGTCAAGTGACCCCATCTCAGAATGATTCTCAACGGCTATTTGACCTCTACAAAATATATCACGCCTAAGAGGTTTAATCAAACCTCTAATCCCAAGTTTGTCAAGTTACAGTAAGCTCTCAACTTAGAGCTTTATTTGAATAACTTTTTGACTATTTTTTGATAAAATTTTTAATTAATAAAAAACATAAAGTACATTTAAAAAATAACTTTTTACTTGTTTTTTGTTATCAATTTAATTTAGAAGAAATTTAATTTACAAGAGTACCCATCAGATATAAAATGACCATAATAGGATTTGAATTGAAACGATTGACATTTTTCTATCTTTTGTAATCAAATTTTCAAAGCAAATAAAATCTTTTTCTTTTTACATCTATTATATTTTTCCTAAAAATATATACATATTTTTTAGAATAATTCAAGAGGAAGTCCCCAAAATATTTATCCAACATTAAGGCCTACCATTTAAAGACCACTTTTACTATCAAAAAAGCAAACGCAGAAACTACGAAAATATCCCACATTTCTTACATGCACCTTTTAATCAACCAAAAACTTACAACAAGGACCCCTATCTGCTCATCACAAATAACTAAGAAAATATCTAACTAAGGTTTCGTTTGGGACGGCTTTTTTATTGCTTTCTAAAACGGAGTTTTAGTACAAAAATAAAAAAATTTGTACTAAAACTCCGTTTTAAAAAGCAATAAAAAAGCAGTCCCAAAGGCTTCGTTTGCAACTTTTTTACTGCTTCTTAAAGCAGCTTTTAAGTACAAAAATTTTAACTTTTGTATTAAAAAATTATTTTAGGAAGCAGTATGAAAGCCCTCCCAAACGAAGCCTAAGATAAATCTCACAGGCTTCCCTATAGTATGATTCCTAGAAGTCTGGAAGTTAAGGGTTTAGGGAGGAAGAGAAGGATTTCCCTGCCTGGAATCAGTTTCCTCATCTGTTTAGTTGGAGGTGAAGTTCATGGAATGGATTCAATGTGGCTCATTCAATTATCATTATCTTGCTCTTCACATTCACCTACTGATTCACCGAGCTCATCCCGGTCTGGATCTTCTAGTTGATCAGCTTCGTTGTCTCCATTGCTATACAACTGAGAACTCACCACCTGGCCGTATAGGTTCTTATGCTTCAAGTTACCTGCCGCATTACTATACACATTATGCTTTGGAGGAAATATAAGACCTTTAATTCGTGTGGTGAAAGTGAAACTTACCCATCCAAAATGTGCAACCGCTTGATGAATTATTATGAAGAAGAGCTTTGACATGGAATAAGAACTTCTCCATGGACCTCTTGGTGGCCGGAACCTTGCTGGTAACCATCGTCCGTTTTGATCCCTAATCAATCACAAAATATAACAAGAGGCGCAAAAACATCAGGAAATTAATGTTTTGTTTGTGATGGTTTTTTTATTGTTTCTTAAAGCATCTTTCTAATATAAAAATTAAAAATTTTGTACTAGATAGCTGCTTTAAGCAATAAAAAAATCGTCTCAAACGAAGCCTAAGACTTTTTTTAAGACAATTTTTTCGATGCTTCTTAAAGCAGCTTTTCAGTATAAATATTTTAATTTTTATACTTGAAAGCTGCTTTAAAAAGCAACAACAAAATCGTCCCAAACGAAGCCTAAGTTTCGGGGCAATAATGGGGAAGAGTGGAACACACCTTCGCCTCAGAGCACAGAGCCTGTATAACTCTTGTTGCCTTCTGAAATTCTTTGAACTAGACAATAATGACCACCGATTAGGGGATGGCAAACTTTTCTTGAGAGTTGCAGGATGAATGAGGAAATTATGCGCCTTACCATTTGAATTATCAATTCATTGTGTGACTGAAACTGGGCTTGCAGGAAATCAAAAGCTGACATGAATTGTATTTATCAGAAACATGAAAATGTTTACCAAAAATTGGTGACTTCGATATTTGAGGTTTTACCTTTCAGGAAAAGGTCAACATACTTGCCTCCATATTTGACTGCCATGGCATGCATTGCTACCTGTAAGCATTAAAGAAATTGTTTGGGATGATTTGCTCCGTTAATATTTTTTTCCTCAAGATATTAGACACCTTATCATGAACTCAAAAATGCTACCTTGTCATGAACCTTGCACAGGTTAACTAAAGAAACAACCACATGAACTGATTGTTGGATCTTTACCAAAATTTTACCAGCAACCTCCATTTGAGTAGTTGCTCCATGCTTGAGCTTTACTTCCTTGACCTGTTCATTAACAATTATAATCTTAGGAGATTTATCGTACTAGAATGCCTAGGATGCACATAATTGTTAGTTCCATCACCCACCAGCTTGCTTAAAACATTGATGTTCTCTTCGTGCTGCAAACAAAATTAGTCTATAAGAAGATCTGAGGTCGAAAATAGTTAAGCTAAATAAAGGACACTTAAGAGATATATATAAGAAATGCTTACCAATACCCTATACCATGTAAGAAACATGGGTGGGCACAATGTGGGAAATCCATGTGTAGCATCTTGTGTATTGCTTGTTTTACACGAAGGAACCTGAGATTGATATCTCAAAAACATAACTATTTCTAACTAGCAAAAGTAATCCATAGCAATCAATCAAATATTGCACTAATGCCTTGTTTAAAGTCCCAGTCTGTCAAAGAGCATGGCCAGAACTTTTTATAAATCTAACCTTGGAACAATGCTAACTATCTTTTGACCTCCGCAGCAGAAAGATATTATGTATACTATCACTTCATAAGCTTAATGCAATCAATTCAAGCTTCAAAAAAGAGACTAATTTTGAAAGGAGTTATCTTGGTATCTTAATTCAGAAGTAAATGTTAAGCGTGGTGATAATGCTCGGCAAATTCTTCTGCAGAATCCACCTGGAATGGTTTCATTGAATACAGGAGGGAAATAATGACATGGTGTGACCTATTCAGCTGGATTTTTCATTCCATCTGGAATTTCCCTAACTCAAAATGCTAAGAAAAAAATAGTTGAAGAAATATAGACACGCCATTGGTGCACATGATGAGATAATTATGCATGTACCTGTGGCAATATTGAGCATGCAAGCTCATTTAGCAAGTCAGAAGAAGACTCGGTATTTGTCAGATATATCTGCAATATCTTTTGTATAACTTCCCCCTGATATTACAAGAAAAAAATTTGTTAAAATCGATTAAAAAAATAAGTATATTGCTGTCTACGATGGTTAGGTAATTTACCAGTCTTACATTTCTCTTCCATTCAGTCTCACCATCCTGACTACTACAATCATATAGTAATAGCTTGTGGGCAGAAGTGGAGAGCTTATTTCTTAGAGTATCAAGAATATTCTGGGAACATCCCATATGGACGTTCTTCCCCCTTTTTTCCTGAGACTTGATCAAAGCCGCCTTTGAATTAACCAGTGACTGGAGAGTAAAAACCACTTCCGATGCCAGTGAAAATGAGGATAAGAATGCTGTTGACAATCACCCCTTTCACAGCTCTGTTGTAAAACAAATAAGAAAATGGAGCCAAACAAATAGGAGCAAGTCACAATAATCTTACATTTTTCTAGAGTGCCCTCAAGAAAAGAGTACACGCCGCAATACATGTAATCTATGCTTCCTGGCGTTGGAAGTTGCTGAAGCCCTGAAAAGAAATTGCACGGTACTTCAGTTGACTGGAAAGCTTCAAGCAAGTCCTTGAGAATTCCAAAATTCTCCTGATGGTATACTTCGTCAAGGGATAAAATCTGCTGTCACAAAACAGAAGGGGATAAGATGAATACACGAATAACATAGAAGTTGAGAAAAGGTTTAATTATTCTGAATAATAGAATCCCAAATAATCATACACTTAAATCACTTTGATATCACAGCCGCAATGAAATGTGAAGTGGAATATTATTTTCATTTTAATTTCTATTTATTTCAAGAAATATAAGTTCCTTTAGTAGATTTATTTGGGAAGCGATCTATTTTTCTACTCATAAATAGAGGACTTGATGAATGGTGCATCTAACAAATACCCGGCTGTAACAGCGAAGTACTTCTCTAAATACAGAACTGGCAATAGAGGTTTCTGACACAATCAGATTTGACAAATCTGGGTTTCCAGCAGAGCATGATTGAGATTTCCAATGATCGTGGCAATCTTCAGATCCTACAAAAGAAAAATAGTCATAAAATTATAAATGTTAGGAAGCAAGGAAAAGGGTCTTGGATAGTAGATATACCATCTCCAAGAATAGAAACTGCACTACCCAGATGTTTTTTTAAACTACCAAAAACTGGCTTTATCTTGCAAAGAAATTCACAACTTGTCATCTTGCAGATGCCTACCAAAGCCTTATCTGGATATGCAGTAGAACATTGTTTGCTCGGAGAAAGAGAACTAAAATCATTCAGCTTGCGGTGAAAATCTCGCAGTAGGTACAAATAGAGAGGAAGCTAGAAAGAAAATTTAAGAAATAAAACGGGTAATAATCAGTCCAGTGAATTTTCATTTTACATTGCATGGGTAAAACGATTGGATTTTCAAATAGCTAGAATATGGAATTACCTCCGCTGCAGGATCAGCACAACAAGCATCTCTGCACTGCAGCAATGGAAATAATTTGAGGCACATTAAAAAAAAAAAAGTAAAGCAAAGCATGACCCAATATTGCGCATAATATCAAAAAACAAAAAGCAGCATACCAAAGACACCTAAATGGGTAAGAAACAAACAAACAAAAAACCTCAACTTGACCAAACGGAGAAATTTTATTCTTTTAGGAATTTAATGAGCAAAAATCTCCAGAGTTTATAGTTTTTATTATACATTAATGTTTTCGTATAATAAGCATTAATAAAGAAAGTCGCTTCAAGAAAACTGGACCATTCCCTGACTACTGAAAAAGTGCAACGATGCAAACCTGATATGGGGTAATATGCTATGATTGCATGACATGATAACCACCTTACATTTCACGGAACAAAACCAGGAAGCTGGGAACTTGAACGATTCATCTTGCTGAGCCATGCAGTTTGACAATAAGCATATAAAATTTAGAGATAATCTTATCCTTCAACTGAAGCCTTGAAGTTTCAACCATACTTTATATAAATTTGGGCTAATTGAACTCTAATAAACCATCTTTAGTGTTGTTAGGTTTTTCTTTTTAAGATGTTGTTAGGTTTGTCTAAACTGAATCTTCACTGGGTACCTTGCTCTTTTAAGTGGATCCGAGTAAAAGTAAACAATTATCTTATACCATCTTCATTTGGGTATAGCAAATAAATTTCATTTTCATGGTAGTAGTTTGAAATTAGATTTGTATAAATGAAACTATTAATCATAACCAAAAAAGCTAAAATACAAATTTATCGTAGATTTTCTAGTTGTACTTTCTTTCAATCGTTAACATTTTCGGTACTCTACGGGCTGTGATCCTGTTGAGTTATATTTCTCCTAGAAACCTACTTGCACGCAATTTGTTACATATCTAAGTATACTTGGTAGGGCATGTAGTCGGCATTAGTAAGGGTCGCAAATATGATTCAAACACTATATTTATAGATTTAGCAAATGATAGGCCTGTGGGCTCCGAAAATTCGCGCCCCGGCCTCTTTGTGCCTCTATATTAACGGAGAGAGTTTTAACAAATTTAGGTTCCGGGATAAATTTTCAAAAGACAAATTAGGTTTTAGATAAGACATTACCCAGATATTTTGACATCATTGTGTGAACTTTATGATAAGAGTTCTGATTTCTACTGGGTGCAAGCTCCTATGGCTAATTACCCCACCCGATAATGAGAGAGAACTTACGATTAAGGCTAATCTTTAAATAGATCGCAATAATTTCCTATCGTATAATAGTAACAATTTTAGGATTTGAATTTTGGAGATTATAACATATTTAGTTTCATATAAAAAAATGAACTATAATATATATATATATATATGATCCAAAAAAAACCCCTTTAATGTTTAAACAAGCACACAAAACCAACCAGAAAAAATGGCATGTGTTAAGAAACAAGTATGCATGCCAGTTGTTAAGCCAAGATTTATTTTCCTACAAGGTTGCAACCAAGAGTTCGCTCCAGCAGACACTGATTCTCAGGCAGTTTGGTATACTCTAAACAGAGAAATGTTGTGGAAGCCTCTCATCTAGAATTCCATAGTTAAATCTTCTTGAACAACAAAAAATTTATTTAACGCGCTTGTGTGTGTGTGTGTGTATATGCACATATGTAGCATTTTGTTGATAGAACCTTACCTCGGAGAAAGATAATAGGGACAAGGAATCAACATTTAGAGGTCTGAATTTAGATCTTTGAGCCTCTAAGATTTTAGATTCTGCAGATAAGTCTACACCCTCGATTTCATCAACATCAATAGTGCAATGCTCAGCACGTTGCAGTGTTTTCTCATGAGAAAGAAACCTTGGCGAACCCTCATTTGAACCTTCTTGACTTGCCTGTACTGCTTTCTTTAGAGCATCAATTATCGTTGGCTGCCTCAACTTTCCATTAGGATATGAATTTCCAGAGGTTGAAGGATCTGTTTTCTGCTTCTTTTTTTTCTTGGCTAAAATGTCCTTAGGCAATACTCTTTCAGAACTCTTCTTTCCCCGAAAAATTGGTCCAAATTGATCCCTAGAATAACAGACTTCAGGAAGGGATAGTGGACAAGCCTTCAGGACAGCATCCAATATACTCTCCATCACACTGCATTATCCAGAATTTACACGTTAGAACTCCAATAACAATCAGGATAATATCTAGAAAACAAAAACTACTGAAGATGAGCAAGATTTATAAAAAACATCATCACTTGAGATTATCAGTTCATCTAAATAGTGAGTGTCAGTGATAGGAAGTACTTGAGTTCGCAAGTAACCCTAAGGTAATACTTGAGTTCGCAAGCAAACCTAATCGAAATTAGTTAGAAAACAGAGCGCGAACTGCTGTTTACAGCAGGAAATCAGCCAAACGCAGCAGGTTTCGTGTGGAAAACAGTGGGAAACTTCGAGAAAAACGAAGGATTTTACTAGTAGATGCAGGAAAACAACAAAAGATACACGTTTCTTCAATTCGAGAAGAAGAAACAACTCTCCAATTCTCTAGTCAAGCCTAGAGCCCAAGAACACAAACCCTAGATCTCAAATCTTTCTTAAACTCAAGTTGTCACCCTAATTCTAGCATTAGCAACTAATTAAAGCTAAAGGAGAATTACAAAATCCTTAAACAGCACTCCTATTCAAAATTTCCCTCCCAAAACTTGATTTAAAGCATGTTGGGCCCACATGGTTTCCGCCCCCTCCTCCCTGGTTCGGTCTCCGCCTGGACTAAAATATGACCGGTCCAAGTTGAACCAGTCCAGCGGGCCCCTCCTGGGCCGGCCTAACAGTCAGTTGGCAATCCTAAGTTTATTAGAATACTAAAGCCTTCAAATGCAAAATTAACACTGTTTATTTTCATCAACTACAAAAAAGCTCCTTACAGATTAGTATCATTAGTTCTCACAAAGATTTGACCATACAAGAAGCATATGCTAAACTAATGAGAATATCTGACAACTGGAAAAATCCATAAAAAATAGTCACATTTTGTTGTGTACTTCAAATTCAAAATCACTGAAGCTCACATCATAAAAACACCATGCATAAGATTCTATTTGATTGAGAAGGTTTTAAGCGAATAAAACCAAAAAACATTTCTGTAGTGCCGGTCATTTAGGCAAGTACATTTGCTAAATAAAGCATGATAAGATCATCATAAGAAAGCAATGAATTCACATATGCCGCCAGCTTTAATGCGACGGAGAGGATAGATGGTTTTGATTCAGTTTAATGATCCTAAACCTTAAAAATAAAATGGATGGAAAATAAACATTTCCCTTCTAAAATGAGAAAAATCCATCCCTATTTGCGTGGTATCACGTATGCATGGGTGAGCGTATCATTTCACATTTCTTCATTTCCATAACAAATGTTGAATGCTAATTATCTTAACAGAATAAGAAGATAATCCAATAGGACTAGAATTCAAGAATATTCTGGCAATTGCACCTAACATTCATGTTTGCAATTTCCACCCCAAAAGATTAAGAAAAGCAGGAAAAAAACCCTTCGCCTGAACAACAAGGTGCTTAATTTATCCCATGCATTTTAGATGAAATTGATAATTCTTTTCCATTGCCAAAGAAAAGTGAACTGTCAAAACTAGAATACAGCAGTGTGAACGTATTAATTAAAAGAGCAAACAGAATGCTTTCATGGAAGATATGGTGATGGTGCTACAGATCTAGATCTAAATGATGACAACTGTCACTCTGATAAAATGTTCGAGATGCAGAAACGTAAAATTAGAAATCAATAAAGACCAAGCCAAAATATGAACCCACTGACTGAATTACAGTACCAGAATGTCAAAAAAAAATTTGTTGCATCTCTCCAACAGAAATCAAAGATGAAGTTTAGGGTTAATGTAACACTGAATTAAGCAATATGCGAGTCCACAAAAAAGACCAGTCTACTGCAAAATGACCACCTTAAAGAGGAAGCTACAAGGCCCTGCAAAGTTGAAAGTTGCATAATATTTTACTGAATCCAAAGTTTATGCAATCTGATGGGGAATCTGCACACTGGAGGAAAACTAGAGATAGTTCCTTCCTTAATGTTTAACTGCCCTAATTCTTAAAAAATGCCAATGGACCCCTCTTGTGCAGCTTGTCTTTGGTAAATTTTCTATTTTACAGTGCCTAACAATTCATGATTTGACTTTGATTGGGGCAGCATTCCTCCAAACCTGATTTGACAAATGGCAAGACAAGCCCAATATTGTTTAGCAACTTACAAATGGAGATCACTAAAAACTTCCCTGAGGACTTGAAGCTTCACTTCAGCATTTTTTCATTCAGGAAGACCAGAGTGTGCACAGCAGTTCAAAAACTTAATTCTCCACAACAAAGTAGAGTCTTCGGCAAGCCAAAAAAGGGCAAGGAAATTATTGCAAAGAGCACCTCTCCTATCCAAAGTCCTACCTGAAATATAGTACTTCCTTTTTTACTCTCCTTAATGGACGATGAGCTCCTTCTAATCTTCGAGACATTTTGTACACCATTCCAGAAATTAGAAGCATTTCTTCTAATAAGTACCTCCATTCTAATGCAATTCGCAGGTCATGGCCTTCTAGTTTTTGAGAATAATTGAAACTTGAAATGACTTGAAGACATTCACTCAGTACATCTTTCCAGCTATAATAAGCATCTCTTCAAATGTGCAATCATTTATTGAGGTTAGAGAACAGCTTTATTACTTTCAGCCATGGGATGTTCCCTTCTATTTAGTCTCCATTTCAATTTTAAGTGATCTCATCTTTTAGGTCAAGAACACTCAACCACAAGAGGCGTTGCTTTTGCAAATACTATCTAAATTGTCAGGATAAATTTAGTGGCAATCATCCTTTTTTTAACCCCAAATCTGTCAAATCACTTTTTAATCCAATCTAGGATATTGCTAAAGAAGAGCATTAGAAAAAGGAAAGGTTGTTGTGACATAAAGCCGAATTAGTCTTCCTTCAATTCTCATTAATTAAGATCGGCGACCTCACATTGTAATTAAGATGCAAACCATGGAATAAAGAAATGACTTCTCTATTGGCATCGCCTCTAGTGAATGATTCATCTCTTGCTTCTAGTTGACAGATTCTCTTCCTCTTTACCCCCTTGACACCCTCCTTTGATATCTTCTGATGCTATCAAAAATTTTTGTACTTTTCTTTTATTTGAACAATAGTATATTTTGTTTTCTATTTTATTTTCTTTTCTTTTTTAGCTATCCAATGATGGGAGGAAAGCATCCAATGATCATGGTAGATCGTGCAAAAGGCTGGGTAGACCTTTGGTTTGCTGGCTCGATTGGTCCTTGGCTACTGATGGTTCACGGGTTGGTTGTTTTGATGATGGTTCACGAGTTGGCTGTTTTGGAAGCATATGGCATTGAGCTCATTCTCTAAAGTTGTTGAGCTGAAGTTTAGTAGCTCATTAATATCCAAAAAGGTACCTCATTAAGAAGAATTACTTTTGGAGTGGCCTTGTCCCTTCCCCTTCCCCTTTCTTCTTGTCTCTTGGGAAACTGTGGCTTGTATTTATTGGGGGCTGAATTCTATGCTTTAAATTCATAATGAGGTTGCTGATTTTTGTGCTTTACCTCTTGGGAGTCCGGCCAGCCTCTGTTTTTCCGTGCTTGGATGTTTTCCTGAGACTGTGTTGCTTTGAATTCTGGCGGGCTGCTTGCTTTCCGAGATTTTGGCTCCTTGGTTCCGTGAATTACTTTTGATTCCCGTAACTATTCCTTCAGGATTTATGCTGGGCTGTTTTCCGAAGTGGCATTTGGAAATCTATGAAAAAAATGAAGCTTGAGATGTTGTGAACATTAACTAAGGTGGCTTTTGGCATTCCTCTACTTTGCCTATAAATAAGAAATGATGTTGTAAAGGAAGGCAGTTGATATTTGTGAGCATATGTGCTATTAACCTGCGGGTTTTTTCGGAAATCCTGCAGGCTCTTTCCACCCTTTCTTCTCAGGCTTCTAACCTCTTCGTCTCTCCGCAAGTGCCACTTCATCTGTATCCTTCTTCTCAACAGTGAAGCAACTTTAGGGTGTCGTGTCTTGGTTGATTTGGAAGCATTTGGACAGTCTTGCAGTGGTGGACCATCGGTTTGCTAGTCATGCACTTCTCTTATTTAATCTACTATTCAATGCATGTGAGGAACCCGCTCTGACGGTTGTCTGAGGATAGCGTCATTTTAATTTTCTTTATTTCTTTAAAATCTCCTAGTATTTCTTGTTGTGTTTGTCAAGTTTTAGTTGTCCATCTTTATTTTAATAAAGTTTGTTTTAAGTTCTATCCATTGCGTCAACTTCTTCTTGTGTGTCTACATCATCTTCATTCATCTCTTCTCCAATAGCTTGTTCTTTTTATCCCCCCAATTCTTCCTTTACAACAAGTTTGAGGATTCGTGGGAGGCTCACCTGAATCACACCGATTTTCCATTTTAGGTTGGAAGATTTATGAAGGAATATATTAGGGCAATTATATATGATTTTATAGTTATTTATTTCTTTATTAAGATATCATGTATATATCTATAAATAGGAATAATTTTGTGCAATAAAATTAAGCTTTTTCCCCCTCCAATTCTCCGAAATTATCACTAAAATCTTAAATGAACTTAATTAAATTCTATATACTTAAAAATTAGTCTAAAAAACAAACCATTTAGCTAATTAATGATTTCTATCTTCAGCCAAAAAATTTTTTGCTTTGAGTGCTTTTTTTAAAACAGAAAAAAAAATAATAATAACAAACTTAAATCCAAATATGATCACAGTTCCAAAAAGCAACATTTTAATCGATTTTTGCTTGTTTATTTAACAAATGAAATATTAATTTATCTTAACTTATTATCTACAAATCAAGATTGGGATAGTACGTTATAATTATAGTTCCATGAAAATCTATTTCAATCATTCAAAGAAATGTCAAAACTTTATCAAACAAACACTACTTAAACCTATTTGGGAAAGGAATAAACATGTTTTTAACAAATGATAATCATCTTTACTGAAGAATTGCACATGAAATTACTATACAACAAATCAAAGCACAAAATAGCAAAGCCAAACGAAGTTCGGGTGAAGTTCAAGAAAAAAACAAAACCAGTTGCAACTCTTAAATAAGTAATAACTACAAAATTGCAGCCAACTTGAGTTCAAATATTACTGACACTCACACCAGATTTCTTAGACGCTTCAATAATTTTTTAACTGTCTCTTCTTTGGTATTCGGAGTCACATTTTCTATTTTGTCAACAACTTGTGAGCTAAATGCATTCAGCTGCAAGTAGAATAGAACTGTCAGGTATGAATATATGAATGGTGCAGAGAGAGCACACAAAGGTATAAAGCAATCAAAGCATACCAGCTCCCTAATCCAGTTGACTGCATAAAACAGAGAAAAGCAAACGATCTGTTTCTGCTTTTCTGTCAGCTTCTTCCAATGAACTCCAGAGAAATACTATCGTGCATAAAATAACTATGTAAGGGCACGAAACATAACTGGACTTGCAAGAATCACATCTAATAGCCATCAGTTCACAGAAACACTAATATAAACATATTAGACCATAAATACATGATGAAACACACATTCTTTAAAAATAACAACAATTTTCTTGCACTCAAAGAAAATGAATATGAGCTGAAAATTGGTAGGTAAAAAACTTTTAACGGAATAAGTTCCGGGGTAAATTTTGGAAGGCAGATGGGTTTGTAGATAAGACACTACCCAGAGATTTCGCCCTCATTTTGCGAGGACTTTATGATCTGAGTTCTGGTTTCCTATAGGCGCAAGCCCCTATAGTTAATTACCCCTCCCGATAACGAGAGAGTACTTTCGATTAAGGCTAGTCGTCAATCAGATACGTAGGATATACGTGTTATCTGGCATATAGTAGCAGCAATAGGTTTGGGAATTTGGAGAATTTGAAATATTGAAAGATTTGGAGATTTGGAAAATTGATATTTAAAAATAAAAATTTCACCATCGTGCACTTAAAGCGGATGGTGGGGGAATGGATGATGGGCCCGATCAAGATCCCATGGTTCCGTCGTCCCGGGCCATCGTGGTCCCTGGTCTACTTAGTCAGAGGAGGTAGTCGACCCAACCTGACAGAAGGATCCTTGTCGGCAGCCATGGGTTGCTTTGTCCAAGGGGACCTTGTAGACCTAGGGTGAATGTTTGTCTAAGGGGACAAATTTGAATCCACCTTAGCTTACAGAGGGCTTTGTGCCCTATCGATCATATCCTATTGATTCATATCTCAAGGATTTGATGCCACTAAGGAACGTATTGGCTCTGGCCATTTGGCGGCAAAACCACTCGGTTCAGAGGGCCCCGGGTCGTCGTAACCGTTTATCCTGCGATGTCATTTGGCAGCAGACCGCCGGTTAGAGGACACGTACCACGTCCTTACTGGCAGGAGACTGTTTTGAGAATGGATCCTAGTGATATTTTCGACTTTGTGAGCTGAAGTAGTTTTTGAATTTGCCCGCTTCGGCAAACTGTTGCGGAGGGCGGGTGGATTTTGCTTTAAGCGTTGATGGATAGATTTCAATTTAAATATCTCCGAAATTTGGGATTTTGGACTTTGGAGTATTGGATTTTTGAGAGATATTTGTGAACCCCTCCGGTTGAGATAACCAATCAATACGGCCATCATCGGGGTGTTTTGGGGTCATTTCCATTTGTTGATTGAACCTTGTCAACTCGGTCGAGCTGTCGACCGAGGATCGGGTTTCTTGTAGGCTCTGTGCCTTTTGTTGAGTGAATTCTTTTGATTGTAGGCCTTGAAGGCCTAATATGAATGTATTAAACAAATACGTTGGTCGCCACAACCGTATATTTGTTTGGAGGTTCGAACCCTGTCGACTTCTGTCGATCCGTATAGAAGGATCAAGTTCGAACCTGAATTTACTTTTCGACCCGCGCAGCATCCCTAGATGTCATGTGTGTATTAATAACACGCTCGTTGGGGCCCATGCGGGTGATTTTTATACACCCCTGTAGTGTACCTATGTGTATACAATTTACGGTGCACGTGCAGAGGTATTTTGGAAGTATTTATAGACACCTTCTGTCCGCAAATACGAATGTTGCGGATCCGATGGCGTGGCGTTGTAGATTGTAGACGCCTTCTGTCTGCTTGCATAACTGTTGCATATCCGATGGCATGGCGTTGTAGATTGTAGACGTCTTCTGTCTGCTTGCATAACTATTGCAGATCCGGTGGCGTGGCGTTGTAAATTGTAGACGCCTTCTGTCTGCTTGCATAATTGTTGCAGATCCGGTGGCGTTGTTAATTGGATTGTCATGAGGCATCTCCTCATTTTGATATTGACTCCCCCCTTTTCTCATTCACCGGGGGGAATTCTTCTGGACTTTGAAGTTTGTTGCTTTTGAAAAGAGCTTCTTTTGGGATCATCAGTGTAGTGGACTCGTTATTTCCGGTGTCTGTGGATATCAGAACTGTTTTCTTCTTGAGTGTAGGATCAAGAAAGAATTTTGGAACACCATGAAGTTTAGTTCTAATATGTTCAAACATTTCTTCCATTCTGGATGGGGTATCCTTCTCCGTACATCGAATTGCCCTTGTACTCGAATACTTGAAGATCTTGATCATCGTTATCGTAGGCAATATCTGTGCATGTGCCCACAGTGGTTCATTGTACTTACAATACACCCACAGTTGTTATCCACAAGTTGCTTGTGTTCGCTGGTGGAGAACTATCGTATCCACTACGACCTCCTGAAGGTATTTGTAGAAGATTCATTTGCATCAGTATCATATTCATCTTTCACCTACCTCAGGTGGTCTGATGTCTGTACTTATGCCCACAGTGGTTCGTTGTACCTACGACTTATCCACTGTTGTTATCCACAAGTGTTCATTTGCAAGGATCCGTTGTACCCGCTACGACCTCCTAGAAGTATTCATAGGAGAGTCATTACTCCTGCATCCTACCCACCTTTCACCAACCTCAGGTGGTAGTTTGGTGATTGTGTATATTTGCAGGGGGACCGTTGCATCCACTACGACCTCCTGAAAATATTTTGTAGAAGAGCAGTTGTTCTTGCATCCTATCCACCCTTTCACCAATCTCTGGTGGTTGACGATTGCACTTGCTTGCGGGAGGTGGATTTTTGATTGCTCATTCATTGAACCAAGATCTTATTCCATATGCTTCGAGTCTTCTATCATTTATTTGAATTCCTTTGAGTCGCCTTCTATCATTTGCATGATCGCGAACAATTGAATTTAAAGCCCAATTTCTTGTGACTATTAATCTTGTTGTATATTCAAGTTTGTTCAAAATGAGCTCAAAGCCCTTTGTATTTGGTCCAAATTTGGATTCAAATCCTCTCGCATATGATTCAAAACCTTGTGATCGTTCAAGTAACACTTGAATTTGCAAGTCTTTGCCATCTGATTCGAATCAAGCTTCAAGTTGTTTGAATTTAGCTTGAGCTTACCACTTATTAAGATTCAAATTAAGATCATTTTCAAGCTCTTTATGATATTTGCATTGTTCTTTCAAGTTCAATCAAGTTCTTATCCTTGTTCATAAGTCATCTGCTCTTGTTTGAGTACAAGTTCTATGCCCTTGTTCAAATTGTTCAAGTCAAGTCCAAGCCTTGTCGGCTTAATGTTCAAATCATGCTCTTGCTTGGGTCCAGTTCAATTTCACTTTACTTGGGTTCAATTCTTTATTAAGTCATTTAGATCTTGTTCAAAGTCCAAGTACAAGTCCTCAGTTTCAGTAGAAATTTCGGCAACCTCCTGGCGTCTCCCCCGTTTAGGGAAAAACTACGAGAAAACTGGGCCTTCCCACCACGCGCAATAAAGGCGTGCATGGGGTCTTTGGCGGTACCTGTTACAAGAAGAGAGCAGTTGCTTTCCCCCCGCCCGGGGGTACTTATAAATTATTTTGGCCGCGCAAAGAAAAGGGTACACCAGGCTCGCCTGGCCTCGCCGTGTGCGTCGAACCGGTTTCCCTCCTACCACGCTCACTAAAGGCGTGCTTAGGTGGTTTGCCGGTCCGACACGCATGTCGAAGCAGAAGGGCGTGAGTCGCTCGCTTGCCTTGTCGTAGGTGTCGCGCAAGTTGCCCCTCCCACCACGCTCAATAAAAGCGTGCATATGTGGACCACTGACTCGACACGCATGACGAGGTAAGAGAGCGAGAAGGGAGGCGACTGTCCGCCTCGTCGTAGGCGTCGGACCGGATTCCCTCCTACCACGCTCAACAAAGGCGTGCTTAGGTGGTCTACCAGCCCGTCGTACACGTCGAGGACGGAAGTCTGAGTTTAGGGGTTATACCTTTGGGGCTGGTGGACCGACGGTCGTCGATGAAGGCTCGTGGATCGAGGCGGGACGAGCAAGCAAGCATGCTCTCTCTTTTTTTTATTAATCTTAATTAATTATAATTAATAATAATTAAATTTAATTATTTATAATTAATTATGATTAACAATGATTAATTAAAAATGACATAATTAATTATGATTTAATAAATCATAATTAATTATATCATTTTTAATTAATTATAATTAAAAATAATTTGATTATAATTAACTTAATTAATTAAGATTAATTTCAATTAATTAAAATTAATATAAATATTTTTTTTTTACCGGACTCGGGCTAAATCCAGCCAAACGATTTAGTGCACGCGTTAAATCCCGACGGTGGGTAAATCCCGGATTTAAGGATTTACGGCTTAAATCCCGTATTTACTGAATCCCTTAGGGGCTGTTTGGTATCGGATTTACAGCGGGATTTAAGTCGGATTTACGCTAAATCCAGCCAAACAGTTTTTGTGCGCGCGTTAAATCCCGGGATTCAGTAAATCCCGGATTTACGGATTTACAGCTTAAATCCGGGATTTAGTAAATCCGAGGGGTAGCCGGATTTAGTAAATCCGAGCGAGATTTATCCGAAGAAGCGCGCGAAAGGAGAAAGTTACCTTCACAGCCAGCGAGCTCCCGTTCTTGCTTCCGATCAAAATGTCGTAACTTCCGATCCGGGTTGAAGTCCTCGCAGGAGCGAAGTCGAACAGCCACGAAGGAGCCGAAGAAGCGACGCCTGCAATCTCTACACCTCCGGCAAAAGCAACGGAGCCGAACAGCAACGACGGAAAGAGAAGATGAAAGGCAAACCCTTGACGCCTCTAAGTTATTATTGATTAACTTAATTAATATAATTTACATTATTAATACTTAAGTAAATTAATTAAATAGTTAATTGTAAAATTAGTGCATAAATTAAATAAATTAATTAAAATTATTAAAAATTAAATAATTAATTATATAATTTAACTTAATTGAATAATTAATAATTAAATATTAATACAATTATCTTAATTAATATAACTTAAAATATATATTATTAAATATATAATCAATAGTGTAAATAATAATTAACGAATAATTTGTATTTAACATGTTATTACTTTTTTATTAATTATGACTAGAAAGTCATCGCAGGAGCAAAGTCGAACAACCACGAAGGAGTCGTAGAAGCGACGGGTGCAATCTATACATCTGCAAAGCAACGAAGCCGAAGAGCAACGACGAAAAGAGAAGATGAAAGGAAAACCATAGAAGCCTCTAAAAGTTATTATTGATTAACTTAATTAATATAATTTAAATTATTAATAATTAAGTAAATTAATTTAATAATTAATTGTATAATTAGTGCATAAATTAATTATCTAATTCAACTTAATTGTATAATTAGTAATTAAATATTAATATAATTAGATTAATTAATATAATTTAATATATCTATTATTAAATATATAATTAATTGTGTAAATAATAATTAATAAGTAATTTGTACTTAACAGATTATTAAATTTATAACATATTATATTTTTTATTTTTAATTATAAATTTATTTTTAAGTTATAATTATATTTTTCACATTTAAATCCCTAACTGCTATAAATCCTGAAATATGTTACCAAACAGTTTCTCAGGATTTAACAGGATTTAACATTTGGCATACCAAACAGTTTTCAGGATTTAACACATTTCGGATTTACTAAATCCGGATTTAAAGGATTTACTAAATCCCACTAAAGTTAAATCCCACTTGTTGCCAAACAGCCCCTTAGTTCAGTGGATTTCTGGGATTTGGCCGAAGAAGAATGCGAAAGGTAGAAAGTTACCTTCACCACGAGCGAGCTCTTGGTTCTTGCGTCCGATCAAAATGCAGTAACTTCCGATCCTCAGCAAGGAAAGTCGGCCGAAGGAGCAAGGTCGGACGGCCAAGGAGGAGTCGGGCAGGGCTCGGCGTCGGCTTGGAGAGGAATTTGGCTCGGGTAGCTCTCCTCTCTCTCTCTCTCTCTCTCTCTCTCTCTCGGCTGAAGGAGGAGAGGGGTTGGTCGCTGGGTTTGGTCAGTTAGAGGAGCCGGAGGAAGGGTCGGAGAAAGGGAAGGAGAGGTCGGGAGCTCGGGAGAGGAGTGAGGATTCGCGTGGAGAAGAGGCTGAAAGCCTCGACGCTTTGGGCTTTTAACGACTCGAACGAGTCGTGCGAGCGATCGTGGGGAGAAACGACGCGAGGCATGGCTTCGACGTGGGAAGATGTCGTGCGACGTGGGAGCAGCAGAGAGCAGGTATGATTTTTGATTGATTTTTTTTTCTTTTGTTTTTGTTATACAGCAGGTCAACAACCACATTAACAAATCTGATCTAGATAATAAAAAACAAGAAATATGATATTAGAATGACAAGAGAACTACTCAACAATAAAGGTATTGCAAACAGGATTGATGAGATGAAGATTTCCCTCAAACCAAAATTGAATAAGTTTTCTGAATTGTCTCCAAAATTAATGATATGGCACAGTTAGGTTGACATAAATGTGTTCAATGTAATTAACATTCAAGAAAAATTTTGTTTAAAATTATGGAATTGCAAATTTTTTGGCAATTCTAACTACCTGTTTAATCAAGTGGCAAAAAAGAATATTCAAAAATTGCTAACAAGTTCCACGGGCAAAGGAAAATAAGAAGTCAGTTGGAAGTATTTCTATTTAGGTTGTTCATGCATATATCGAAAGAACCATTTATTGTTCATTTATTGAGCTATACTTTTAAAAGTCTGCTTCCTAGTAAGGGTAAATCACTCAACAGCTTGCGCAAGATTCAAAGTGATGTAGACATTTGCTCCGATATCAAATGAATGGGGGATGATGGATGATTGCACTGATAGATATTCTTATGGCTGTTCAAATTCATGAAATTTTTTTATTAGAAAATAAGACTATAGTGGGGTAGAAAAAAACCGGAACCATCAACTTGCGCAAAAATATAGAGCTTACATGGAAACTGGAAAGCCTAGATAGGTTCCGAGACTACGCTTTTGAAATTAAGTAGAAAATCAAAAGTAGAAGGAAAGACATAGAGGAATCAAAATTAATAAAAGATTGAATATAAATAGTGATACATTTAAATTAAGTTCATCATTCAACATCCTAAAAGCGCCACTAATTATAATAGTTGTCCAACAAACTAGTAAAGAATAACTATAAATAAAACCTAATAAATAAAGCATGGCCATAAGAAATATAACCCAGTATAGAAAAAAAAAATTCTAATCATTATAAAATAAAATATAACATCAAAATAATTTTAAATAATCCTACAAAGCATCATATTATGGATGAAATGTCCAGAAGTTCAAAGAACTCCTCTTCAGAGACTTTGAGGAGGCAGCCAAAGTCCTAGATGATGTAAATCATTGAATTCGTCCTCAAAAGCAATGAATAAATGCACAAACACATATGCAATTGTCGGAAGCGGTGTATAAGGAGATGCCCTAGTTGCAACATGTTGTCTCTATGAGGATTTTATGAAAGAAACACTTTGAAGAATGGCTGTGTGGTGGGAAGCCGCATGAATTCAATTTCAAATAGCTTTTAAATAGAGGAAAATAATATATGCACATTTTGGTTATCATGGATCTTCATTACAGTAGTTTAAGGTGCAACAACAAACACTGACAATTGTGCTGACTCTAACACAGGTTCACCAGCAACAATAGATTCAGGAAATGTCTCAGAGAAGGCACCAGCTGTGGAGCAACATCCTTAAATTGAAGGACACCAAATTCAAGTTCATCTTCTTGATCATCTGTTAACCCAAAAAGCTCTTCTACACATCCTGAAAGCATTATTTTTCTGATTGTGGTTGTGGAAGGACTTTTTGGCTTGCTTCTTCACTTTTAGCAGTGTTATACACGAGTTTATGTGGTTGTTGATACTGATATTTGATCATAAGAAGCACAAGTTTTGAGTCTGTAAAGTAACGTAAGCCTTTTGTATTCTTGCTTATTTTAATTATAAGTTTTGAATTGAATTCTATTATGGAGATAGATTGGCCTATTGAGTTCTGTACTCACATTGTTGTTTAAAATAATTTAGGAAAAAGGAAGAACCATGTTGAGTAGGTTGATTTTGCTAGAGAGCAAAAGTTTTGAGTCTGTAAGGTACATACATCGTTTTGTTAGATAATATTTTATTTAGATATTTTATTGAAATTATTGTATTATGAACTATTATTTTGGATCTTTGGACAAATGAAAATCTGAAGAAGAGTTGTAAATTCTTGATGCAGCTTTTATTTTATTTTATTTTATTTTTATTTTATTTTTGGATGATTGGATGGCTTATAGCGAAAAATGAAATTGGGGGTTGAGAAGTTTGTAGATAAGGTAGGTTAAATTCCTCCCTAAGGTCCTAGGGCATTATAGTAACCACCTTCCCATTTCCCTCTTCTTTTCAAACTCAATTTCTCTTGTTACAGCTTGTATTTAAACATCATTTGATATGGAATGAAGTGTTGAGACTTTTTTATAACTAAAGTTGGAGTGAATTTCAAGTGGTGGCTTGGCTAGGTGGTTGGCAATAGAAGAAGGTTTTGGTAATCTATCTCACCCAATTATCTCTAGTGAGCTAGCTGGTTTTATTTATAGTTGGCTGAAATCTTTTGTTGTGATTTTGTTTAGCTTAATCCCTACTTTGTTTTCAAAATATTTTCGCTTAGACCCAATCACCCACTTATATTGGTCGGTCAAACCCTGACTGAAATCAGACCTAGTATTATTCCAAATGGGACTTGGTGACCTCAAATCTCTTTTTTCTCAAATCTTAGGTTGACCATTGTTACAATCCTAACTTGCAATCCACCACCGAATTAACTCCACCAATATATTTTCCACCTACATAAAACTCTTTTGAAGGGATACAACCCAATTTAACACTCATTCTGTAGGAAGGAAGGTTTGGCAATGTTGCTCGCAGTATTAGATCAATTTGGTATTGTAACAACATATTGGTGGCAACTAGAAAGGCAATTCAATGGAACTACAACAACAACATCAAGCTTTTGTCTCACTATGTGGGTTCAGCTACATGAATCATTTTTCTCCATTGTGTCTCGTTACGAGTCAAATTCTCATATAAATTTAGTAAAAGAATGTCATTTTCAATATATTCTACTTTTCTATCGCACAATGGGGCTGATGCATTCTTCCAATTCAACCATCCAACTTCTACTAATAATATCCACATCTATTTCACCATCACTCCGAACAATAGATCCAAGATATCTAAAACTTGCACTCTTATTAATGACTTAATCGCTCAAAATCACAATCCCACAACTAGATCTATCACTACTAAAATTACACCCAATGTATTTTGTTTTTGATCTACTCAAATGAAAACCTTCAGACTCTAAGGTTGACATCTATAATTCAATTACCTTCAACTCCTTCTCTAGTCTTATCAACTGCCTCTTTAGTCTTAACAACAACAAGAATACCATCAACAAAAAGCATACACCAGGATACAACCACTTGCAAAAATCTAGTGAGAACATCCGTGACTAAAGCAAAACGATATGGGCTTAAAGCTGATCCTTAATGTAATCCAACTGAAATAGGAAAATACTTGGTCAAACCACCTTGTGTTTGAACACTAGTAATAGCTTCTCCATGCATATCCTTAATGACTTGAATATAACCCATTTCTTTTCTAGTACTCTCCATAGCACTTTTCTTGGAACTTTATCATATGCTTTCTCTAAATCAATAAATATCACATGTAGATCCTCCTTATTCTCTCTATACTTCTCCATCAAACCTCTCAATAAATATAAAACTTACATAGTAGACCTACCCAGCATGAATCCAAATTGATTTTGAGAAACATTAGTTTCACTTCATAACTTATTCTCAATAACTCTCTGATGGGGACATCAGATCATCATGGAAAGTTTACCAACGACGTGGCCACCGATCTACGGCCACGATCGAGTCTTTATATTTTTGAGTCGATGTATTTTATTTTCATGCATTTTATTATTTGCTTATGTGTGTTTTATTATTTCCCGTTGTACCCCTTTTTATGGGAGTTGTCATGTGTAAGCCTAAGGGCATTTGTGTCATTTTATTTGGAGTCTTTTGTATGAGGCTATTTAAAGCCCCCTTTGTATTATTTTGAGGTTAATGAATGATTATTTGAGAATTTTATTTTCTTGCTTGGAGCATTGTGAGAACTTGTGAGTTCTAGTGGAGAGAGCTTCCTTGGAGAAGAAGGAGATGGCGCAATACCCACCAACTTAGATAAGTCGAGTTCGTGGTTCTTTCTTGATTCCCTTTACTTTTCTCCTACCTCTTTTCCCCCACCCCTTACTCGCCGGTTTCCTCCACCTCACCCGACCCTCCTCCCCACCTGAACCTCACGGCCCAACATCCCACCCGAGCCCCATTGCCGCCGGCCTAGACCTTGGCCGCCGGCCCTATCTCCCTTGCTCGTTCTATTGGGTTTCCTAATTTGGACGAGATTTAATTGGGATTGATTCGAATTTCAAATTCATTCAAATTTGAATTCAAATTATTTCATAAATTAAGTCAACTTATTTTAGGGAAGTGTTTATTCTAAATCTAATTGAATTTCAAATTCAAGAGGATTTAAAAGAACTCTTTCCTAATTCTAAAATCCTAATTTAAGAAACCTTAATTGCTCCCTTCAATCTTTCCCCAATCCATAGGTCCGCCGGCCATGCATGACTAGCCGCCGGCCCCACTTCTCATTCCATTACCTTGGATTTCCTAAATTATTTTAGGATTAATTTGGAACAATTTAAAATCCCATTTAATTTAATTTCAAAATTCAAAACCTTTCCTAATCATCATGAGTTATTTTAGGAAAGTTTCCAATCATGGATTCAATTTAATTTCAAATTAAATTGAGCTCTTTTAAAACCTTCCTTAATTCATTCATCCAAAGATAGAAGCCTTTAATCTCCTCATAACTCCTTTCTACAAACTACCCAAGCCACCGGCCCCTACTCCCTTACTCGCCCAACTTCCTTCTAGCTTCTTCTCCATTGGTTTTCTCCTACTTGAGGAAAAATCTGAAACTTCTTTCAGATTTTGGGGTTTTTGGTCCACTCTTCTTTCAAGGCCATAGAGAAACTTCTTTCTCTTTGATTGCTTTGGCAATGTACTCCCTCATTTTAAGAGTTGATCTTCAATCACCCATGAATGGCGGATCCCGAGACTGAGTACAGTATCACGTGGGACGACGACGGCTACACTGACATCTTCCGTTCTACATTCTTCGACGTGAACCCGGAGATCGATCATACAATCGAAGAATACGTAGATCGTATTTTGTTCCAATTGACGGAAGCCATTGAAGAGCATTTCGAAGGACTTGAGTGGAGGATTTCAAAGTCTTCTTGACGAAAGGTTTCTTTGTCTCTCTACTTGTCTTCAAATTCTTCTAACTCCAAATTCTCGCTTGGTTAAGATTGTACTCGCTAAAGGCTACTCCGAATGCTCTCGCTAAAGCTTAGTAAATCATAGGAATTGAGTGCGCTTTCTATGCATCCTAGATCTCATTGTTAGATTAGGGATTACGTTGGAAGCTACTATTCTGTGTTGTTGTTATTTTCTTCATTATTCTTGAATGTTCAAAATTTGGTGCATGTAATTTAGCCTATGCAATATTAACCCCTTCATTGTTTTACTCGCCGTGGCTAATTGCTAGTAATTTTATTCCGAACTTATTCTATCCAAAGAGTTGTGCAAAGCCTAATTGAAACTCATAAACATTGCATCTAAGTAGTCCTGCATCATCTGGTATCAGAGCATGGTATGCTCTTGCATGTCTTAGGATTCCTGGTAGTTTTTCTTTTTGTGTTTTCATTTTGCATTATTTTTCATTTAGAAAAGCTTTTATTTTATCCCTAGGGTGCTACTAAAGCATTGTATGTCATTTTGTGAGCATATAACATCTTAAGTTCATCTTACACCCTTGTTTAGTGTGCTGTCCAGAAAATTCCTGCAGCTTTTGGCAAGCTTTAGGATCCCCATTTAGGTGTTTACTTGCTGTCCTTAGCTTTGCCATCACTACTACTTGTTAGGGTGACTCTTTACTTGAGTGTAGTTTGCTGTCCCTGAATTTCCTGCACCATTTAGGATCATTTTAGAGTGTCTTTTCATCCCCTAGCTTGTTGTCCACTTCCTAGGAAACCACCCAAGTACCCCATTGTGTTTAGGAATGGACCCGGAACAACTAGGAAGGACCTTAGACCTCTTGGTAGGTCAAATGAACACTATTAGTCAGCAACTCAAGGAAAACCAGTCGGATCTAACTGAGCTTCGTAGGAACACCACCGAGAGATTTGATACACTTGAGCGAGCTAGAGACCACCCTACTCCTTACACCCCATCTAGACCCACTTCTATGTATGGGGATGAAACTTACCCGGATGAGAGGCCACATCGGGCTAATCATCGAGCTCACTATCATGGACATGATCCACGTCATGATCCTGATTTGGATGAGAGGCATTACCGTGCCAATCATCGTGCTACCTACTACGGCCATGATCCCGATGCACCACTTATGAAGAACATTAAGGTTGATGCTCCTACCTTTGATGGCACCCTCGATCCCCAGCTCTTCCTGGACTGGGTCAAAGGTATGGATAGTTTCTTTAAGTGGTATGATATTTCTGAGGCCAGGAAGGTTAGTTTGCTGCCATGAAGCTTACGGGTAGGGCGAGTTAGTTTTGGGCGAACTTAGAAAGTCTTAGGGAGGATAGGAATGAGTACCCTGTAGTAGATTGGCTGTCCATGAAGCAGGAACTCAAACAGAAGTACTTGCCCTCGTCGTACTTCCCCCGCCTATTGGACAGGTGGAATAGGTTGACCCAAGGCAACAAACCAGTGAAGGAGTACATCGCCTCGTTTGATGACTTCTTGATTAGATGCAAAGGGGAGACCTCTACCACCCCCGCGCAAATCTTATCTATGTTTCGAACCGGGTTGCGTGAGGATCTACGCAATGAGTTATTTGCCCGGAACGTCACTACACTGGAGAATGCCTACAGCTTAGTGCTTGATCTAGAGGAGTCCCGTTCTCAGCACCCGAGTCGTTCCCATGATTCTAGACCCTCGTATAGATCAGCCGGTAGTTCCACCCCGCACACTCCTGCTTCACGACCCACTCCGGGGAGCACGACCCGACCACCCACGGGTCCACCTGCACCTAGATCTGATTTTAGAAGTAAACCTCCCACCCCGGATGCCCCTCGGTCCAGTCCCGGGACCAAGTGCTTTCGATGCCAGGGGTATGGGCATATCGCTTCTCATTGCTCCAGTCCTTACAAGGTTTCGATTGTTGAGGAGATGACTGAGGACGATCTCGAGCCCGAGGTTGATCAAATCCACCAAGTTGAGGAAGAAGGCGGATACTTCGAGGAGGACGACGACACTACGGTCCTCAATTGCCTTCAAAAGTTGGACACCTCTCCCATCTGCGTGGTGAGATGTGCACTATCACACCCGACACCCACTGATGACTGACGTAGGACCACGATTTTCCATACCTACACCAAAATCAAAGACAAGAACTGTAAAGTCATAGTGGATAGTGGTAGTTGCATTAATGTTGTTTCCTCCAGCATGGTATCCCACTTAGGTCTGTCTGCCGTTCCTCACCCCAACCCGTATAAGGTATCTTGGGTCAACTCCAATGCCTTGGAGGTGAAGGAACGAAGCCACGTACCCGTCTCCTTTGCCACTTATAAGGAGAATGTCTGGTGCGATGTGTTGGCTATGAATGTTGGACAAATTTTGCTAGGTCGCCCCTGGATCTACGATAACGATGTCCACATTTATGGGCGTTCGAACACCTGCGTGTTTGAACATGCTGGCAAAAAGATTAAGCTTTTGCCATCACAGCCCCGGGTTACGGATGCCACGAAATCCAACCCAGCCAAATCTAAAAAGGGCATGAACCTTGTCACCGCCAAGGTTCTAATTACTGAGTTTGCCCAAGGCGCCCCTCTGTTTGCCTTAGTAGGCCGTGAGATTCCCATTGAATCTAACGAGCCCATTCCTGAGGAGGTCCAGCCTATTTTAAGCCAGTATGCTGATGTCTTTCCCGATGATCTTCCAGATCAGTTACCCCCACTTAGAGACATTCAGCATGCTATAGACTTCGTCCCTGGAGCCTCCCTTCCAAACCTGCCACACTATCGCATGAACCCCACGGAACATGCTGAGCTTAAAAAGCAGGTTGATGAGTTACTGCAGTGAGGTTTCATTAAGGAGAGTCTTAGTCCCTGTGCGGTGCCGGCCCTTCTCACACTGAAGAAGGACGGAACTTGGAGAATGTGTGTTGATAACCGTGCTATCAACAAGATCACCGTCAAATATCGATTCCCTATTCCGAGGCTCGATGACATGCTTGACGGGTGCAACATTATTCTCCAAAATTGATCTTAAAAGTGGGTACCACCAGATCCGGATCCAACCCGGTGACGAGTGGAAAACTGTCTTCAAGACCAAAGATGGTCTTTATGAGTGGTTAGTCATGCCATTTGGGCTCAGTAATGCCCCTAGCACCTTTATGCGAATCATGACTCAAGTGCTGCGTCTGTTTATGGGAAAGTTTGTCGTCGTCTACTTTGACGACATTCTTATTTACAGTCATTCCATTAGTCAGCACTTGGACCACTTAAGGCAAGTTTGTGAGGTCTTAAGGAAGGAGCAATTATATGCCAATCCTAAGAAATGCACCTTCCTAGTAGATCGCGTCATCTTCCTGGGCTTCATCGTATCAGCCCAAGGGGTTTCCGCAGACCCCGAGAAGGTGAGGGACATTGTAGAGTGGCCTATCCCTCAGACTATCCGGGAGGTCCGCAGCTTCCACGGATTAGCCACCTTCTATTGGAGATTCATACGAAATTTCAGTACTATCGTATCTCCTATCACTGATTGCCTAAAGAAGGGTGATTTCCACTGGACCCCGGCCGCCACTAGAGCTTTCGATGAGATTAAGCAGAAAATGGTGGAAGCCCCAGTGATGCGACTTCCTGATTTCTCCAAAGTCTTCAAAGTAACTTGCGATGCTTCGGGGGTCGGCAATGGAGGAGTCCTCTCCCAGGAAGGTCACCCAGTAGCTTACTTCAGTAAGAAGTTGAACGATATCCGGCAGCGTTATTCCACTTATGACAAAGAGTTCTACGCCGTGATCCAATCACTTCGTTATTGGCGACATTACTTGCTCCCGCAAGAATTCGTCATTTTCTCGGATCACGAAGCTCTGCGTTATATCAACTCCCAAAAGAAATTGAATGCACGCCACGGTCGATGGGTTGAGTTCCTTCAGGAGTACATGTACACCCTTAGACATAAGGCGGGAGTTGAAAATAAAGCTGTCGATGCTCTCAGTCGTCGCATGATGACCACCACTGAGATGAGAGCAGAAGTTGTGGGTTTTGACCAAATAAAGAAGGATTATTTGGAATGCCCCGACTTCAAGGAGACCTACACTCTCTTGTTCACTGGCAGCACGCGCTTTGTGGAAGATTTCCTACTGGAGGATGGTTATCTTTTCAAAGCCCAGAGGCTTTGCATCCCGAGCACCTCCCTTAGGGAATTTTTGGTCTAGGAACTCCACGTCGGAGGCCTCGCTGGGCACTTCGGACAGGACAAAACTATCGAAGCCGTGGAGTACCGCTTCTTTTGGCCCAGCCTTAAGAGAGATGTTGATCGGCTGGTCAGTCGGTGTCACACCTGCCAACTGGCCAAGCAGCGTAAGCAGAACACTGGTCTTTACACTCCTCTACCTGTCCCCAGTTGTCCTTGGCAGGACGTTAGTATGGATTTTATTTTAGGCCTGCACAAGACATTCCGTAGGCACGATGCTATTTGTGTGGTAGTTGACCAGTTTTCCAAAATGGCACATTTCATTCCATGTTCTAAAACATCGGATGTCTCTCACATTACGAAGTTATACTTCAATGAGGTTGTCCGTTTACATGGTTTACCCAAAACCATTGTGTCGGATAGAGATGTGAAGTTCACTAGCTATTTTTGGAAAACCCTGTGGATAAAAATGGGCACCAAACTTCACTTTTCCACTGCCTTTCACCCATAGACTGATGGTCAGACCGAGGTAGTCAATAGAAGTCTGGGTAATTTATTGCGGTCCTTGGTTGGTGAGCACATTAGAGACTGGGATTCCATTCTTCCTACTGCTGAGTTTGCTTATAATAATTCAATTAACCGAACCACGGGTCGAAGTCCTTCTGAAATTGTATACGAGTTCAAACCTAGACAGCCGTTAGACCTGATTCCCATGAGTTCTAGGTATAAGATTTCTGAGTCTGCATCAGCATTTGCATCTCATTTGCATGAACTTCATAAAGACATTGCACAACAAATTGAAAAGAATAGTCAGGAATATAAATTACATGCAGATTTAAAACGGCGATTTAAAATTTTTGAGGTTGGTGATTTTGTTATGGTGCGGATTCGTCCGGAACAGTTCCCTCCAGAAATAGTTAAGAAATTGCATGCAAAGAGTGCTGGGCCTTTCAAGATTCTTAAGAAAATTAATGACAATGCTTATATAGTGGATCTGCCTGCAGATTTCAATATAAATTCCTCTTTTAATATAGAAGACTTAGTGGCATATGAAGGTCCTGATTTTAACCAACAAAATCCACTATCAAAACAGCCTTGTGTGAACCCACCCTGTGAGATCCCAAACCTACCTCCACTACCAAATATTCCCAAATTTCCTATGGCAGAGCAAGTGGAGACAGTCTTAAGTGATGAGATCATATCCACAAGAGAAGAAGGACGAAGAAAATATTTGATCAGGTGGAAAGGAAAGCCCGAGTCAGAGGATACGTGGCTAGATCGTGAGGAGCTGCAACAGATTGACCCAGATGCACTTGAGATCTACGAGAGCGCCAGAGATACTTACTCGACGGAGTCGAGTTTTCTCCCACCCCGGGAGAATGATGGGGACATCAGATCATCATGGAAAGTTTACCAGCGACGTGGCCGCCGATCTACGGCCACGATCGAGTCTTTATATTTTTGAGTCGATGTATTTTATTTTCATGCATTTTATTATTTGCTTATGTGTGTTTTATTATTTCCCGTTGTACCCCTTTTTATGGGAGTTGTCATGTGTAAGCCTAAGGGCATTTGTGTCATTTTATTTTGAGTCTTTTGTATGAGGCTATTTAAAGCCCCCTTTGTATTATTTTGAGGTTAATGAATGATTATTTGAGAATTTTGTTTTCTTGCTTGGAGCATTGTGAGAACTTGTGAGTTCTAGTGGAGAGAGCTTCCTTGGAGAGGAAGGAGATGGCGCAATACCCACCAACTTAGATAAATCGAGTTCGTGGTTCTTTCTTGATCCCCTTTACTTTTCTCCTACCTCTTTTCCCCCACCCCTTACTCGCCGGTTTCCTCCACCTCACCCGACCCTCCTCCCCACCTGAACCTCACAGCCCAACATCCCACCCGAGCCCCATTGCCGCCGGCCTAGACCTTGGCCGCCGGCCCTATCTCCCTTGCTCGTTCTATTGGGTTTCCTAATTTGGATGAGATTTAATTGGGATTGATTCGAATTTCAAATTCATTCAAATTTGAATTCAAAATATTTCCTAAATTAAGTCAACTTATTTTAGGGAAGTGTTTATTCTAAATCTAATTGAATTTCAAATTCAAGAGGATTTAAAAGAACTCTTTCCTAATTCTAAAATCCTAATTTAAGAAACCTTAATTGCTCCCTTCAATCTTTCCCCAATCCATGGTTCCGCCGGCCATGCATGACTAGCCGCCGGCCCCACTTCTCATTCCATTACCTTGGATTTCCTAAATTATTTTGGGATTAATTTGGAACAATTTAAAATCCCATTTAATTTAATTTCAAAATTCAAAACCTTTCCTAATCATCATGAGTTATTTTAGGAAAGTTTTCAATCATGGATTCAATTTAATTTCAAATTAAATTGAGCTCTTTTAAAACCTTCCTTAATTCATTCATCCAAAGATAGAAGCCTTTAATCTCCTCATAACTCCTTTCTACAAACTACCCAAGCCACCGGCCCCTACTCCCTTACCCGCCCAACTTCCTTCTAGCTTCTTCTCCATTGGTTTTCTCCTACTTGAGGAAAAATCTGAAACTTCTTTCAGATTTTGGGGTTTTTGGTCCACTCTTCTTTCAAGGCCATAGAGAAACTTCTTTCTCTTTGATTGCTTTGGCAATGTACTCCCTCATTTTAAGAGTTGATCTTCAATCACCCATGAATGGCGGATCCCGAGACTGAGTACGGTATCACGTGGGACGACGACGACTACACCGACATCTTCCGTTCTACATTCTTCAACGTGAACCCGGAGATCGATCATACAATCGAAGAATATGTAGATCGTATTTTGTTCCAATTGACGGAAGCCATTGAAGAGCATTTTGAAGGACTTGAGTGGAGGATTTCAAAGTCTTCTTGACGAAAGGTTTCTTTGTCTCTCTACTTGTCTTCAAATTCTTCTAACTCCAAATTCTCGCTTGGTTAAGATTGTACTCGCTAAAGGCTACTCCGAATGCTCTCGCTAAAGCTTAGTAAATCATAGAAATTGAGTGCGCTTTCTATGCATCCTAGATCTCATTGTTAGATTAGGGATTACGTTGGAAGCTACTATTCTGTGTTGTTGTTATTTTCTTCATTATTCTTGAATGTTCAAAATTTGGCGCATGTAATTTAGCCTATGCAATATTAACTCCTTCATTGTTTTACTCGCCGTGGATAATTGCTAGTAATTTTATTCCGAACTTATTCTATCCAAAGAGTTGTGCAAAGCCTAATTGAAACTCATAAACATTGCATCTAAGTAGTCCTGCATCACTCTCCCACAATTTTGAAGCATGACAAATTAACTTAATTCTTTTATAATTCGTTCATTCTTGTGCATCACATTTATTCTTAAAAATAGAAATTAACACACTCCTACACTCATCAGACATCTTTTTAGTCTTCAAAATAATATTGAATAGTTTAAAAAACCAAAAAAATTCTTCAACTCTTAAGCATTTTCACATCTCTATTGGAACATCATCATATACAACAGCTTTTCTATGCCTCATATTTTAAAGTTTTTCTAACTTTAGTCTTACTAATAAGATGATAAAAATAAAAATATTATTTTCATTTAGGGTGCTAAGATCTCTAAAGTCAACCGTATCCTCACAATCTTCATTGAAAATCTTATTGAAATATTTCAACCATCTATGTTGAATCTCTTCATCCAATAAAAGCACTTTTTGATCTTCTTCCTTAATGCAATTCACTTTAACTAAATACTACTTCTCATTACTCTTTATTTGACTAATTTATACATACATTTTTCACACTCCTTAATATATAATATATTATATAAAACATTAAAAGATAATTCTTTGCATTACATATTACTTAAACTCCTTACGTGCCACTTTACATATTTCTCAATTTTTCAAATTTTACATTTAAACTCATTTTATAACATAGCTTCTTATTTTTATCTATGTTCGCACATTTTGATTCCACCACCAACTATTTTTACTTTTAGAATTTTTTTTATTTTAATATTCTAAGCATATCCTTTGCAATATTTTTAATACTACTAGTTACTTTTTCCCACATAACATTAGCTCTTCATACACAATCAAAATCTTAAGATCTTAAATCATACTCTCAAAAATATTTTTATTAATATTTTTTAAATACTAACATCTAATCTTAGGATAATATTTTACTTTATTATTCATTTTATATCCTTTCATCTTAAAGTCTAAAACTAATAAGCGATATTGAGTACATAAACTTTCACTCAAAATAACTTTACGGTCTTTGTAATCTAAACCATCTATTTTTTATAAGAAAATAATCAATTTGAGATTTATTATATTCATTCTTATAAGTAATGAGTGTTGTTCTTTTTTCTTAAATAAGAAATTAACAATTATAAAATCATAAGCTAAAGTAAAAGCTAATATGATCATATCACCTTCATTAGTCGCTCCAAACTCATAATCAACATGAATATTTTAAAAATCTTCTATCACTCTACCAACATGTTCATTAAAATCTCATCAAATAATTTTTTTTCTTCAAAAGATGTCCTTGAATTAATTTTTCTACGTTTTTAAATTAATCTTCTCTTTTAATGTGACTCTCTCTAATCTTCTCTTCCACAAGAGCTACTCCAACCTTTTCACGTATATGTTCATTTCATATATTGTCTCTAAGAGTAAAGCCACTCATCCACCTGAGCATCCTCATCTCTGCAACACTTAACTTAATTTTATACTTCTCTTTTAATGGCCAACATTCTAGGCTATAAAGCATTGCACGTCTCACCACCATCTTATAAAATTTTCCCTTAAGTTTGTGGGGGTACTTTTATATCGCACAATAGGGCCGATGCATTCCTCCACTTCAACCATCCAACTTGAATTCTACTAATAATATCCACATATATTTCACTATCACTCTGAATAATAGACCCAAGATATCTAAAATGTGTGCTCTTATTACTAAATTGATCGCTCAAAGTCACAATCCCCCCCCATTAGATCTATTAATACTAAAATTATAACTCATATATTCGGTTTTAGATCTACTCAAATGAAAAACATTAGACTCTAAGGTTGACATCTTTAATTCAAGCGTATATTCAACTCCCTCTTTAGTCTTATCAACAAGAAGAATATTATCAACAAAAAAAATACACCATGGTACAACCTCTTGCAAATATCTAGTGAGAACATCCATTGACTAAAGCAAAAAGATATGGGCTTAAGGCTGATCCTTCATGTAATCTAATTGAAATAGGAAAATGCTTGGTCAAACCACCTTGCGTTTAAACACAAGTAACAGCTTCTCCATACATATCCTTAATGACTTGAATATAAGCATTATTAATCCCTTTCTTTTCTAGAACTCTCCATTGCACTTCTCTTGAAACTTTATCATATGCTTTCTCTAAATTAATAAATATCATATGTAGATCCTCCTCTCTATACTTCTCCATCAAACCTTTCAAAACATGTATAGCTTCCATAGTAGACCTACCCGGCATGAATCCAAATTGATTTTGAGAAACATTAAGCCCATGGAGCTTTCGGACTATAATATTCGTTGATAGCTGATCACTTGTCTCCTTGTAACATGGCTCCAAGTTCTGACTATGATACAATTCTAGCATAGAATCTAGAACAGTGAAGAGCAAAACAAGATGAGCGGAAAATGTTCTCTTTGTTCCCCTAGAAAGAACTCTTTTGTATATCAGAAAGCCTCAAGCCATTCCAAATATATGGAACCCGTATTTTCCCGGCAAGCAAAGAGTGGAATAAAACAGAGAGGTGGCATCCTATTCACTAAAATATTTGATCTTGTGATGCAGTACAGCATCAAAATGCTTGGAGTTCAATAATTACCACAATAAGATCTATTGATGCTATTTCAACCTTTAAAAACTATAGCTGCGTAATAGCCTTATCACTTTCACAAAAAGAATATGTAAATTACCCTGGGAGAAGGAAGATGCAGGGGGCAACCAAGAAGTGCATCAATACCACCGAGTGATCCCTGGTTTGACAACCTTTCAACCTTCAAAAGAAATAATGCGAAACAGTTGGAGAAGAACTCGCTGGAACAACTTCGATCTTACTTAGCAGTAAAATATATCAGCTACTTACAACAGATAATAACAAAAATTGAGAAGGAAGAATCTGCAAAGAATCTGATTGCCTGAAATCAGAAAATATAAATTTAAAGAAAATAATCAGTTGAACAAATAAACCAGGATTTAAAGAAGAGTTAAATTAAAAGGTTTGAAGTTTATAATACTACTGCTGTAGTGATGAAGAAAGCAATGGTAGGATCTTCAAAACTATAGGAGAGGCGTCACCATCCAAATTTATCCATAGTTCTCCTGAAATATAAAATACTAACCAGTGATTCTTAACTCTGTTGTTAAGTTCAATAAATCAGGAGGAGAAATTTATAGAGCTTCACAAACCTTCAATGCCATCACAAGGGGCACTTAATGGCAACTGACCTCCCTCGAGATCAGATAAAAACATTGGCTCAAATTTGCTAGCATGCTTTCCAATCCTAGTTTTTTTTATATATATATTGAACATAGAAAAAAAAAAATCAATTCATCCAGATGTTTCTCTTTGCAAGGTTGATATTAAGGAATTAAGTGCATCACAAAAAGTTGAAACAATAGATGATTTTTAACCTGCATTTATACAAATAAATCCACCAATCAACTAGTTTCAGATATAAACCACCCACCACTCAATTATTTCTGGCTTGAGAACGCTGCCCTCCAAAAGAGCAACTAGTTCATCATAAAAAAGAATCAAGGTCAAAGGCACCAATTTGCATGAGTCCAAAGACATCTGCAGCAGCTCCAACGCATCATCAGAGTTTGATTTCTGTATGTGCATACCAATGAGTATGTTAAATAATAAGATTATTTTACCATCGCTAGGAGCAGAAACTGGAGAAGTTTTCATTCATCATATTCCACGCACATTGAAAAAAATAATAATAATGCCAACAATCAGACAAGGATATTAATGAAATAAGAAGTTTAGCTCTAAGCAGCAATAAGAAATTCACGAATGTTTAAGCTGTTGGAAAGGGCGATCCACCTAATTTTTTGGTCTATGACAGAAATGAGATTATCTGAAAGGTGCCAAGGAAACGCGTTTTGCAACCCGTAAAAAACAGTCATTTGTTTATGAAGGGCAGGAAATACATTGTTTGCTTGGTAGTTCAATCCACATCCTTAGCAACAGTTTTCTACCACATTAATCCACCTAAGACAACAACAATTTACTTGATTTCACGAATAGATCTAGCTGTCAACCTTAACGGATCATGAACTAAAGTCATAGTAGATCATATTAACTTCTTTTTTTATCATGACATGGATTTCAATATTAAGGCATCTAGACAACAAAAAATGCAAGGCATCTATAAAAAATCAAACCGACCCTATAGCACTTGCCAAATTCATCTCAATATCTGAACCCCTCTTCTTCTCACAATCCTTCCACGTTGACATGCAAATATGATGAGGACATCGACAGACGCTACCGACATGTTTATCGACGACGGAATCGCAGATCGACGGCCACAATTCAGCGCCTCTACTTTTGACTCAGATGTCATGATGTATTATTTAGTTATTTAATGTTTTCCGTTTTTACCCCTGTGGGGAGTTGTCTTGTTATTGTAGCCCAGAGGGCAATTTCGTACTTTTTTTCCTTTTTCATGAGTGGAGACCTATATATAATGGTCTCATATGATGTATTGGGTTAATGAATATTTGAAATAAAAATTGTGTTCTGTTTCTTCTTCTTCTTGCATGAGAACTAGAGAAGGGAGAGAGCTTAGAGGGAGCATTTGCAAGGCCCAACAGTCGTTGGAAGAGTCCGCAGCTCGTGGTTAAGTTCGTTCTATCTTATTTGTGTTTTCCCCTCATCCTCACTTAACCCAAATCCCCCATCCCGTTATCTTCAATCCGAACCCCAACCTCACTCCGTATAACACCTAAGGGAGCCAACCCAACGGCCTTCCCCTTGGCCGTCGACCACCCCTCCTCCACCACCTCACCTCCCCTTCGGCCCCACACCAACCCGCCAGCCAACCTGCTCCAATAATTTGAAATTCATTTTCAATTGAATTAAGTTTCTTTCCTAATTCACATCCTAAGCAATTAGGAAAGTTTCTTTTTTTTTGTTTAAATCCATTAACTGATTGGATTCCAACGTTTCTCAAGGCTTCACCATTTAGGGAACTTTCTAAATGGAGCAAAACTGAAATCAAATTTCAGATTCAGCATTGGTTTATTCACGTGAGGGGCCATCTAATTAATTTCCAACGTTTCTCAAGGCTTCACCATTAAGGAAACTTTCTAAATGGAGCAAAATCTGAAATCAAATTTCAGATTCAGCATTGGTTTATTCACGTGAGGGGCCATCTAATTAATTTCCAACGTTTCTCAAGGCTTCACCATTTAGGAAACTTTCTAAGTAGGAGCAAATCTGAAATCAAATTTCAGATTTGATTCAGTTGTGATTTATTCACGTGAGGGACCACCTAATTAGCATTAATCACTCCCTCTCAGCTCTCCCTATGGCCGGCCCACCTCTCCATGAAATTTCTCTCTCAAATTTCATTAATTGCTTCTCCAATTAATTCCCCCATTCAAGGCCTTAATTCCCTTGGTTTGAAATTTAAAATTTCAAATCAAAGTTCCCTCCTAACTTAATCAAATCTGAAATTAAATCCAGATTTTGATTAAATCCCTAACACACTCCTTCCAACCTAATTTCTCCAAACCCTAGCCCATCCCCCTTGCACCTGCCGGCTTCTCCCTCTCTCCTTGGAAATCCCGCCGCCCCCTCCTCTCCCTCATCCTTCCCCGCGAACCACAAGTGCTCTCCCTTACCACGTCATATTTCCCCTCTTCTCGTTGGTGTTCTCCCAACAATGACAAGAATGCATGGTGGATCCCGAACTTGAAGGCGGACTTGTGTTCGACGTCTACGGGAACATCCACGTCCTACGATCTCCGCTCTTCGACGTGGGATTTGACCACGACGACACCGTTGGAGAATACTTGGATCGAATTCTCCCCACCCTTGCACACGTCATCGACGGTCAGTTTTCATACTACGATTGGATCATCGTCGGCAACCCACCACCCTCATCTCCACCGGCTACCTCTCCACCAACGAAGGTCTTCGGCGCCGTCTTCCTAGCGGTAATATCTTTCTTCGTATGGTTCATCTTCTTCCGCTAAAAGCCTACAAGTAGTTGAGTGAGAAGGCCCTTGAGGTGAACCTCTCATTGTTAAACGTTGGATTATGTTATGTGTACTTTGCATTTAATATTGTCGTGAACTTTGAAAGAATTGTTTTGGTTATTCTCTATTGCACGTCTTTGGCCTAAGCAAGTTGAATCTTTAAAACTCTTAATTCTCTTTTACGTGCTAGAAATAAATTTATATGAGCAAAGCTTTAATCAACTATCTTTCTAATTTCTAAACGCAACTCCTAGTAGTTTCACATCAAAATCCCACGAACTTCAATCAATTACAATCATGGTGTGATCTCTCCAACGCTCGGCATCAACATCACTAACGATTTAAGTAGTCGAAATTGGGGCATCATTTACTATCTTTCTTTCACTCCTCCACGGCTATTCACCCTCCTAAATCAAGCCTTGTTCCTCATTTCAAAAAATTAACCACCAATCCTCCTTCAGATTTCTATCGAAAATTGAGAAGAGAGAAGCCTCCTCTTCATATTCTTCTTCCTCGACTAAAAGCCAAAGTCAATAAGACATCATCCTTATCTTTCTATTTTAACAATGTGTGATGCCTACTGAATATGTGCACAGTTGAACGTGCTTAGACCCAATCTGTTAGGACCAATAAAATGAAATTTTTTCATTCATGTTTTACGCATGTTTCTGAGTATTTTGTATGCATGAGAATGTTTGAATATGTTTTGAAGTGAATCCTTGGGGGATGTGTGCATGCATATAAAATCTGAAATTTTCCCCCTAAAAGCATTGCAGCACTGGGCTAGCAACGCTGCGGCTTTGAGCTCTCTATCATATTTTTGGAAAATGAACTAACACTGTGACATTGGGGTCTGGCGCTGTGAAGTTCGGATCTCAAGTGGGGAGTGCTACAACGTTGACGGTGGAGCAGTGCAATGCTAGGTTAATTTTTTATAAAAATATTCAATTTCCATTTTCTCTCATTTTATAAAAAATATTATCCCCCCCCCCAAAAACGGTTAGAGAGAGAGGGAGAGATTTTAGAAAGAGATGGCTGATTTTTGGCTCCCCAAGCATGTTTTTTGTTGTCGGACTAGTTCAGGAAATTGTCCAAATCGAGATAGAATACATTCTATCTTAGTTTTTAAAAATACAAAAAATTAGAATTTTTCTAATTTGATTTATAAATTCGTGCAAAAACAATGATAACCTTGTACCCGCAAAAATTTCACCATATAACTTTCTATATATTGTAGAGATAACAGTTCTAGACATTTAAATATTTTTCTGGGAAATTTACATTGGGCAGTTTGAAAAGTGTGTTGTTTCATACTTTCATTTAACTAAAAAATAATTATGATTCCCAAAAATAATGTTATAATACAATTAAAGCTTCAAAATTATATTCTAAATAATTATCGGTAATCTAATTATATTCTAAAATAGTGAAATTAATTATGTTATCTATCGATGAAGTATTTTTGTGAGTCATAAGGGTCTAAAGTTTTTAATATATAATATGTGCTAAATATTGGGAGTCATAAAAGTATGTTTTCTAACATGCTATCACAGGGCATCATAAAAAAATATTTCTGATGGGGGATATAAGGTCTAAGGGAATTCATTTATTTTCTATTATGATATATAAAATACATGTTTATTTATTTTTCCTGCATTGCTATTTAAATTTCTAATAAATGCAAATAATATTCAGTTCTGTACAACAAATGATTATTAAGTATTAATTGTTTTTAAAGCCCATTGAATGCTTAATAAATGAAATATTGGTAAATTCAGATTGGTGAGTGTAACATGTTGAGTTGTATTGGCTCGCACCTACTCTGCATTCTATTTCAAATCAGGAAAAGGGGAAAAAGCTCGTTGAGTAGCCGAGTCTTCAGGATTTGATTGGTCAGAATCTATATGGGTATTTTTTTAAATTTTGAATTTTTGTAGAGTCGTGGCTAGTTGTTTAATTGATTTGTTTTAATCTGTAGCCATGTACTGTAATGTAAATAACATATATATATATATATTGAAGATGAATGAAAAGAGAAAAAACTGTAGATGAGTTTATTCTCTATTTATTGGAACTAATTAAAAGCTTTGTTGTATGTTCTATTTCAATTTTTAATTAGGAAAATTTTTGAAAAACTCCCAAAACTTAGATCCTGGGCTGATTTGTCACCATTCAACATAGTATGACATGTCCGTCTGTGAGGTCATATCGGGTTGGGTTGTGACACAATGAGCCCTATTACTTTCTACTTCTCTTCCTCCTTCCCCTTATTTTGAAATGGGCTCACTTCATCGTTCCTGCTCAAAGCAATGACAGATAATTATTATTTGTATCTTACATTAAATTAATTTATTTTTATGTTTATCACTCTTGTTAAATTAGATGAAGGCAAGTTCTATTTGGTTTGCAAGAAATTTCTTCGTATTTAGGATAATATAGTAGAAAAATTTTATAAATTAATTCATGATTTAATGCCATGGTACGGTTAACTAGAAAAGATTGATTTTGGAGTAAGCTGCATTGATTAGGTTTGCCTAGCAACTTTTAACATGTTATTTAAAAATTAGGGATTTTTACATACATACCACTTTATAACATGTGTATTACATATTTAACACCTAATTCTTAAATATTACACTCCTACCACCTCTTCTCTATTTTCATAACAAAATTACCACTCCGTTGAAATAAGAGCTAACTCCGTTTTGTCCGTGAATGCTTTCCGCGGGAGAACAGGATTTTTCCCGCGTTAGATGCTCTGTCCGATTGTATCATGCTTTCCTGCTCTTTCCACGGGAGAAAAAGACTATCCGCCAGACCGCCAGGGATTTCCTGCTCTTTCAGCGTAAATGATCTTTCCTTAAAATATTCTATGAATAAGATTCTGCATATGCCCCACTTGCTCTAACCATCGACATTAGCTTTTACTCATTCAATAATGGCTTCCTGGAACTGTTCAAAAGGTGGTTGTTTGTTTGATTTTTCATTCAATAAAGATTACATATTTAACACCTTTTCATCCAGCTACCCGTAGATTACTCATTCAATAAAGTGTAAGAATTTTGGCACCAATTAATGATGTTGTGCATGATTTTTCAGCCGCGCAGCTCGTGAGAGAAGATGATTTCGCAGCCCGTGAGAGAAAAGCCGCGCAGCTCGTGAGAGAAGATGATTTCGCAGCCCGTGAGAGAAAAGCCGCGCAGCTCGCGAGATGATTTCGCGGTGGTTAGGGCTATAGGAAAGAAAGAGACGGAGTTAGCTCTTATTTCAACGGAGTGGTAATTTTGTTATGAAAATAGAGAAGAGGTGGTAGGAGTGTAATATTTAAGAATTAGGTGTTAAATATGTAATATACATGTTATAAAGTGGTATGTATGTAAAAATCCCTAAAAATTAATATAATTAAACTAGGAAAACTAGGTCTTATGTTATCAAATGTTTTATGCTATAGTCGTAGATTGTAATTTAAAATTCTTTTTATGGAGGGCCTTCAATTTGATTTTCACCTAGTGCAAGTTAATTGGATTTCAATTTAAGTTAGATTTTCATATCATTCGCCTCAAGGTAAGTAAATATTATTTATTATGGGATACATAACATTCTTTGTTAGAGGCATTTGTATTAGGTTCAGATATTTGGTTAGATTGTTAGTCATGCCTTTGTCCTACAGTTATATATTATGCATATGTTTATAAATATCTTTATGCTCATAACGAAATAATTGGTTGAATGGATAGAATTATCTTGACTAGTTGTTTTAGAAACTAATCTATGTTAAATATATTTCCTATAATATAATATTTATTTGTTTCATACAAGCTACATCTATCGAATGCAATAAATTATATTACTACAAATCATATTTTGTTAAAAAAAGTCATATTGAATATATCATACCGGTTGAAAATTTGCTTATGATAAACATAGAACCTATATGCCTATGTGTGAGTCGATAAAACCTTTTGTATATTTGATGGTCGGGTCGGCGAGCTGACAAAGTGATGACTTTATGTGAAATCACTGAATTTCTTTTAGTTGGTGTTTACCTTCTCAATTCAAAGTATCTTGATAAAAATCAACCATAAGTATGTAAACAAATATAAATTGAAGATGATAAATGACATAGAAATCATATTTTAATAGGTATGATGATACCTAATATGGTTGCATATAAATATGTTAGAATAGATTTATATTTATTAAGCTTTATCATACACACTGATTATGAACATCAATATACTATAATATGACTTCAGATATGTGACATGTTCATTTATACATTGCAATATTATCATGTCAAAATAGTCACTGGCACCTGTTTTTGTATCATAACCTAAGGATATGATAACTTGATTTCACTAATAGTACATTGTTACTCTGTCTTTTTTATTGTTCATGTCACATGCCCACTTGTTGTTCATAACTTTAAAAGGTAATAGTTACTTGTTGGATTTAAATTTTCTCATTTGAATTCTCAAACTCATTGACTATTCACATAGCAAGTTCTACTGGAGTATTTGGTAGACTATCATCTCATGAGCAAACTTATCAGCAATAGAATCTCATTTGGTATTTTAATTTTTTTAGTAGTATATATTTGTATTTCCTTTTGGATTTAGATAGTGTTTTGTTTTTTTCTGCAGCTAATTCTTGTCTTTTTATTTGTTATTATTTCTACTTTATTGATGTGATCTCCTTATAATTTATAGTAATAAAATAAAATCTTAGTTTATATTTTGTTGCTTATTGTGATATATTATGTTTATATTCCTTGTGTATGAACTTTCTTTTGCAAATACAAAAACATATTTTTCACATCCCTCGTCAAGTCCCATATTGTCGGGATGCAACACCCCCTCTAACCCTAGGTGTGATAGCATCAGACTGAATCCATGTCCCATGGCAAAGAAAGGTTCCATAATCCTTTATTCCTTGTCATTTTCCCCGTACTTGTAAGAAGGTAACCAACAACTTGCAATATTAATGTCAATGACAAGTACATCAATTATGACATCAAGCTAACGGCAAATTAAAATAATGGAATATCTCTTGCCTTCACAAAATAATGCAATAAGGTTCAAGCTTCACGAATCATAAAAAAATTAGATAAATTTATATGGATGAGGAAATTATTCAATTGTTTATAGACTGATCTGTAGGACTACATCCTGTGATAAATAAGGTCTTCAAGTAAGTATCAAGAAAAAGGTATACTGGACCTGTTTTATCAAGGAATCAAAATATCATAAAAAACTATTGATTCTGTAATACAAGCATCTCACTCGCATGTCAAATAATGGCAAGACAAACTGCTCAAACCTACCTGAGAAGAGAAGAAACTCAAAGGGGCATTTACATCTCCAAGGGTGGAAACGACCTTTAGAGCTCCAATTACCCCCATCTTCCTGTACATCATATCAGCATTGCTAACCTGGAAATTTCAGAGACGAGACCAGCAAAAATTACAGACAGACTAAAAGATAGAAAGTTTAGGTCAGTCTGGTCTCATTTGCCATGTGCATTTCCAGTTATCTAATAATAGCTTTTATCTCATACCTGCTTTCTTATGATCATTAACACTTCATTTGCAATGGAAGATCTAACAGTATCAGCTCTAGATCTAGCAGCCAATGCCAAACGAGAGAAGACTTCATAAACCTGCCCCAAAGTAGATAAATAAATAATGAAGATATTATATGTTAGAATTGGTAAGTACTTAGACTACAAGAACCTTATGAAGGTTATCTTCTTGAAAGCACTCCATGTAATCCAAGATACCTGCACCGGGAGATCTAATAAAACCAAGGAATGGAATAAAGTAATAACATGTCACATCTTCATATGGTTCATGTGGAACACTATATATGAACTACCACGACCAAATACCGGATATATGTGAGGAGATTGGGATCAAATCCTCCGTGTATCTCATGGTCAAAAAAATCAAAGTTTCCAGAGCTGAACAAACTTCATGAGCTATACCAGAGCCAATATGTGTCACTAAAGCACCCAAAACCTGAAAAATATACAAAAGAGGTTTGTACAAATAACACTTGTTCCTGGTGAATAAGCATAGAACACCTGTGAGATATCAAGAACAACTGTAGCACTAATTATATTATTATCTTGCCATGTGTAGCAATGGAGGATGGTCAATTCAATGAACTTTCTAAAATTCTGCCATTGAGTTGAAAGGTAAGGAATACTCATCATGCAAAATTAGAAACCAATGTTGTTTCGTGATCTCAGAAATACAAGGCATTGGGAATCGTGAGTTAAGCCATTCAAGCTAACTAGGCATGCAAAAATCCAATTTTCACGCAATTTACCTCTTGCCTAGAGTAAGTATCTTTGAACTCCACAAATAGTAATGTGTATAGGTGAATGCCAAGATTTCTCGCTTGCTTTTCTTTACAAGTAAGTAGGTACTCAGAAAGAGAAACAAATGATGGGAAGTAGTCCTGGAAACACAAGATGGCAGGACCTCAGGTCTTGAAATTCACAGTAATGTCAGCAAGAAAAAACTTCAATAATCTCATTGCAAGTTTTTTTATCAGTGTAGATCCCACCTTTACCAACTCCTGGTTCCCAGCAATACATTGATCAAATAGAGCTTCACAAAAACAACCATCTACAATCTTTTTCTTCAATATTTTCTGAGCATCTTTCTGTACGGACCCACCGTTTTTGTATATGAGCATAAGAAACCATAAATCTATGACCTTATGGTTGCGTGGCTGGTCTATAGACTTTAGCACTTTCAAAACAGCCTCACATAGAATCTGAAGTTAAGCAAGTGTAGATATCTTCAACAAAGAGAAACAAAGCATAGCTGGGATAAGGAAACAGTAAACGAACTGAATTAGTTACATTTTTGAACCTTAGACTTGATCTCAAGGCATCAAGGATTGAAGCCTCGGTGCTTTGAGCTGAAAATTTTCCTTTGAACTTCTTGTTTCTGACAGAGTAAGGATCCATCACTCCAACAAATTTCAACTGGTCACGAATTTGTGATATTATCCTCCCAGCGTTTGCAGGCGTTGTAGAAAGTAATAAAAACCTAAGCAAATGAGGCATGTGCTCCCCATTCACAGTTCTAATGCGGGACAAAGCTATTGTGACGACCTTAAATTTAAGATATTAATTTTAAATTTAACAACAATTGAACAGCAGCAGTAAACATATTTAAAATAAATCATAAATACAAAGTCTGGACCTGTTCCTGCAGCTGCTCATCCAAATTCAGAGCAGTGAAAGAATCGAGCACGGGAACAATGACGTCTGAATCTTCCAGGAGCATCTTCTCAAGAGCGCTGACGACAGTGGAATGGCATTTGTCACCAATAATCTCCGGAAGCGAACCGATTAGCTCCTTCTTAAGCCCGGGAGGGGAAATAGAAAGAACCTCCATAAGCTTTTCGGCAAAAGACCCGGAATCCACGAGGAAATCGAGCCATCGTAGTTGGTTCACGATTAACCTCGCAATGTCATCCTTCAATGAACGACCTACACATGCTGCATCGGCATTGAAATGCTCGGGCAGTTTCTCGAGCAGCAGATTCAGCATCTGCGACTGGATCGGGGCCACCAGTAAAAGCACCCGAACGAGGCTTTCCCCCCAAGAAGAGCCGCTATCATGGTTCGCGGGTATCAAAACCCTATACGCAAAAGAAAAAAAATAAAAAATAATGAAACCCAAAGATCGGGAGTATATAAACTTGGACAGCGAAGGTATTGAAACCTGCGGAAGTTTTGAGGGCTTTGGATGTAGGAGGAGAAGCCAGAGAGGAAACGAGGGACAATAGAGGGGTCTTCGGCTGAGGAGAGGCGGGTGTCGATATGGCGACGGAATTTGTGAGAATCGGCGGGGAGCGACGGAGGGGTGTCGCCTGATACACGGAGGGTGCAACCAGCTTCGGCTAAGAGGGAAACCATCACGCTCACATCCTGCTCTTCGTCATCTCCTTCTGTTCCTCGGACGCCCTTTCCTTTCGCGTTCCCGACTATGCCGCCAACTGAGCCAGTGGTAGCGGCGGCGACAGCGGCTGCGGAGAAGGTGGCATTCCGGTGGCGGTCCGGACCTAGGGTTGCCACAGAGGCGACGGCGACAGGAGGGTGGATATTCTCGGAAGGTGTGGCAGGCCTCTTCTTTGGATTGGCGGGGATGGTGCGCTTGAGGAAAACCATATCGAGTTTGGGAGCTCGAAAGACCGGAAAAGAAAGTCGAGCGGAATGCGCGAAGAGGAAGCCCGCCAGTTTTTAAAGCACTTCATTCGTCCATCGTTTCATATAAACTTATCGGGAAATTTAATTTATATTATCATAATACTTTTTGTTTTTTTTTATATTTCCGAATATTCATTTAAAAAAAATTTGTCATTTTTTAAAAGGGAAGTGCATGTTGGAGTTCATCCTGAACTAATTTGACTCAAAGAATTGATATTTAAACTTTAATTTGAATTTTTATTTGATTCATACTAAAGTTCAAATACTAATCGTGAATAATATTTAATCAAACTTCTAATTGTATTAAAATAGAAATCAAATAAAATTTAAATTAAATTTAAAAGAGGGTTTCGAATTTGATTTGAACAATATT
>CM039729.1:2870717-2924415 GCA_022539455.1 Dendrobium nobile | reverse complement strand
CATCATCTTATAGAGCATTTGCTACTTCTTTTGATAATATTCAAATTCTAGCACAATACAAGGGCATTACAAAATTCAGAGTAGAATATGGTATAAAAGAAGAGATTGATGCATTTTAAGTGGAACATGGACTATTATTGATTTTCCAGTTGGGAAAAGGCCCATGGGATAAAGTGGATTTTTATTCTTAAACTACAAAGAAGATGAATTTTTTGAGAGATTCAAGGCTCGGTTGGTAGCTAAAGGATTTACACAATCCTAATAGAATAGTCTATCAAGAAACTTTTGCTTTCTCGCAAAGCTTAATACTATCAGAATTCTTTCTCTATTGGTTGTCAACCAAGATTGATACTTGCAACACATAACATAAATAATATCTTTCTAAATGGTGACCTTGAAGAGGAAAGTCTACATGAAAATCTCATCCGGTTTTGAAAAAATTATAAAAAGAAGTCTTGTACGACCTTAAACATCTGCCCGAGCTTAGTTGAACGATTCACAATGGTTGTTTTGAAGCTAAGCTACATACAGAGTCAAGTTGATTAGCTCTGTTTTGTCAAGAAATCTCACGCTAGAAAAATTGTTATATTACTAGTTTATGTTGATATTATTCTATCTTGGAATGATGTGGAGGAATTACATATTTAAAGAGGTATTTTTCAAAAGAGTTTAAAGTTAAAAATCTTAAACATTTCTTGGAATGGACGTGACTAGATCAAAAAGGGTATTGTTGTTTTTCAAAAGATAGTTATTCTAATCTTCGTAAGGAGATTGTTATGCTTGAATGCAATCTGGTAATACTCCTATGGATATTCAAAAAAACTAGCACCATGAAAAAAGTATATCTATAGATAGCTGGAGATATCATAGACTTGTTGGAAATTTGATCTATCTTTCACACATTCGGTTAGATATTGTTTTACAATAAGTGTTGTAAGTCAATTCTGCAAAGTCATACAAATGAACACATGGAAGCATTCTACATGATTCTTAAATACTTGAAAATGATACCAGAGAAAGGCATGTTCTTCAGAAGGATAGCAATCGAAACACTTAAGTGTATTCAAATGTAGATTGGGCACGACACATCATTGATAATGATCAACTTTGTGCTCTGCTTTTTTGTCTGGGATAATCTGTTCCTGGAGGAATAAGAAGTAATTAATGGTAGCCAAAAATAGTGCAAAAGCCGAGTACAAAGCACTAACGTTGGAAATTTATGAAGGGATTTAGATAAAAAGGGTTCTTACTCTTGACCTAAACATCCATGTTTTTACTCCAAATAATAGCAATGAATGTGCAGCCTCCCTCTCCCTTTAGGTGGATGGTTCCTCCAGTAATCCATGACTGAACATCTCCTCAAACTTTTGTCAACCAAGAGCAACCATGAAATATTAGCTAAGAGGTTCCTCTATTTCAGATTCTATATCCATTCAAAACACATTATTTAAGCTAAATTTGTGCAACCAGCTACCTCTAAGAGTAGAAAAAGTAGAGATTTAAATGAACTGCTCATCAATCTTTTTAATAACATACATCTTCAACTCTGGCCTTTTGAAACTTCCTAATATCTACTTCTCTTTCAATGGGTTTGATAAGCAATTGGATTAGGTACTTGCTGGATAAAGCATATGGCTCCAAAATATTAAAAGATCAATAAAATACCCAAAACATTCTCTCATCTTCCACATCCAAAATTAAAGAAGAACAGGCAAAAGCAGAAATTAGCAGAACATCCTACCCATGGAATAAATGCATATGGCCCTCCCAGATAGCACAATACATAAAGCCAAATATTCAGAGAACCCCCATTTAGGATTCAAAATGCATGCATCTTGTATTTTTCAATCATAATCTTAACCTCAACAAGCCAATGATTCTTCATCATCAGCCATATATCTTACAAGCCAAAAGAAATTTGATTGTAAGAGCCAAAGGAGACATTAATAAAGTATTCTTTGCCAAACATTCTTGCACTAAATGATGTCGCTACAAAACAAGAAATTTTGAACGTGAAAAAAATATGCAATGTTTTGATGGTAAAATACAAAATATTCATGTCCATGATTCATAAATCAAGCAATTAGACCACGTATAAAAACATCAAAATTTGCTCAAAAAAATATGTTCCATAATGTTCTAAGTTATCTGGAAATAGGCATGCATGTCAATAACAAGTGTCTTTCTGATTAACCCACAACTGTCTTTTATCAACTAATCTAAGCCTGTGGAAAAGGATATTACATATGAAAAAAAAAATTATGCACAAGTTGCACAAAATAAATAAATGATTAACAAACTTTCTTGAGGAACTTTTATTACATCCTCTGACCGGATCTCTCTACGTCCGGTCAGAGGATTGTTACTCTCGGTTTTCACTCGGTATTTGGTCAGTTTTGTTTGGTAATAACGAGGAATACCGCTCTATGAAGATCAATACCGAGTTAAACAGAGCAATACCGAGTTTTTTCTAAAAAAAACTCGGTATTTTTTTGATATTACTCGGTATTGCTCGATATAACTCGATATTTTGTCTTCACATAATGATATTTTCTCGTTATTGTTAGTATTGCTCGGTATTTGCTCGATATTTCTTTTTTTTTCGTATGATCTTAGCGCCCGCCGAACGTAGCTCTACGTATGTGTTGACCTCATTTTTGTATGAGGTCACTTGGACCAATTCTGACCATAGATTAATTTCCAAATCATCAAATTCTAGGCTCTAAGATCCTTCTAGACTTCAGACCTTAGGTTCTATTCTAGACCTTAAGACCCTGCTAAGAGTCAGACTTTAGGATCTACCTAGATCATCAATCAATCCAGACACATGATCAATCAAATCCAAAACCCAATCCAAATCCAAAATTTTAAACCAAAATCCAATGCTAAAAGGCCAAGTCCTAAAGGCCTTTTTCAGCAAATTTTCAAACATTTCAAAACCTAATCAAATGACCTCCGATTCAGAGTCCATCTATTTCATACTGATGGGACATGTCTCTGGAGGCAACCCTCCAAATTTGAGCTCATTCTGAGGTCTCTAACCTCGAAAACTTAATTAAAATCCAAAGGCTGTAAAACCTTCAAATATTTACAGCCCATGCCACTGGACCTATCACTATGAAGTTTTTGACCTTAGAGCCTTCACCAAATTCTCTAGTCACCTCCAGACCCTTAATATTGATATGTTGAAAGATAAACTGGAATTTTCTGGGCTCATCTCAGCCCTCAGTGGGCATGAGCCCAAAATGACCAAAATACCCCTATGGGGCTCAAATAGCGTTTTCCAACCAAATGAACTCCGAATTGAATGTAACCACTTGCAGCAAGTTTCAAATGTCAAACTGAACCTGTTCAGCCCATTCCCAGCCCCTGAGTCAACCTGGTTGACCAAGTCAATATGGTTGACCCAAGAGGCCCCTTCAGGGCTCAAATAGTGATTTTGACCTAAATGACCTAGCTAAGCCATGGAACCACTTCCATGGGTCTTGGAATGTCATTTCAAACTTATTGAACCTGACCCCAGACCCTGGGTCAACTTGGTTGATCAGATCAACTGTTTTGACCCAGATGACCCTTAATGGGCCCAATAAGCCCATTTGATGAAATCAAATTCCCCAGACCTTGGGACCATACTCAATAGGTTCAAAATGTCATTTGAAATTTGATCGAATCCATTTCCAGACCCTGGACCCATTTAATTGACCAAATTAACTAGTTTTGGCTTAATGGCCCATTAAGGGCCCATTAAGCCATCTTAACCCAAACTACCTACTTGTACTTGGAAATGACCTTAACCACCATCCATAACAGCTTCCTGAATCTTTCCATATGCCACCTCATCAGTCAACATCCCTAGTTAACTGGTCAAACAGTCAAAGATGGTCATATGACCCTTTGAATGGCCCAATTCCTTGGCCCAAGCTACTACAACCCACATGAAATTCCATAGAACCCATCACTTAAGCTCCCAAGCTTTCTCCCATGCCACCTCATCTGCCATGTGGCATGGGGACCAGTCAACTTGTCAAACCAAGGTTTTGCAAAGGTCAAAGATGGTCAAATGACCTCTTAAGCCTTAATTACTCAAATCAAAATCAATCCAGCAGATTAGTTAAGGTCTAGAAGCTTCCTAAGACTAATCTTAGCCATTGGATCTAAATCCAAAGGCCCATATTGCCACACATGTCCAAATAAAAGACAAAACACACTTTCCACCAAGGATGTCCTTGCACCCGTCCTTGCCCTCTGCTCCCACCAACTCCCATGGCACGTGGAAGTCATCCAAGGGCTAATACAGTCGATCTTAACCGTCCATTCTATCTGGAGACGTTTGAATAGGGCTAAACCCTAAAATGAACATTCATTCGAATCCATACACTCTCTCACTCACCAAGAGCTCCTCCAGCTGAACTCTCTGTTCGTTCGAGCTCTACTGGACTTCCTTAACATTTCCCCACCCAAATCCTTCCGGTCAAAGCTGCCTCCGGCGATCTTCCGGCGAGCTTAATACTCAATCCGTCCAAGGCTTATTCCAGGCGATTCGTGGGGCGTCGGAGCTCGGATTCAACTTGGAACTAAATCGTGGACAGTCTACAAATTCAGAGAATCCAAAAACGGTTCAAACCGTCCATTGAATCGCTGTAAATCTCTAAACCTAGCTTAGGACACATAGAGTTAATTAGCATTTTATTAAACGCGTATTTAATGTTTTGAATATATCCCCATAATTTCTGTTCGTGCCTTAAATCTATATTTAAAATTTCGTCGATTTTCATCGACCGAATCGAGAGAACGAGCTAGTTTTCTGCTTTAGGGCTCGGTTTACGTAGGGTTTCAGGCATACGAAATCGGAACCGTTGATTTTATGATCAGCGGTTGTGATTTAGCCATCCCGCCGTCTGATCCAACGTGTATTCAACCCGCGACTCAAGTCGCGCTCCGACTCGATCCTGGCCGCTGGTTCAGAACTACGGGATGAGCCCTCCGCCGTTGGATCTCGCTCAACCGAGACCGGACGGCGGGATTTGATCCCTGCCGTTGGATTGCATCGGCGCTGGATCGGACGGCGCGTGTGAACCGCTGACGTGGTTAAGTAAACCGCGTCACGCGGTCCGCGGTCGACGCGTGGATGACCGCCGCCGCGGTTTTGATCCTCCAGCGAGGGACCGCCACGTGTTAGCCGCCGCCAGATCATTTTAGTTAAGGTTTAATTGACATTTTAATTGTTTTAATCACCAGAAAATTCAAAAATTAATTAAAAATTAGATAAAAATCAGAGAAAAATTATTATTTTGTATTAAAATATTTAGAATCTTAAATTCTTTAATTTAAAATTATAATTATTTTAAAATATTGAATATATTTTAGATAATTATAAAACATTTAATTTTAAATATCTTACTAATATTTAATTAAATATTAAGTTAAATAATTTTTTAATTAAAAAGGGTTTATATGTTAAAATATGTTAAATAATTAAACATTTGTTTCAAATTAATTTAATTTGAATTCTATTTTAATTTTAATTTAAATCATATTTTAAATATCTTAGTTTATTCCCTTTTATATATTAATTAGTTATTTAAATATGAATTAGTACTTAATTGAAGTTAATTTTAAAAAAATTCAACCTAAATTATGTCAAATCATTTTCAAAATTCAAATACATTTTAGGTTTAATTTAACTTGATTCAATAATTACTTTAATCGTTAATTAATTCTAAATTAATTGATTCAAAGATATTAATTAACCTAAAGCTTTAAAAAAAATAAAAATTCAAAATAAATTCATTTTTAAATTATAAAAATATAATTCATGTATCAAAAGTTTAATAAATTAAGAATTTTAATTTAAAACTACTTTTAAACTTTGAAACTTAATTTATTTTGATTAATCTTAATTATTTGAATATCCATATTATTTAATCAATATTTAATTAAATATTCTATTAAATATTTTGAAAATTAAAGATTATTTCCAAAATAACTTTGAAAAACCAGAAATCTCTAAAGCCATTGAAATTTTATTTTGAAACATATTTTGATTATCCATTTTGAAATTTATATTTTTATACATGTATAGGTTCATATATATACGCATTTATTTTGAAAACTATTTTGAAATTATACACATATTTTAAATCCTTAAATCTTGGGAGATTTATTAAAATTCTAAACATAGATTAAGTGTATTTGAATGGAATTAATGGGGATGATTAGTGAATAATCATTCATCGATTGTTCACTAACCTTGTCTTAATTTCACATCTCTTATTTAGTCCTTATATGCTTAGGTAGCACACACTTGCACTTAGTCTAAGGCTCTCTTAGATCTAGGAATTGATTGTCATTGTGTGTTTATTTCGTGCTTAGTCAAGGGTTAGTAGAACTTTGATTCAAACCCATTAAAATTAGTGACACAATTAAGGACAATAATTAAGGGTTTATGTGTAGAAAACTTAGAAGAATTCCAATAATTAGGATCCACTTCCCCTTGAATTGAAACTTCAAACACTTGAACTTAGTGACATGTACAGCCATTAGGAAAATTTTCACTGAATTTGGAAATCATTAAGGCCCATAATTAATTTTCTAAGTCTTAAACCCTTAATTAACCCTTAAAACTTCAAGAAAATGTAATAAATTCATTTTAAATCCAACAAATACATAAAACCCCTCTAACTGACCAGAATCAAGTGCTTAATCAATGAAAATTAAAACCCCCTTGATTTGACAGATTTTCTGTAATTAATTTAACTTTAATTGAAAACCAATATTTAATTAATTTAATTAATTAAAAATAATTAAAAATTCCAAAATTCCCCAAACACTTGGGAATCTCTTCTTAGGTCATTTCTGACCTTTGGGGTTGATTTCAAGGAGTTTGGGGTTCATTTGGACAAAATTTGCAAAAAGGCCCCTCTAATTAAGAAATTTTAAAATTCAATAAATACTTAAACTTCAAACATTCATAACTAATTCTAGAAAAGTCCAAATTTAGTAAACTCACTTGCATTCAACTCGTAATGATGTATAGTATTTGTTAAAAATATTAAAATTCCAGAAAAACATCAAATTCAAAAAGTCAACTAATTGGTCAAACCGTAGTTAAAATCTAGTTCAAAACTTCAAACCTTTGTAATAAAATGCAGAAAAATCCAATTTCAACATACTTACCTTCTAACTGATCGTAGTAAGGTCTAGTATTTTAATAAAATGCAAACTTTCCAGAAAACACTTTTAATCAAAAAGTCAACTTTTGACCCTTTAATTAAATGATTAAAATATTCAATAAAATTCGTAAAACTCAAAATTGTTTTAAAACTCCAGAAAACATTAGTTTAATGTTTAAAACACTCAACAAACCTTTTAAAACACAACAACCATCCTAAAGATGAAGTTTATTGGCTGGACTACTCCGGGCTGCGGGGCTAAGTGTCCTAAGGAGGCTGGTTCCTCGAGCCTGGTGGCACAACGCCACGAATGGATTCTAAGGGATGTTAAACCTTAAAAATAGATTAATCATTAATTATCTAACCTTTTAAAACTTTTAATTTAATTACATTAATTCGGTTTATCGGCTGGACTACTCCGGGCTGCGGGGCTAAGTGTCCTAAGGAGGCTGGTTCCTCGAGCCTGGTGGCACAACGCCACGAATCGATTAATGGCAAACTTAAATTAATCAAACCTTAAAAATCAGCAACCAAACTTTTTTTAATAAAAATCCATTAATTCTTGAGCCTTAATTAACTTAAACCACTTAATTATACCGGGTACCACTGGGTAACCCAGGCCTACGAGGCTATTAACTTAGCCCCAAGGAAGGTGAAATAAACTTCACGGCCTCGGTGTGAAACAAAGGTGATATCCAACAAATAATTAAATAAATATTAAAATTAACCTTAAGTCATTAATACTTGAATTCAAACTTAAATCCCATAAACCTTCCAACCAATCGAACTTTAGACAACTTTAACTAATAATCCCAATTAGGACACATCAAAATTACACGATCTACCTCACACACTTTAGATGGTTTGCTAGGATCACCGACTCTAGTTTTAGGATAGGCCGGTGTTTTACTTTCTGCAGTTGTGTGCCGAGTTTTCGAGTTTTTACTGCATGCTGTTTGCTAGTGTAGAATTGATGTGTTTATTTACTTATTTCCTGCATTCTGTGATTGATTGTACGATAGATTTACCCCTAGGTTAGGAGCGAATTATACTTGTGCAATCTTATGCAGGTGGCCATGCTCGTATAAAGAGCTGAAATTAAAGGGGGCAGTTAATAAAAAAATATATACTCTTTGCACAGGTACCTGCCGCGCTTAAGACCCCCTTTTAAATAAAAAGAGCATGGCCAAGTGTGGCTAAAAAATGCATTTCTTTCAAATTATAACTGCTTGGGAATACATATACAACTGCTGATTATTAGGATAACATTGCAGGATCGAGTCTAGATTTTCTATTTCAAATTAATGTAATTTGATTGTATAAAGGTTGTAAAATTATTTGAAATGACTTGAATTTGGGATATAAATATCCAATTTGAATTCCAAAGAGGTGAAGACATCCCTAGAGGGGAGAGTCTTCTTCCATTTGGAAGTCAAATTAGGATACTTTTTAGATATCCAAAGAGGAAAGATAACACCCCGATCAAGGGGGAGTTTCTTTCCATTTGGATATCCTGAACCGACGAATCAAGACGTTCGTGAGAAGATGAAGGATTGGATGACGAGAAGAATCCTAAATCTCAAAGTCATTTATTTTAGGATTAGAAATCCGGGTTGTAGTCAGTGGTGCCCGGCCACTTTACTTTATTGTCATTTCTGTGATGTAATAATAAGTGGCACTTGCCATATGGACATTCAATTTGATATATTTAATGTAGTTAATTTATTTAATTGATTGTGCATTAGAATTCCTGCCTTTTCTAGTCTTTTTATATGCATGTCGTCTTTGATTTAGTCTGGAATACGAATTTAGGCTCTTAGGGGTCTGTCAAAAAAAATTCTTCTACTTCAATTAAATAAAAAATTTTAAGATAAGATAGCAACTCTAAACGGTCCTAAGAAGTAAGCTCGGACTCGCCGAGGGTTTTTCATGCATTCATATTATAACTTCTCTTCCTTGTTAGGCATCTCCCCGCCTGCGGGTTTTGGCAGACCACCTGGCCTATGAGGGTGCCGATCTGTCAAGGGGATGTTATGCAATCTCTAGGATAAAACCTATTTTCATAAGCCAAAAAGATTTTTAAACTGCTACATACAAATTTTGCATTCAATCGAGTCAATTAGCATGCATCGCATTAGTAACACATTAAAATCGAGTCTAATATTTAATTGCATTTATTTAGACATCAAACCCAACATAAGTCTAAGGGGTCATTTAAGGATCTGCTCTAGATGTCGACCTCATTCCTCTAAAATTTTCTAATTAATGTCCCTACCACTCTACAAAAAGACCGGACTCATATTTTAAAATCGTTTAGGTGGTTTAGCTGGCTCCCCAATCCAGGCCGGGGTAAGACCAGATCCGCATTGCACTAGCTAGGTTCGGGGCATTTACTTTTAGTGCCCAATTTAGACTTAGGTTCTGAGGCTGGCTCGGGCCATAAGACCTCAACTTTCGGGAATTGAATCCCAAACTTCTAATAAAATTGACTACTCAAACTAAAAAAATTCCTCTCAATCGAATATGAGCCCAACATTTAGGATAGATTGAGATGTTTCTGAAGTAATTCAGAATCTCAAAACATCCCCTACTTCTCTTCCTTTGATTTCAAAAATAAGTGTTCAATCTTGAACTAATCCCTATTGAAAACTCATATCATTTCTCTCCTTTGAGATCGATCTTTGAAAATCTAAATAAAATTTCTACCGCTATTTTAATCGAGAGTTTTCGTAGGAAAATTCAAATTTTCCTACGATGTAATTAACTACGAGGGCTTGCACTCGTAGGAGATTTAGAAACCCAGAAATTATTTTCAAAACCAATAATTTTTCAAAATCTCTAATTAACTTTCTTTGGGAAAATCAAACCCGACGATCATTATCGTCATTTTCGAACGATCCATAATAATTGATATCTTCTTTCTTCGGAGAGATATATCGTGGCTTCGATCATGAAATTAACGACCTTTTATCCGAATTAGAATATTCAAACAATTGGTTAAATTCCATTTTGATCCTCCGGGGTCAAATGTGATTTTTCCTTTGAGTTTGACTACGATAATCCGGATAAACTCAAAATTCTAAAATTTGAACTCATTAGGGAACGATATGTTCGTCTTTCGAGGCGATATATTATTCATAATGACGCGTTCGATTTTAAAATTCAAAATCAAAAATATTCCCAAAGAAAATTAATTCTTTTTCAAAACTATATATATACATAAATATATATTTTTCAATCAAAACAAATTTGGCGACTCCGCTGGGGATAAATCTCTCTTTCCATCTCTAATAGCGGTATAAATTTTATGGCATCGGTAGTTTTGACTACCTTTCTCTCCGTTGGTCCCTCTACCCATTTCTCCCTTGGGTGAGTGTGGCCAACTCAATTAAGACATATGAAATGAGAGGTGAGTGTAGGAAACCTCCCTCTAATTTAGGCTTGGACATTTTGCCTCCAACTTGGTTGGTAGAGCGAAAGAGTCAAGCCTATCCCTTTCTAAACCTTTCTATAAATTTTAGAAACTAGCGTGCTCGGGCTACTAGTGGCATGCTAAGTTATATAACTCATAGAAAATTTCCTCTATTTTCAAAATCTAAATTCTAGTCTTTTAGTAGAGTTTTGATCCTTCAAACGTCTAGATAATCGTTATGATTGTATCGTTGTATATTGAATTGTAACAATTTCAATTCGATATGTACGATCAAACATAACACCCACTTTTAGGGTTCGTCTTAAAATTCGATTATATCAGTAGAGTTAAGCTTTGACATTTCATTCTTGGTCCACTGACTAGAATGAAAGAGTCAAGTAAATTCTAAACAAATCTTCCCTAATTAATGTGGACCTTTTTGTTGGATGAATATCCAACGCCTTGAGTCCCAAAATAAGGGGAGATGCTGCCGAATTTTTGAGTTTTCAAAACTCTCTCTAAATCATTTCAAAATCATTATTGTTGTTATATGTTCTTCTACGACGATCGTCGTAGTTAACATATACAACAAACCTTCAAACTCTATCCGGTACAAGTTCGCCATTAACATTTCATCCTTTAAAGATTGAAAGAGTTAGGCCTACTTAGTGATTTTCCCGATATTTAATTGTGAACCTTTTGTCGAATGAAAATTCAACACGTTGAGTTCCAAAAATAAGGGGAAATGCTGCCGGATTTTCGAATTTCCAAAATTCAATCACTTCCAAATTCAAACATCTTCTTCAAATCCATCCAAATCAAATTCAGATTATCATTGTTATATATTTTCCTACAAAATCTTTTTGTAGTTGAATATATACAACGACAATTCAAACTCTGTTTCAATCAAAATTTAACTCTATATTCTATCATTTTATACCGGGTTATAGCTCTTATAACCCGATATCGATGATAAAATTATTTTCAAATTCAAATTCAAGTCTCTAATTCAAATCTTCTCCTATCCAATTCTCAGATAATCAAATCATCTGCAATGGCTGGCAAACTTCTGTTTTCAATGGACCGTGATCTAATGATCGAAGAGCTGGTTTATGAGAATTCAATTCAGTTTGGCATAGGGTTTAAGTCCCTTAGACTGGTGATGAACGGAAATACCTTGGTAGATCTTGCAGTTGAGGGCGAAGAAAAGCCTATAGTTCAGTTGGCCATAGGAGCTGGAAATGATGCCCCTCCTAGTCTTTGGTCTGCATTAGATATTGCCAACGCACCCAAAGAATTCCTTGAAGATGCAAAGAAATTGGAAGCTGCCGCTGCGGCCAAAAGAGTGCTTGAGAAAGGGTCCTCTAGTTCTGAAACTCTTTACGGTAGTAAGAATTCCAAGAAGAACTACCTGAGAAGGCTAAGAAAGAAAATCACCAAGACCAAGAAGGTGGCCGAGCTGAAGGCCTTGGGAAAAGTTGATCTTGAGGCTGCCGAGGAGCTGCCAATCCCTGCCTCTTCTCCACTCCTTAAAGGGAGTCGTTTTCATCCCCTCGCAGCTGCTGCAGGGGAGGAGAGAGTTACTCGGATAGCTAGCACTCCGCCTAGCCCTGTCGACTATTCTGTCAAGAGAACCCCAAAGGAGAAACAAATTTTGAAAACCAGGATGTTGAGAAATATCATCCATACCTGTGCTGCCCAAACAGGTCAAACTAAAGAACAGTATGTGAGACACTTGAAGGGAGTGATCTCACACAAACTTGAGAAAGAAGTCCTTAAAGAAGAAAAGTCTGAAGCTAAGAACCTGACTCCTCAGCCAGTGAGGAAGAACAAGAAATTCGTTAAACAACCTGTCTCGTCGGTCTTAGTGGATGGATACCATTGGGTGCCTCGCCTCCCTTCTGCAAATACGGAGGAGATAGTATTAACTGGGTCTGGCCAGAGTCGCCCTTTCAGTGGTAGACCTCCGACCCCACCTTCAAAACTGTCAAAGCTGGCCCCAATAACAGCAAAATCCAAAGAAGTCTTTAAAGAGCTGAAACCAGTTGATATTAAGGGCAAGAGGCCCATGTCGCCAGAAGAATCTTGTGCAAGGAGGAAATTCAGTAAATGTATTGGAATCCAGTTTAGGGAACCTCAGATTCAGATACCAGTTGAACTCCCTCGACTCCCAGTTCAGGGATGTGAGGACTCTGTTCGCGTTGATGTTGGAGCCCCAGCTGTTCAAGCCCCTCCATCACCAATTAAGACAGATGTCCCTCACCCTGTTGAGGATGTCACCCTTGCGACTACCGATCCCGGGACAGTCGGAGGGGAGGAGAAGACCCGAGATTCTGATCAAGAAATGCTAGACCAGTTGGTCAGTGAGGAAATCACTGAAGATGATGCCAAGATTAATGATATCTTTGATAAGTTAAGTGTGAAAGAATATGACCAAGTGATGGAATATGACGGATATTTGCCAATTTATACTGAAGCCATAGATGGAAGGCCGGTTGAGGAAGTAGTACAAGAGATAAGAGATATCCTTAAGAAAAAGGCCGTTGATGAGTTCAACCCTGATGAAGATGACTTGCTAGTTGACGAGGAACCAGTAGCGGATGTCCACATGGTTGAAACTCGTGCTTCAGCTAAAGATGCCGAGCCTTCTAAGCACCATTCTGGAAAGGAGGAAGAGTCAGCAGCAGTCGACTCAGATTCAGACAGTTCTGTCAGATTGAAAGAGAAGGACGAGTATATTAAAAACCTTGAAAGAAAAGTTGAAGAGATGATGATTAGAGTTGAACAGATGCAGGGTCAGCTTTTGCAATCACAGCAGTCCAAACCCGAGCAGTTGCAGCCCACAGTACTCACCACGGGCGAGCACAGCAGGAAGGCTGATTCTAGTCTCAAGCTTCCAGAAGTCACTTCTCCACCAGAAAAAGACATCCGTCAAATGATCGAGACCCAGGTAAGGGAGGCCTTAGCCCATTCACAAGGAACCGTATCTATTCCAAAGGGTAGACCCTACCCCGAGGAATATGATTTGGTTCCTTATCCAAAGGGTTTTGTGCCACCTTCTTTCAAAGTTTTTAGCGGCTTAGAAAACCCAAGACAGCATCTGGCCCATTTCCGAGCAAGCTGTTGCAATGCAGGAGGGTCGGATGCTCTACTCTTTCGTCAGTTTGTGAGTAGTTTGTCCGGTATTGCTTTTGAGTGGTACGCAGATCTACCAAACGGTTCAGTAAAAACTTTCACAGAGCTCGAGGGTCTCTTTTTAAAGAGATTCTCAGGAGCTCAACAACGTGTAACCGTTGGTGATCTCGTCATCGAAAAGCAAAAGCCGGGCGAGTCTTTAGTCGACTACATCTTGAGGTGGCGAAACCTCTCGATGAAGTGTGAACCCCAGCTACAAGAGCAACATGCAGTGGAGATTCTTTTAAAGAATATCCACGGGCCTATTGCTTTTCTGTTAAAGGGGTTTACGATCAAAACCTTCGAGAAGCTTCTCAACAAAGCTAGTAATCTACAAGAAGAGGCTTCCAAAATGCCATTCTTGAAGGATTCTACTGAAGATAAGAAGGTTAGTAAACCGTTGAAATCCTTTGAAAAGAGGGCAGCAACGGTTTCGGCAGTCGATAAGGGGAAAAAGCCGGTAAACGTTCAATCCAGTAATCCTACCAATCAACAAATTCAGAAACCTCCACCGTTTCAGGTAACTTCTCAACCCACTCGAGGGCCTTACCCGATGACTATTAAAGAGAGATTGGCTCGTCCTTATCCCTTTAAAAGAGAATCGGTAAGGAAAATTTTCAAGAGTCTTCAAAAGAAGCCAGACTTCCGATTGCCAGAGGCCAAGAAGCCGGAGGAGGCAAATATGGGGGATCACCCCAACTTTTGCGCTTACCACCGCATGTTGGGCCATACAATCGAGGACTGCTTTGTTTTCATGGACTGGCTTGAAAGGAACTTCCGTCAAGGTAACATCATAATTCCAAAGGAATACTTGGTCAATCCGGATCAGGGATCTGTCAAATCAATCTCAGGTAATAATTCTAATCTTTCTTTTTCCATTAAAGATGGTTGGGATATAGCACTATCCCGGGCGTTTAAAAAGTCGATTAACCAATCTTTTCGTCTTTCTCAACAGTTACCGACGAGAGCCCGGGGCCCGATCTGGGAGGTTGAGCTGGAGGCATCGCAGGAGGATGTTGGGACGATTTCCTCTCCAGTAGTTGTAGGAACTACTGTATTAAATGAAAATGAAAAGAGTGAACTTTCTGTAGAGAGGAAATTTGTTGATGAGAGATGTGTACAAGTGGTGGATGGTGGCTCAAAACCACTAGCCCCACTAAAGTTATCTGACTTTTACTTTGCCCCATCAAAGGCAAAGGGTCAAAAATTTAATAAAAAGAAAGATCCTTCTGCAAATATTTTGATGATTAGTGTTGAGAATGAAATTTTAAATGACTCTTCCATTGAAAATAATCCGGAGTCAGCTGAGGACAATCAAGAAGCCCAAAAACTCAGCTCTCCGGATTTGACCCTTCAAGGAGAAGATGAATCTGATGTCTTATCAGATGGTGATACTCCTGAAATTAACTTTCAAGGGAGTCCCGTCGTGATAGACTTTTCAGATTCAGATTCTCATTCAGAAAATGACGATCAACCGCCTAAGGAGAGCGTAGACCTCCCCGTAGTTTGTCCTTCCGATGAAATCGTGCAAGTGCAACTGCGTGGTGGTAAGGTTTTACCCCCTAGGCTTCCCCCTCAGGAAAAGGGAAAACAAGTTGTTTCCACTGATCCGATTCAAGTTCCTACTCAACGACCAATTTCTCCTACAAATCCACCGGGTCCCGATGTTAATGTTCCAAGCGTCGATTACAACATCTTAGCTCACCTTAGGAAGTTGCCTGCTAAGTTGAGCATTTACGACGCCCTTGTCCTTTCAAAAGAGATGAGGGAAACTCTAATTAAAGCACTTCTCGACCCAGAGATTTGCTTAGCTCAACTCGCTTCAACTTCCGAGGAAGAAGCTCTGTACTTCAAGGAAATCCCAGGAGTTACCTTCTCCGATGAAGATCTACTCCTTGGAACTGCCGATCACAATCGCCCACTTTACATCACTGTAAATGTGGGAAAGTTTAAATTATCAAGAGTTCTTGTTGATCCGGGTGCATCGGTCAACGTGATGAACATAAAGACTCTCGCATATCTTAGAATTGATACTAGCAAGCTCTCAACCGATAAGTTAGTGCTTCGCGGGTTCAACGAAAAAGGCGAGAAGGCTTTAGGTTCGATCACACTTCTTCTAGAGATAGGAGAGTTAAAAACTGAAGCGAAATTTCATATAATTGATTCGGCTACGTCCTTTAATGCGCTTCTAGGTAGGCCCTGGATCCATGAGTATAGGATGGTTCCTTCCACCCTACATCAGTGCATCAAGTACCAACGAGATGGCATTGAGTTCGAAATCAGGGGTGATTTGCAACCATTCTCTATTCACGAGATCGGGATCTACGAGGATGCTGCATATTATGTTCCCAAAGGGTCCACCGTCAAACCTAAGGTAGAGATCAATGTTAAGGAAGAAAAGAAAGAAAATCATAGTTCAAAAGCAATTCAAGAGCTGAGAAAAGAAAAAGTCAAGAATCAAAAAAGAGACGATTCTAGTAGTGAAGACGACGTCGAGCGCGTGGTTTTTAGGCCTCCAATCAATCTACCTCAAAGAGGTGGAAGGATGGCCCAAAGAGCACGCGGCCGAGGTCGCCCTTCCGTTGAAAAGAGAAATCCCCCAATGTATATCGAACTTGAAACAAGTTCTGATGAAGAATCAAAAAAGAAGGGTGACAGAATTGCTTTTGAATATAGAAAATCTAATCTTCCTCCTAAGTTTGATCTCACTTTAGATTCGGATAGTGATCAAGAGGGTAGCAATCCTAAACTTCAAAGTGATGAGCCTGAATTGAGTATGTATGAAAAGCTTAATAGGGTAGTTAAATCCTTAGCCTTAACCCCACTGTCTGCTGACAGAGTCTCAGGGTTAGTAACTAAGGATTCCCCTAACTTAGATGGAGAAGTAAGGAAAGTCCAGAGGTTCTTCCCTGGCACCTCCTCTTCAAGGAATGAAGGTGATGTAATCCTTGAAGAAGCAGATTTCAACGAATTAATGGAATTACCTTTCGGCTATTTTCCTCTTGGTGTTAAAGCTCTTATCTCTAAAGGTTTTGTTCCGAGTAAATGGACTAAGGGTCAAGCTAGATACCACCAAAGTATTTGGAATTCCAAATTCAATAAAAATTGGACAAGTGGTATCGGCTTTGGTACCGTTAGTTCGTTTGACGATGATGAATATTGCTTGATGATAACCATCCATCTCGAATCTGAAAGTGTCCCTACTGAAGTCGTCGATTCGCTCGACAGACTTTGTTTGGAGACCTTAGATGATTCAGATGAAGTTCAAATTCGGGATGCACCCCCTGAATTTGAAGAAGAAATTAAATCGACAGTTGACGAACTTAAAGAAATTAACCTTGGAACAGAGGATGACCCTCGCCCCACGTTCATAAGTTCTTTGTTGAGTGAGGACGAGTCTAAGGATCTAATTCAACTTCTATTCGAGTTTAAAGACTGTTTCGCTTGGACATACGACGAAATGCCGGGCTTGTCCGCCGATGTAGCAGTCCATAAACTCGGAATCCGGCATGATGCCATCCCTGTCAAACAAGCTCCACGACGCATGCGTCTGGAGATCGAACAACAAGTCATTTCTGAAGTTAAGAAATTGGCCGAAGCCGGATTTATCCGGGAGGAGCAATATCCTTCTTGGGTAGCCAGCGTTGTGCCCGTTCGAAAGAAAAATGGTCAAATCCGGGTCTGTGTTGACTATAGAGACCTGAATAAGGCATGTCCTAAGGATGAATTTCCTTTGCCAATTCCAGAACTCATGGTGGACATCGCCTCCTCGCATGTTGTTTTCTCCTTTATGGATGGCTCGTCTGGTTATAATCAAATCAAGATGGCCCCAGAAGATGAGAGAAACACTGCATTCAGAAGTCCTATAGGGATCTTTTGTTATAAAGTGATGCCATTTGGCCTTAAAAATGCCGGTGCAACCTACCAGCGGGCTATGACTCGAATCTTTGATGACTTAATCCACAATCAAGTCGAATGTTATATCGACGATTTAGTTGTCAAGAGTAAAGTTAAAGAGGCTCATCTTTATGACTTAAGAATCGTCTTCGAGCGGTTGCGTCGCTACGATCTTAAGATGAATCCCTTGAAGTGCGCCTTCGGTGTCACGTCAGGGAAATTTCTAGGTTTCGTAGTAAGACACCGTGGAATTGAAATAGACCCCGCTAAAATTGAAGCTATCTTAAATATGCCGCCTCCTAGGAGCCTTACTCAACTAAGGTCTCTTCAAGGTAGACTAGCGTATATAAGAAGATTCATTTCCAACCTTTCCGGAAGATGTCAACCATTCTCGGTCCTCGCTAAAAAGGACGCCAAATTCATTTGGGACGAGAAATGTCAATCTGCTTTTGAAAATATCAAACAATACCTGACAAATCCACCAGTCTTGGCAGCCCCTATTCCGGGGAGACCTCTAATACTTTACACTGCGGCCCTTGACGAGTCTCTCGGGGCTCTCCTTGCTCAAGTCAATGACGAAGGGAAAGAGAACGCTCTCTACTACCTAAGTCGGAGACTTCTACCAACGGAAATTCGGTATCCAACGATTGAGAAACATTGTCTTGCCTTAGTCTTTGCAGCTCAAAAACTAAGACATTACATGCTTTCTCATCAAATCAACTTGATTTCCAGTTTCAACCCCTTGCAATACCTTATGACCAGGCCTACGTTGTCAGGACGTTTGGCTCGTTGGTCTATGATATTGCTTCAATTTGAAATCACTTTCATTCCCCTGCGTGCTGTGAAAGGGCAGGCCGTCGCCGACTTCCTAGCGGCACACCCGTTGCCGGCGGAATCTCCTCTAAACGATGATTTACCTGATGAGCAAATCATGAGTTTTGAGGAAGCCACTACTCAAACCTGGGAAATGTATTTTGATGGTGCCGCGTCCTCGCAACGGGGCAAAACACCCGAATCTACTATTCCCGGGAAAGCCGGAGTTGGCCTGGTATTCATAACACCAGACAAGGGAATGATGTACTTTTCCTACCACTTATCAGAACCTCGTACGAATAACGAAGCTGAGTACGAAGCTCTGATAACTGGCCTGGAACTTACAATTTTGATGGAGATTAAAGAGATTAAAATTTTTGGTGATTCCCAACTGGTGATCAACCAGATTGCAGGAACCTATAAAGTTTTGAATCCTAAACTCCTGAAATACCATCAGTACACCTGTCACTTGCTCGAGCAAATTCCAATCGTAACTATGTATAGGATTCCCCGTGGAAGCAATTCTTCGGCGGATGCCCTCGCAAAGCTTGCAAAGGAATTTGCCTGTCCAGAAGAAGACTCCATCCCTATAGAGGTGCAGGGCCGTCAAGTTCTGTCTCCTATAGATTTGGAGTACATTAATAAACAAATTTTTCAAGTCCTTTCTACCTCTTCAGCAGTTGATGAAGAAGCAGATTGGAGACAACCGATAATTGAATACCTTCAAGAAGGCAAGCTCCCTCACGAGAAATCACTTGCCCATCAAATCAAGAAACGTGCCCTATCCTACGCACTAGTCAACAATACGTTGTATCGACGATCGTTTGATCAGATGTGGCTCCGTTGTTTAGACAAATATGAGGCCCTGAAGATTGTTAACGAGGTCCATGCTGGACTGTGCGGTGCTCATCAATCGGGTCCAAAGATGAAAATGAAGATCAAAAGACTTGGATACTACTGGCCCACGATGATTGACGATTGCATGAAAACTGCAAAGTGTTGTCATCAGTGCCAAGTACATGGTGTGGTTTTACATCAGCCGCCTAACGTGTTGCATCCCACGATAGCCTCGTGGCCCTTCGAAAGTTGGGGCACGGATATCATTGGGCCAATCGACCCTCCTTCTTCAAAGGGTCATCGCTTCATTTTAGCAGCGACTGATTACTTTTCAAAATGGGCGGAAGCAGTCCCATTAAGAAATGTAACATCACACCATGTAATGAAATTTTTCCGTGACCATATCGTATATAGATTTGGCGTTCCGCGCAGAATCATATCCGATAATGGGTCCGCTTTCAAGTCTACAAAGATCAATAATTTTGCAAGTCGCCATGGTATTGATTGGAGATACTCAACAATCTATTACCCTCGGGCCAATGGATTGGCTGAGGCCTTCAATAAAACTTTGGTTCAAATCATTAAAAAGACCCTTGATGATAATAAACGTCAGTGGGATGAGAGGTTGGTGGAAGCTTTGTGGGCCTACAGGACCACTTATCGAACCCCGACTCAATCCACACCGTTTGCACTAGTGTATGGATCCGAGGCCGTACTCCCTCTCGAAGTTCAAATCCCTTCGCTCAGAATTGCGATTCAGAACCAGATTACAACTCAACAAAATGCACAACTCCGTTTGGAAGAACTTGAAAGCCTTGAAGGACGTCGTCTTCAAGCTCAGCAAAATCTAGAGTTGTACAAAGCCCGAATGATTCAAGCTCACGATAAGTTAGTGCGACCTAGAACCTTCCAAGTAGGCGACTTGGTCTTGGTTCTTCGGAGGCCTATCTTAGCGCACCGAAAACTCGGTGGAAAGTTTGAACCAACTTGGGAAGGACCCTTCGTAGTGGAAACAGTCTACGAAGGAGGCTCGTATCAGCTAGTGGATTGTAAAGGAAATCACCCAATGCTTCCTGTAAACGGGCGTTTCCTTAAGAAATACTATGCTTGATGTAGCTCGATCTGTGAATCAATAAAATACTTGTTTTCCAACTGAACTTGACTCAATCTTATTTAATGCTTTTTGAATTCTAAAACTACTCTTTTCTCTAAGGTTAGGTGTGAGTCCCAGAGCTTCCTTCCCTTAGGTTTAGATCTGCTGGTGGTGGAGCAAGCCCCTTGTGGCACCATCCTAGCGTATAAAATTAAATTTCGGGTTAGATAGCTTTTGTCGAATCCTTAGTGATTCTGACAGACTATCTCCTTGGCTAGTTCCCCTAGTTAGATGTGAGTCCCAGTGCTTTCTAGCTAGGTTGGTCATTGAATACCCAGTACAAATTCGATCCGTTAGGAGTAGGTGTGAGTCCCTGTGCTTCCTACCTCCTAGGATCTCGGCTGACTAAAAGTGGAATTAAGCCTGCTGGGCCCCACATAGTCTAGTCACTCTCTCTTTTCTCTAAGGTTAGGTGTGAGTCCCAGAGCTTCCTTCCCTTAGGTTTAGATCTGCTGGTGGTGGAGCAAGCCCCTTGTGGCACCATCCTAGCGTATAAAATTAAATTTCGGATTAGATAGCTTTTGTCGAATCCTTAGTGATTATGGCAGACTATCTCCTTGGCTAGTTCCCCTAGTTAGATGTGAGTCCCAGTGCTTTCTAACTAGGATAGTCATTGAATACCCAGTACAAATTCGATCCGTTAGGAGTAGGTGTGAGTCCCTGTGCTTCCTACCTCCTAGGATCTCGGCTGACTAAAAGTGGAATTAAGCCTGTTGAGCCCCACATAGTCCAGTCATTTCTCTTCTTTAAGGTTAGGTGTGAGTCCCAGAGCTTCCTTTCCTTAGGATTAGATCCACTAGTGATGGAGCAAGCCCCTCGTGGCACCATCCTAGTTTAAATACAAATCCGATCCTGTGGGAGTAGGTGTGAGTCCCCGTGCTTCCTATCTCCTAGGATCTCGACTAACTAGTAGTGGATTTAAGCCTCTTGGGCCCCACTATAGTTCAGTCACCTTCTCTTCCTTAAGGTTAGGTTTCTTCCTTCCCTTAGGATTAGATCCACTAGTGGTAGAGTACGCCCCTCGTGGCACTGCCCTAGTATCAAACTCAAATTCAATCCCCTGTAGTTAGGATTTTCTCCTTCCTATAAAATCAAAATTCAATCCTCTAGGGTTAGGTCGTCCCTCTCCTTAGAACCCAAAATCAAAACTCCATCCTCTAGGGTTAGGTCTCCCCTTCCCTTAGAATCAAATCCAAATTCAATCTTCTGAGGTTAGGCTACCCTTTCCTTTAGATTCAAAACTTAAATCTGATCTTCTATAGTTAGGAATTGCTTCCCTTCTATACGATCACCCAAACTTCCTTTTCCTATAGGGATAGACTTTCCTTCCTTTAGGACTAAATCCACTAGTGGTAGAGCACGCCCTCCGTGGCACTACCCTAGTATAAATCCAAACCTTGATTCCCCAGGGATGAACTTTCCATTCCCTTAGGATCAAAATTTCTAGACATAATCTTTAATCTCGGTCAACGCCAATATGTGCAATAGAATTTTATTCTATTACACATATTGGGGGTCCATTTGTTGACCTCATTTTTGTATGAGGTCACTTGGACCAATTCTGACCATAGATTAATTTCCAAATCATCAAATTCTAGGCTCTAAGATCCTTCTAGACTTCAGACCTTAGGTTCTATTCTAGACCTTAAGACCCTGCTAAGAGTCAGACTTTAGGATCTACCTAGATCATCAATCAATCCAGACACATGATCAATCAAATCCAAAACTCAATCCAAATCCAAAATTTTAAACCAAAATCCAATGCTAAAAGGCCAAGTCCTAAAGGCCTTTTTCAGCAAATTTTCAAACATTTCAAAACCTAATCAAATGACCTCCGATTCAGAGTCCATCTATTTCATACTGATGGGACATGTCTCTGGAGGCAACCCTCCAAATTTGAGCTCATTCTGAGGTCTCTAACCTCGAAAACTTAATTAAAATCCAAAGGCTGTAAAACCTTCAAATATTTACAGCCCGTGCCACTGGACCTATCACTATGAAGTTTTTGACCTTAGAGCCTTCACCAAATTCTCTAGTCACCTCCAGACCCTTAATATTGATATGTTGAAAGATAAACTGGAATTTTCTGGGCTCATCTCAGCCCTCAGTGGGCATGAGCCCAAAATGACCAAAATACCCCTATGGGGCTCAAATAACGTTTTCCAACCAAATGAACTCCGAATTGAATGTAACCACTTGCAGCAAGTTTCAAATGTCAAACTGAACCTGTTCAGCCCATTCCCAGCCCCTGAGTCAACCTGGTTGACCAAGTCAATATGGTTGACCCAAGAGGCCCCTTCAGGGCTCAAATAGTGATTTTGACCTAAATGACCTAGCTAAGCCATGGAACCACTTCCATGGGTCTTGGAATGTCATTTCAAACTTATTGAACCTGACCCCAGACCCTGGGTCAACTTGGTTGATCAGATCAACTGTTTTGACCCAGATGACCCTTAATGGGCCCAATAAGCCCATTTGATGAAATCAAATTCCCCAGACCTTGGGACCATACTCAATAGGTTCAAAATGTCATTTGAAATTTGATCGAATCCATTTCCAGACCCTGGACCCATTTAATTGACCAAATTAACTAGTTTTGGCTTAATGGCCCATTAAGGGCCCATTAAGCCATCTTAACCCAAACTACCTACTTGTACTTGGAAATGACCTTAACCACCATCCATAACAGCTTCCTGAATCTTTCCATATGCCACCTCATCAGTCAACATCCCTAGTTAACTGGTCAAACAGTCAAAGATGGTCATATGACCCTTTGAATGGCCCAATTCCTTGGCCCAAGCTACTACAACCCACATGAAATTCCATAGAACCCATCACTTAAGCTCCCAAGCTTTCTCCCATGCCACCTCATCTGCCATGTGGCATGGGGACCAGTCAACTTGTCAAACCAAGGTTTTGCAAAGGTCAAAGATGGTCAAATGACCTCTTAAGCCTTAATTACTCAAATCAAAATCAATCCAGCAGATTAGTTAAGGTCTAGAAGCTTCCTAAGACTAATCTTAGCCATTGGATCTAAATCCAAAGGCCCATATTGCCACACATGTCCAAATAAAAGACAAAACACACTTTCCACCAAGGATGTCCTTGCACCCGTCCTTGCCCTCTGCTCCCACCAACTCCCATGGCACGTGGAAGTCATCCAAGGGCTAATACAGTCGATCTTAACCGTCCATTCTATCTGGAGACGTTTGAATAGGGCTAAACCCTAAAATGAACATTCATTCGAATCCATACACTCTCTCACTCACCAAGAGCTCCTCCAGCTGAACTCTCTGTTCGTTCGAGCTCTACTGGACTTCCTTAACATTTCCCCACCCAAATCCTTCCGGTCAAAGCTGCCTCCGGCGATCTTCCGGCGAGCTTAATACTCAATCCGTCCAAGGCTTATTCCAGGCGATTCGTGGGGCGTCGGAGCTCGGATTCAACTTGGAACTAAATCGTGGACAGTCTACAAATTCAGAGAATCCAAAAACGGTTCAAACCGTCCATTGAATCGCTGTAAATCTCTAAACCTAGCTTAGGACACATAGAGTTAATTAGCATTTTATTAAACGCGTATTTAATGTTTTGAATATATCCCCATAATTTCTGTTCGTGCCTTAAATCTATATTTAAAATTTCGTCGATTTTCATCGACCGAATCGAGAGAACGAGCTAGTTTTCTGCTTTAGGGCTCGGTTTACGTAGGGTTTCAGGCATACGAAATCGGAACCGTTGATTTTATGATCAGCGGTTGTGATTTAGCCATCCCGCCGTCTGATCCAACGTGTATTCAACCCGCGACTCAAGTCGCGCTCCGACTCGATCCTGGCCGCTGGTTCAGAACTACGGGATGAGCCCTCCGCCGTTGGATCTCGCTCAACCAAGACCGGACGGCGGGATTTGATCCCTGCCGTTGGATTGCATCGGCGCTGGATCGGACGGCGCGTGTGAACCGCTGACGTGGTTAAGTAAACCGCGTCACGCGGTCCGCGGTCGACGCGTGGATGACCGCCGCCGCGGTTTTGATCCTCCAGCGAGGGACCGCCACGTGTTAGCCGCCGCCAGATCATTTTAGTTAAGGTTTAATTGACATTTTAATTGTTTTAATCACCAGAAAATTCAAAAATTAATTAAAAATTAGATAAAAATCAGAGAAAAATTATTATTTTGTATTAAAATATTTAGAATCTTAAATTCTTTAATTTAAAATTATAATTATTTTAAAATATTGAATATATTTTAGATAATTATAAAACATTTAATTTTAAATATCTTACTAATATTTAATTAAATATTAAGTTAAATAATTTTTTAATTAAAAAGGGTTTATATGTTAAAATATGTTAAATAATTAAACATTTGTTTCAAATTAATTTAATTTGAATTCTATTTTAATTTTAATTTAAATCATATTTTAAATATCTTAGTTTATTCCCTTTTATATATTAATTAGTTATTTAAATATGAATTAGTACTTAATTGAAGTTAATTTTAAAAATTCAACCTAAATTATGTCAAATCATTTTCAAAATTCAAATACATTTTAGGTTTAATTTAACTTGATTCAATAATTACTTTAATCGTTAATTAATTCTAAATTAATTGATTCAAAGATATTAATTAACCTAAAGCTTTAAAAAAAATAAAAATTCAAAATAAATTCATTTTTAAATTATAAAAATATAATTCATGTATCAAAAGTTTAATAAATTAAGAATTTTAATTTAAAACTACTTTTAAACTTTGAAACTTAATTTATTTTGATTAATCTTAATTATTTGAATATCCATATTATTTAATCAATATTTAATTAAATATTCTATTAAATATTTTGAAAATTAAAGATTATTTCCAAAATAACTTTGAAAAACCAGAAATCTCTAAAGCCATTGAAATTTTATTTTGAAACATATTTTGATTATCCATTTTGAAATTTATATTTTTATACATGTATAGGTTCATATATATACGCATTTATTTTGAAAACTATTTTGAAATTATACACATATTTTAAATCCTTAAATCTTGGGAGATTTATTGAAATTCTAAACATAGATTAAGTGTATTTGAATGGAATTAATGGGGATGATTAGTGAATAATCATTCATCGATTGTTCACTAACCTTGTCTTAATTTCACATCTCTTATTTAGTCCTTATATGCTTAGGTAGCACACACTTGCACTTAGTCTAAGGCTCTCTTAGATCTAGGAATTGATTGTCATTGTGTGTTTATTTCGTGCTTAGTCAAGGGTTAGTAGAACTTTGATTCAAACCCATTAAAATTAGTGACACAATTAAGGACAATAATTAAGGGTTTATGTGTAGAAAACTTAGAAGAATTCCAATAATTAGGATCCACTTCCCCTTGAATTGAAACTTCAAACACTTGAACTTAGTGACATGTACAGCCATTAGGAAAATTTTCACTGAATTTGGAAATCATTAAGGCCCATAATTAATTTTCTAAGTCTTAAACCCTTAATTAACCCTTAAAACTTCAAGAAAATGTAATAAATTCATTTTAAATCCAACAAATACATAAAACCCCTCTAACTGACCAGAATCAAGTGCTTAATCAATGAAAATTAAAACCCCCTTGATTTGACAGATTTTCTGTAATTAATTTAACTTTAATTGAAAACCAATATTTAATTAATTTAATTAATTAAAAATAATTAAAAATTCCAAAAATTCCCCAAACACTTGGGAATCTCTTCTTAGGTCATTTCTGACCTTTGGGGTTGATTTCAAGGAGTTTGGGGTTCATTTGGACAAAATTTGCAAAAAGGCCCCTCTAATTAAGAAATTTTAAAATTCAATAAATACTTAAACTTCAAACATTCATAACTAATTCTAGAAAAGTCCAAATTTAGTAAACTCACTTGCATTCAACTCGTAATGATGTATAGTATTTGTTAAAAATATTAAAATTCCAGAAAAACATCAAATTCAAAAAGTCAACTAATTGGTCAAACCGTAGTTAAAATCTAGTTCAAAACTTCAAACCTTTGTAATAAAATGCAGAAAAATCCAATTTCAACATACTTACCTTCTAACTGATCGTAGTAAGGTCTAGTATTTTAATAAAATGCAAACTTTCCAGAAAACACTTTTAATCAAAAAGTCAACTTTTGACCCTTTAATTAAATGATTAAAATATTCAATAAAATTCGTAAAACTCAAAATTGTTTTAAAACTCCAGAAAACATTAGTTTAATGTTTAAAACACTCAACAAACCTTTTAAAACACAACAACCATCCTAAAGATGAAGTTTATTGGCTGGACTACTCCGGGCTGCGGGGCTAAGTGTCCTAAGGAGGCTGGTTCCTCGAGCCTGGTGGCACAACGCCACGAATGGATTCTAAGGGATGTTAAACCTTAAAAATAGATTAATCATTAATTATCTAACCTTTTAAAACTTTTAATTTAATTACATTAATTCGGTTTATCGGCTGGACTACTCCGGGCTGCGGGGCTAAGTGTCCTAAGGAGGCTGGTTCCTCGAGCCTGGTGGCACAACGCCACGAATCGATTAATGGCAAACTTAAATTAATCAAACCTTAAAAATCAGCAACCAAACTTTTTTTAATAAAAATCCATTAATTCTTGAGCCTTAATTAACTTAAACCACTTAATTATACCGGGTACCACTGGGTAACCCAGGCCTACGAGGCTATTAACTTAGCCCCAAGGAAGGTGAAATAAACTTCACGGCCTCGGTGTGAAACAAAGGTGATATCCAACAAATAATTAAATAAATATTAAAATTAACCTTGAGTCATTAATACTTGAATTCAAACTTAAATCCCATAAACCTTCCAACCAATCGAACTTTAGACAACTTTAACTAATAATCCCAATTAGGACACATCAAAATTACACGATCTACCTCACACACTTTAGATGGTTTGCTAGGATCACCGACTCTAGTTTTAGGATAGGCCGGTGTTTTACTTTCTGCAGTTGTGTGCCGAGTTTTCGAGTTTTTACTGCATGCTGTTTGCTAGTGTAGAATTGATGTGTTTATTTACTTATTTCCTGCATTCTGTGATTGATTGTACGATAGATTTACCCCTAGGTTAGGAGCGAATTATACTTGTGCAATCTTATGCAGGTGGCCATGCTCGTATAAAGAGCTGAAATTAAAGGGGGCAGTTAATAAAAAAATATATACTCTTTGCACAGGTACCTGCCGCGCTTAAGACCCCCTTTTAAATAAAAAGAGCATGGCCAAGTGTGGCTAAAAAATGCATTTCTTTCAAATTATAACTGCTTGGGAATACATATACAACTGCTGATTATTAGGATAACATTGCAGGATCGAGTCTAGATTTTCTATTTCAAATTAATGTAATTTGATTGTATAAAGGTTGTAAAATTATTTGAAATGACTTGAATTTGGGATATAAATATCCAATTTGAATTCCAAAGAGGTGAAGACATCCCTAGAGGGGAGAGTCTTCTTCCATTTGGAAGTCAAATTAGGATACTTTTTAGATATCCAAAGAGGAAAGATAACACCCCGATCAAGGGGGAGTTTCTTTCCATTTGGATATCCTGAACCGACGAATCAAGACGTTCGTGAGAAGATGAAGGATTGGATGACGAGAAGAATCCTAAATCTCAAAGTCATTTATTTTAGGATTAGAAATCCGGGTTGTAGTCAGTGGTGCCCGGCCACTTTACTTTATTGTCATTTCTGTGATGTAATAATAAGTGGCACTTGCCATATGGACATTCAATTTGATATATTTAATGTAGTTAATTTATTTAATTGATTGTGCATTAGAATTCCTGCCTTTTCTAGTCTTTTTATATGCATGTCGTCTTTGATTTAGTCTGGAATACGAATTTAGGCTCTTAGGGGTCTGTCAAAAAAAAATTCTTCTACTTCAATTAAATAAAAAATTTTAAGATAAGATAGCAACTCTAAACGGTCCTAAGAAGTAAGCTCGGACTCGCCGAGGGTTTTTCATGCATTCATATTATAACTTCTCTTCCTTGTTAGGCATCTCCCCGCCTGCGGGTTTTGGCAGACCACCTGGCCTATGAGGGTGCCGATCTGTCAAGGGGATGTTATGCAATCTCTAGGATAAAACCTATTTTCATAAGCCAAAAAGATTTTTAAACTGCTACATACAAATTTTGCATTCAATCGAGTCAATTAGCATGCATCGCATTAGTAACACATTAAAATCGAGTCTAATATTTAATTGCATTTATTTAGACATCAAACCCAACATAAGTCTAAGGGGTCATTTAAGGATCTGCTCTAGATGTCGACCTCATTCCTCTAAAATTTTCTAATTAATGTCCCTACCACTCTACAAAAAGACCGGACTCATATTTTAAAATCGTTTAGGTGGTTTAGCTGGCTCCCCAATCCAGGCCGGGGTAAGACCAGATCCGCATTGCACTAGCTAGGTTCGGGGCATTTACTTTTAGTGCCCAATTTAGACTTAGGTTCTGAGGCTGGCTCGGGCCATAAGACCTCAACTTTCGGGAATTGAATCCCAAACTTCTAATAAAATTGACTACTCAAACTAAAAAAATTCCTCTCAATCGAATATGAGCCCAACATTTAGGATAGATTGAGATGTTTCTGAAGTAATTCAGAATCTCAAAACATCCCCTACTTCTCTTCCTTTGATTTCAAAAATAAGTGTTCAATCTTGAACTAATCCCTATTGAAAACTCATATCATTTCTCTCCTTTGAGATCGATCTTTGAAAATCTAAATAAAATTTCTACCGCTATTTTAATCGAGAGTTTTCGTAGGAAAATTCAAATTTTCCTACGATGTAATTAACTACGAGGGCTTGCACTCGTAGGAGATTTAGAAACCCAGAAATTATTTTCAAAACCAATAATTTTTCAAAATCTCTAATTAACTTTCTTTGGGAAAATCAAACCCGACGATCATTATCGTCATTTTCGAACGATCCATAATAATTGATATCTTCTTTCTTCGGAGAGATATATCGTGGCTTCGATCATGAAATTAACGACCTTTTTATCCGAATTAGAATATTCAAACAATTGGTTAAATTCCATTTTGATCCTCCGGGGTCAAATGTGATTTTTCCTTTGAGTTTGACTACGATAATCCGGATAAACTCAAAATTCTAAAATTTGAACTCATTAGGGAACGATATGTTCGTCTTTCGAGGCGATATATTATTCATAATGACGCGTTCGATTTTAAAATTCAAAATCAAAAATATTCCCAAAGAAAATTAATTCTTTTTCAAAACTATATATATACATAAATATATATTTTTCAATCAAAACAGTATGTTCACTGGATGTAATAAAAGTTCTTCTTTGAGGGACTCTTTTTCTTTATTATCATCATATTTTAATATTATAATAATAAATAATAAAATATTAAATATATGAAGTAAATTTATAATATTAAAATAAAGGGATTTTTACATACATAACACTTTAAACATCTCTATTTACTTATCTAACACCCAAATTTCTCTATTTACTATTTAACCACCTAAAACACTACTAGACTATCTAAATTACCACTAGGCGATCGAGCAACTCCACGTCGCCAGCACCGGTCGTCATCTCCACGCCGGCCACTCCGCTCGTCATCTCCACGCCGCCCACTCTGATAACCTCTGCCAATTCTGAGTCATTTACCACAACAGATATATCGGTTTATTTCGGCTGCAATGGCTTCTCTGGTTTTCACTCCCTTCATTCTACCCAGCTCCAAATCAGAGCAATTCTCTTCCCTCTCCCACATCAAAGTCTCCCTTTTCCACCGCCTCACCCAACCCTCATCCAAGGTCTTCTGCGCTGCCGCCGGCAACGGCCTCTTCACTCAGACAAAGCCGGAAGTTCGCCGGATCATACCAGACCCCAACTCCGCCGGAGAACTCCCACTCCCCCGTATCAAAATCGTCTATGTAGTGCTTGAAGCACAGTACCAATCCTCTCTCTCCGCCGCCGTCCGAACCCTCAACGCCGGTCGCCTCCACGCTTCCTTCGAGCTCGTCGGATACCTTGTCGAGGAACTCCGCGACGAGAACACTTACAGCACCTTCTGCGATGACCTCGCCACCGCCAACATTTTCATCGGCTCGCTTATTTTCGTCGAAGTCATGAGACTCAACAAGTTAGGATCTTTTAGCATGTCTCAGCTAGGCCAGTCCAAAAGCCCTTTCTTCCAGCTCTTCAAGAGAAAGAAACAAGGTGCCGGATTCGCCGAAAGCATGCTGAAGCTAGTCCGAACACTTCCCAAGGTTCTCAAATACCTCCCCAGCGACAAGGCACAGGACGCCGGGCTTTATATCCTTAGCCTCCAGTTCTGGCTAGGCGGCTCGCAGGAAAATTTGGAAAATTTCCTCAAAATGATCTCTGGCTCCTATATCCCTACGCTGAAGACGACGAAAATCGAATACTCCGACCTCGTTCTGTTCTTAGACAGCTGAATCTGGCATCCAATGGCTCCTTCCATGACGAGCAGAGTAGCCGGCGTGGAGATGACGGCCGGTGCTGGCGATGTGGAGTTGCTCGATCGTGAAGATTCCGGCGTAGTGGTAATTTAGATGATCTAGTAGTGTTTTAGGTGACTAAACAGTAAATAGAGAAGTTTGGGTGTTAGATAAGTAAATAGAGAAGTTTAAAGTGTTATGTATGTAAAAATCCCTAAAATAAATCACCGATGTCATCATACAAAAGGTGAGTTCAGAAACCGCCGGATGAAATATGTGTCACATCACATGAACCCATTTATTAACCTCTAATAATTATTTTTCTCACGCTCCCAAACAACAAAACAAATCCAACGGCCATTTTTCCTCAGATCTACTAAGCTGATTTACTTTTCATTCTCCGCTGTTTCAATAAAATAGGAAAGAAACAAGTACACTGTAAAAAATGCGACCAGCGAATCCACCGTTACGTTCCAAATCCTGCAGATCTTGTCCGTTGATTCTGTTTGTTAACTATTTTTATTATGATGAAAATGACTAATTTACCCTAGAAATTCGGGATCAGTCTTGCTACAAGACCAGGCCCATGCTGACAGAGACTCCGAGCGTTCCCACGTGGATCCGACGTGTGCGTTATGACGTGGCGGTCCCTCCCCAGGTCCTGCTCTGGTTTAAAAGCCCACGCTCCACCTTCGCTTCCACTAGCAACGGTCCACTCGCATAAACCAATAGAAAGCTAAAGCGAATTCAATATCCAGTAGATCGGCGGAGAATTGGAGCGTGGTGGCCGAGAAAAATGGCGGAGGGCGGAGGGAGAAAGCTGGTGGTGGAAGTGTCAAACGCGAGGAACCTGATGCCCAAGGACGGGCAGGGAACGGCGAGCGCGTACGTGATGGTGGACTTTGACGGCCAACGCCGGCGGACGAAGACTAAGTGCAGGGATCTTCATCCGCAGTGGGACGAGAAGCTCGAATTCGTTGTCCAAGATCCAGAAGCTTTGGCTTCCGAAAATCTGGAACTCAACGTCTACAACGACAAGAAGAATGCCCGCCGGAATACCTTCCTCGGAAGGGTTAAGATCTCCGGCTCCAGCTTTGCTAAGCTGGGAGATGAGTCGCTAATATACTACCCGTTGGAGAAAAGGAGCGTTTTTTCGCAGGTCAAGGGCGAGATTGGTCTCAAGGTCTATTATGTTGACGATGATCCGGTAGATGCTCCTCCGGTTGATACCATGGAGAAGAAGACGGAGGCTACGGCGGAGGGGAAGACGCCGGAGGAGGACAAAAAAACTGAAGAGAAGAAGGAAGTTGATGAACAAAAAACAGAGGATGTGAAGGCAGAGGAGAAACCGCCAGAGGAAGAGAAGAAGCAGGTGTTGCCGGTGATAGCACCGTCATGTCCGGCAAGGCAGCCGCATCATTCACATTTCAGAGACCTCGAGATCAAACTCCATGGCAGCGAGCGCGCCGGCGTCTCTTACGACCTAGTTGACCTCATTCCTTACCTCTTCGTCCGCATCCTTAAGGCAAAGCACGCCGTCCGGGAAGCCAACGACGACGCTACGCTTGATAGATTTGTCTTCGCCAAAATAGTCATCGGCAGTCATACAGTCAAGACTAGAACGGTGAGGCTAAACTCGTCCGACTGGGACCAAGTCTTCTCCTTTCATAAAGAGAGCCTCAATTCCACATTTTTAGAAATCTCCGTCCACCAAGAGAAGAAAGACGGCGATGCCATCACTGAAAACGACAGTTTCGGCGCCGTCTCCTTCGACCTCTCGGAAATTCCGAAGCGTTCGCCGCCCGATAGTCCCCTCGCACCGCAATGGTACACTCTTGAAAGTTCCTCGCCAGAGACTGCCGAAATCACCGACGTGATGCTTACCATCTGGGTCGGCACCCAAGCCGACGAAGCCTTCCCTGAAGCCTGGCAGTCCGACTCCGGCGGCCTTCAAGTCCACACCCGCTCAAAAGCCTATCTTTCCCCCAAACTCTGGTACCTTCGTCTCACCGTCATCCAAACCCAAGATCTGCGCCTTGAGACCATCCCCGACTCAAAATCCCACAACCCCGAGCTGTTCGTTAAGGCGCAGTTCGGCAGTCAGGTCTTCAAAACCGCAAAAATCCCCCTCTCATCCTCCTCCGCAACTGCCAACCCCAGCTGGCTCGAAGACCTTATATTTGTCGCCACCGAACCCTTCGATCCCTTCCTGAACCTCTCCGTCGAAGACGCCAGCACTGGTCAGCCGGTTGGCAACGCAAAACTTCACCTTTCCACCATTCACCGTCGCATCGACGATCGCGCCGAACCACCTTCCCGCTGGCTAAACCTCGCAGGGGACGACGAAGCCCGCCCGTACGCCGGCCGCCTCCACGTCCGTGTCTGCCTCGAAGGCGGCTACCACGTCCTCGACGAAGCCGCTCATGCCACCAGCGACGTACGCGCCGCATCCAAGCAGCTTTCGAAGCCCCCCATCGGTCTCCTCGAAGTTGGCGTCCGGGGCGCCTCCAACCTCCTCCCAATTAAGCTCACCAAGCACGGCGCCTCCAGCTCCACCGATGCCTACGCCGTCCTCAAATACGGCCAGAAATGGGCCAGAACCCGAACCATCCTCGACCAATTCAACCCCCGCTGGAACGAACAGTACACCTGGGACGTCTTCGACCCCTGCACCGTTCTCACCGTCGCCGTCTTTGACAACTCTCGTGTTTCCAAAGCCGGCGCTGGCGGAGGCGCCGGCAAGCTAGTTAAAGACTCCAGCATCGGAAAAGTCCGCGTCCGCCTCTCCACCCTCGACACCAACCGCGTGTACCTCACATCGTACCCATTGACGTTGTTGACTCCGTTTGGCGCCAAGAAAATGGGCGAGCTTGAGCTCGCCATCCGCTTCACCTGCACCTCCTGGCTCAGCTTAATCCAGTCCTACACATCCCCAATGCTGCCACGTATGCACTACGTGCGTCCACTGGGTATTGCGCAGCAGGACGTGCTCCGGCAGACGGCAGCGAGGGCTGTGGCAGGGCGGTTAGCAAGGTCGGAGCCGCCGCTGGGACCGGAAGTAGTGCTCCACATGCTCGACACGGACGCTTACACGTGGAGCATGCGCCGGAGCAAGGCCAACTGGTTCCGCCTCGTCGGCTGCCTCTCGCGGGCCGCGGCGGCGGCCCGGTGGGTCCACGGAATCCGCACCTGGGCCCACCCAACGACAACGGTTCTCGTCCACCTACTTCTGCTGGTGGCAATGACGTGGCCGGGGATGATAATCCCGGCGGTGCTGATGTTTATGAGCGCGGTGGTGGCGTGGAGGTACAGGAGACGAACGGGCTGGTCCGGCGGGCCAGGTGGAATGGACACGTGGCTGTCGTGCGTGGATCGGGTTGCCATTGATGAACTGGACGAGGAATTTGACGACGTGCCGAGCGGGCGGTCGGCAGAGTTGATACGGGAAAGGTACGATAGACTGCGGGTGGTGGCCGGCAGGGCGCAGGGATTGCTCGGTGACTTGGCGGCACAAGGAGAGAGAGTGGAGGCGTTGTTGACGTGGAGGGATCCGAGGGCGACGGGAATGTTCGTGGCGGCGTGCGTGGCGGCGGCGGTGATGTTCTACGTTGTGCCGTTTAAGTTAATGGTGTTAGGTTGGGGGTTTTATTATTTTCGGCATCCAAGGTTTCGGGGAGATATGCCGGCGGCGGGATTTAATTTCTTCCGGCGGCTGCCTTCAATGGCGGATCGGATTCTCTGAAAGGAGGCGGCGCAGGCGATGTACGCCGGAAAGCGTTTTCATTTAATTCATTTGTTAATGTGTTTTAGATCTGATAATTAAGGAGCTTAATAATGTTTAGTTTTGTCAAATGAGATCTTAATTATCTGAACTGTGGTTTATTTATTGCTGTAAGGTTACGGACCGTTGAGCTATTCAAATTAGACTAACGTTCAAAAAAATATTTTTTTAAAAAGAATTCATTTCATTAAATTTATTTCTAAATGAAAAGAGTCAAAAGACTTTATATTTCATTTACATTATATATTGTCTCATTAATAAATTATGAAATACAAAAAAATGAAAATAAAAATAAATATGAATTTCATTTTTACATAAATCTACTATTATCATCAAGAGAATTATTTATTATTCACAATATTTCAAAATAAGAAATGTTATATTTATACTAGTATAACTATAAATAACCTGCATATGTCAAGTTATATGGGTCACCCATGAGAGATTAATTTGTCCATATTATGTGGAGCACATAAAAGAATTTTCTTCATAACATAATGATAAGATTAGCTTATTTGATTGATATTAATAATTTATAATATGTAATAATCAATATTTTGATTCAGCTAAATAATTATTTAAGAGTCATTATAAGTCCACTTTGCAAACTTTTTTTTTTCATGATATAGATGTTATTGTACTTTAATTATAATAGTTTTTCCTAATTTTAGGAGCAGTGTAGAAAGTGACATATGTCGGTACAAGTGATATTTTTTTGGACCGTTAGATGTCTATTTTACAAGCAGGTTTCACCAGTCTTTTAGATATGCTAGGTTATGTTATGAATGTGTTCATAATTTTAGAGCTCCATATTTGAATATACAAAATAATTTATAAGAATTTTATGCTTAAAATCTAAACAATAGACATAATTACATTTTTGTCCTTCAAATATTTTATTAAAAAAATATAAAGTCACTCACCAAAATTTACTCATTCCGTTTAACAGAGAACAGAGAATAAAATAGGTAAATTCAGAAGAAAAAAAGAGGAAAATAGAAAATAAAACATAGAATTTAGCGGTTGTAGAGTAGTATTTATAGCCGATCATGTTGGCGAAATTGTTCATCTCGAAGTAGACTATCATTATCCTACCTATAATTTCAATGATTTTGTGTAGTTTGTATTTTATGAATTTTAATTTGGTTAAAATGTACAATAGTTGTGATATATTGATCTTTAGCAAACTTTCACAGCATAATTTTTGGCTTTTGATAAATATTATCAATATGAGCATTTTGACTAAAACATATTAAATTTTTATTAGGTATTTTTATATTTATGGGGAAATATCATAACTTGGATAAATTTATAAATTTGAGAAATAATTATTAAAATCTTTTATATGTGTATATGAGATGCATGCGTGTTATAATATAGTTATTATGGAAGCACACATGTGAAAAATAGCATGTTATATTTTTTTATAAGTTCACTCATTTTGGTTCATGCAAATTTTATATATATTAAGATGATATGGTGAACTGAAAATTGAGTGTGGTATCATATGTTTATTATCTTATGTATGTTATGAAAGTGTGTATGTAAAAAAGGATAGCTCAAAATAATTGACTGTTTCAGATTAATTGGAGATATGTTATTATTTATTGGAGGGTGGGCCAATAGGTTTTTCATTAAAATAAAGTTTATGTTATAATCATAAATGGAATGAAAAGGGAGGCATTTGACGACATATTGATATGATATGATACACAAATAGATATGAAGCGACGACTTTTAATATGTAGGGTTGGCCTACAGGGCTAGATACAAAAAAAAAACACAAATAGTTGGATGCATTTTCTTGTTTATAGTGCTTGCATATGTATATGAAAGAAATATATATATATATATATGATAAATTATGTAATTATCATGCCATGATTTATAAAAGATACAAGTTATAATTGATACAAGTATTTGATAAGATTGATAAAACTAATACAAAGCCATTTGATATGTATATAAATCACATGAATTAAATGATATACATGTATACCATAGATATTGTATGGCATGCATATGATAATATTGTAGGGCATGCAAATGATAATTATAAGAGTATTGATATAATAAGGTGATATATAAATTATTTTGCAAAAACATAACTTATTGATCACTACTCTCAAAAAATAAAGTTGTACTGATATTTATTAATCATATGACATATTATTATTTCATTTATTATTATATGTTTTACAATTCTATGTTCATACTTATAGTGATTGAATGATTACATGCATATTATTCATATTATTTTGCTTTGATTTCAATTATAAGTTCTGATAGCATACTAAGTTGTTAGCTCATTTAATGGTTTTATATATTTTAAAAAAGAAGTCAGGATCCAGTGGAGTGAGGACAATTTAGGAATTCAAAATTTATTTTGTTTATATATTTTCTATAGTTTTATTCTTTTATAATTAGAAACTTAAAAAGTTGAAATGCATGTAATGATTGATTTTTTGGCTTCTGTAAAGAAAATATTAAGGGATGAATATAGTTTTATATTTTAATGTATGATTTTTAGTTACTTATGCTAAATTGATTTATATTGATAAATTCTTAAAAGTTTTGATTGGTTAATTAATAGATAAATAAATAATTTTTCCAACATTAGATCCTAGGGTGTTACATAACAATCAGCCACTAATGCAGTATGAACTCTTATTATAAACTCCTAGATAAATTCAAAAAAGATGTTATTGAAATGGATCCTCCTTTTCAACTCTTCCGAGGAAAAATATTTTCAATGGAGTCCACATTATCTAAAATAATATATGATAGCCCTACCATTATATCTGTTATATAATATTTTATATTTGATTTCTAAACATATATAAAAAGTGTAAAAGGACATAGCAGTGGGTAGGGCTATCAAAATTCGTTCATTTTTTTTTTTATCAAAAATAACCCCCACAACAAGCTAGAGCGAAAGAGGGAGAGTTCTATTGAGAGATATTTGGGTTTTTGTTGACTCTAATCCGTTTTTTGCTGTTGGGCCAGTTCAAAAAATTGTCTTGATCGAAGTACGTTGCATTCTATTTATCTCAATTATCAAATATAAAATTTAAAATTTATGAAATTTGCTGTTGGGCCAGTTCAAAAAATTGTCTTGATCGAAGTACGTAGGTATCTTGCCAGAAATTAAAAAATTTACAAACCAATTGCTTGAAGATGAAATGGAGCCAACTCCATGCTACTAACTGTGGCAAATCTTACAGTGTCATAGATTCTGAAGGAAACCCTAAACAGGAATTTTATTCTACAAGAACTGCAAATCATAAAGGAAGCAATGCATCCATTAAAATAAGTTACATGTGAGAGTTGCAAATCAGCAACTTCGCAAAAGCACCATATCAAATATTTATCTAAGGGTTGCACAGAAGCAACCTCATAGAAAGAAAGCAGCACTTATTTCACTGCATTGGAGTGAATCAAAACACACATCAAATATCATATTAAGGAGTCCTACATTGGTATTTACACTACTTCAGAGCAATAAGTTGGCTGATAATTAACATACCTGTAGAGTACATTCTATGACTTCCTGTAGATCTCATGAGCATGAGCAACAGGCACATAAATCACATTGGACAATGTGCTGTTTGATCGTCCATAGAACAGGTAAACAAATACACCAATCAGCAACCATGCAGAAACACGCAACCAGGTGTCAGCACTGCAAACGGAAGATTGGCAATGTTAATATAAACAAAATTCTTTCTTTTCTGCACTAAAAATAAGGGTTTTGTTTACCGCTCACCCGAGATTTACAAGCAAGTAGGAGTTTATAAGAATGCAGCAGACAGGGAGAAAAGGAACTAAGGGGCAAATGAAACCTGCAGGGTTCATTGCAAAACTAAATGCAGGTTATAATGATTTGGAGCGCAGTGAAGAAAATGGTTGGTAAAATTCCTATACATTATTACCTCCTGAATGTCCGAAGCTATGTCGGCCATCATCTTGTTCAATCCAAGAGAGTACAAATAGGCCTACCAGAAAGAGTAAAGCCCCAAAAATGCATGCTGAATAGACAAGGTATCTAAAAAGTGGCAGAACAAGTAAAAAAATGAAGGATTAGAATTGTCTTGCAGAGAAGAGCGTTACTGGAAGTTAATAAGGAAAATAAAATATAGGTTTACTGGTATGGTTATATATGGACATTGACACGCCCAGTCTACTAGTAAATAAAATATCAATTACTAAAATATTAACTTAAGACAATGTAAAGCACTTAGGAACTGAAGCAAAACTTTACATCTTGCCTGTTCTCAATCACATCTTCCCTTGAGGATATGCTGCCCAAGTAAAATGACATGTTTAATAACAATTATTTAAAGCAAACTCTTGATGATTTGATGTGCTAAGAGACATGTGGTCAATGCTACAAATTGAAACTGTTAGGCCGGTTCATCCTAAACTGGCCCAGCTGGCTCAGAGGCCAGCTCAAGTATACAGGAGGCGGAACATGTCCGCCTCCTTTGGAGCTTGCCGCCCACATTAGTGGGCCCCACTTTGAGCAAATTGTGGAGAGAGGATTGGGAAGCTAGGGTGAGAGGGAAATTTTGAATTAGGGATGTTTGAATTAGGGAATTATTGTATTAATAGTATGGCTTGTTTAGGGTCAGGGTTATGCATGATTATCGTGTTCTTTGGAGTTTCCTCTTGGTGTCTTGGCTCTAGAACTTCTTCTAGAGATTGGGAGAGAATGATCCTCCTCTTGAATTGAGGATCAATTGTATCTTGCTTTGTGTTTGTCTTGCTTTGGATTTCCCTAATACAATCCACTGATTTTGGGTTGTTTTCATCACGTTCTTGTGTGTTTTCTCGTTGTTTTTACCAATTATTGTTAGGGTTGCTTGCGAACTCGAGTATTTCCTATCAGAAACATGCCTTCCCATGCAATCTCATGGGATGCTGCAGCACTTATAACATGCATAGCACCATAAACATTTGTTGGAATTTATTAGTGTTCAATGTCTGATATGTAATATGCAGAGTGAAATTATATATGACAATCCAAATTAAATTAACCCATTGAACCTTCAATTCACTGACGAATTACCGCATGATGAAAGAGATTCATACTTCTATAAAACATACCTAAGAAGTCCTAGTTTGTTTCAGGAAATATGCGGAAAATAAGGTTTCTCAAATCATGACTTACTGAGGCAAGCAGGTTGTTGATGCTGATAAAGTGAGAATAAAAACTCCTGTGCACACAAACGCTATACTCCATGAGGCAAACTTACGCCTTTTAAGCTCATTCATTTTGTCTGCAACATTAATAAGAAACATGAATATTTGAAGAAAAACATTTTTCGGCGTGAAAATGTCATCCAAAACAGTCAGAGCACTATAAAAGTGAGAGTGCAGTAGGTTTGAGGAATAATATGGGTATTTAATCCATGCGTGAAGATTCCAGGCTTCATTTTTAGAAGGAAAGGCATTGTTCAGATTAATTATATATGAAGCTTAAATTGTAAATGAGCTGAAATCCCAGGAGCAATGAAGGAGACGGACAACTATAATGTGCAGGAATAATGATTGCTAAAGTTCAAGATACCAATTTGGAAGATAAAAAATGCGGGAACAGCAATCAAGAAGGCAATCAAAGGCAGCCAGCCGAAATCCATATATGAAAACTTACACTATCACATGCTAATTGATACCATGTATCTTCTTATTTATTTTCTTACTGTTTTCATTTTTTTCTCTCCTCATTTGCATTTGAGGGAGTGGTGCCTTATGAGCCCCTTTGAAGAAAAAGTGGTCAGTAATGATGAGGTCAAAGTGACCGGATGAAATACCTGAATCACAGGCATCGGCGCATCATAGTTCCTAAGAGTTTTTTGGATTACACCAGTTGGGTATCTATTCTATCTATATATCGTTGCCCTCCGCCTTCACTTTAGAATAAGCAAGACAATCAAGTCCTCTTCTTAGTCTTTTTTACTTCTCTTTATTTTTACAAAATGCAATCAAAGACGATACATAAGTAACTGAGTTGACCATGAAGAAGTAAGAAGGTATTACATTGATTGTTGTCCTTTATGATAAGAGGATAATCTATGGAAGTTCCATCACCAGAGCTTTGCTTCTCATTATCGTTGACTCCAATAAGATATTTTGAAAGTTTCACATCTTTCTCTTCACTCATATATGGAAAAGACAATGGCTCAATTGATTCATGGATTGATGATGGAAGAGGTATCTCATCAGGCGGAACATATCTAAGTATCAAGATTGAAATTGCAACGATGGTGAATGCTAGGAGTGTTCCAACACTAACCTGCACATAACATAGCAATAATATTTATTTTTACGTAAGCTCATTGCAGCAGCTAATTTTAATCAAATAAATATATAGGCCGATTGATTTTTTACCATTCCAGACAACTGAGAAACATCCATGAAGAAAGCTAGGATAGCTGCGGTAACCCCAGTAACAATTGTGCCCTTGATAGGAACTTGAGTGCGTTTGTTGACATCAGAAAAGAAAGATGGCAACAGTCCATCTCTTGCCATTGCCATAAGAATTCTTGGCTAAATTAAGGACACAAATCAATTTCGAGGGAGTGAGCTCCAAGTTTTGATGGTAATAACAAACAATCAAACATTTTGAAATAAAGAACAATTATTTTCATCTCAAAGTAATTGATTATAAACAGATAGTTGATTGACCAGAGTATAAAATGAAACATTTTATGTTTCTTTACAAACTACTAAGAATGGCGCCAAATACTGGTAAGCAGAGAAAGAATAAATCAGCCTCACATGGACGAGAAATGTCACTAAATTTGAATTTATAAAACAAGTGTGAATAAGGATCTTCAACTTCCAACCATGTTAAACCAAGTGACGCAAGATATTATTTAAACAAAAACTACAACAATGAAGCAGCATAACTGGCACTCAGAGCAATAAAAATAAAAGTGCGTATAAAATGAAAATCAGGCAGAAAGAGTAACATACGTGACAACATCCACAAATAAATTGCCATGCAACTACAATAAATCTCGGTCTAAGTTAGATATTGGATAAGTCATTCACATTTACATAATTTCACGTAACTGTAGAAATCCAGTCCAAGTTGTTAGTTGTGGAACATAAAAGCACAAAAACCAATGCCCAGATGAGTTTGACATATTCACGCAAGTTGAAAGAACGTTCAAATAACAAACATGAGACATGGGTGAGACTTGGAAGTATGTTGCAAAGAACAAGAAGCTATATTTCTTTAATAAGGTCAATTTCATTTGGTTTACATTGTGGCTCAAACTCTGAAGATAAATGTAACCAGACGGGTCATTCACCTATCTGACTGTAACTATCAGTGAAATCATGTTGGGTTTAAGTCACCACCTAAAAACTAAAAAATTCCCAAGAGTTATTTATGCTATAGAAAATAGAGAAAGATGTCATGATTAGGAATGCATCATGCTTGTTTTGTGATAGAAAAGCCCCCCTCAAACTTAAGTGAAAATTCTATAACATGATGGTAAGACCTGCAATACTTTATGGTGTAGAATGTTGGCCATTAAAAGAGAAGTATAATATTGAGTTAATTGTTGTGAAGATGAGGATGCTCAGGTGGATGGGTGGCTTTACTCTTAGAGATAAAATATGAAATGAGTACATATGTGAAAAGGTTGGAGTAGCTCCAGGGAAAGATAAGATTAGAGAAAGTCGTCTTAGATGGTTTAGCCACATAAAGCGGCGGCATTCAGATGACCCGGTTAGAAAAGTAGATGTATTAGATTTGGCTTATGTTAAAAAAGGTATGGGTAGACCTTAAAAAAACTTGGTTATAAAATATTAGAAATGACCTTTCTTTTTTAGATTTAAATAAAAATTTGACTTTTAACGTGACACAATGGAGAAAAAAGATTTATGTAGCCAATCCAACGTAGTGGAATAAAGGCTTGATGTTGTTGTTGTTGTTGTTGATAGAGAAAGATGTCCTAATCAATTTGGAGACAAATTGAAATGACATCAACACAAGATACACAGACTATAGATGAGATGTTTCGTTATACCATTATATATGCTTTGTTGAAACACTTTGTTTTGCATGCTTGCATGTATTGTTCAGCATGATTGAAAAGCAAAAATATGATGAAACAAATCTAAAATAAAATTGATAAACGTTACCACATTTCTGATTTATTGCATTGTAAATGGTAGATCAGAGTCAGCTGCTCCACTATAGTACCTGAGGAAGAATAGAACCCAATAAAGTTGAGCAAAGAGCAAGTACAGCACCAGCAGCGACAACATACCTATAATGGAAAACATCAAAACATGAAGAGATTATCCAAGATGGAAAAAAAAAAAAGTTTCTGAAACAAGGATATAGCATTCTAAAAGAAGTTACATTGCCCAATGCACCCCGTGTTCAGCAAATGCAGATGAAATTGGCGTGTCTGGGTTAATTGCAAAATATGGCACCAGGCCAACAACAACTACGGATACCATCATATACAGCAAACAGCATATAGATAGAGACAATGCAATTCCCACTGGTAAGTCACGCTGTGGACTTTTCACCTGCATAAGCAGAGAGAGAAAAAAAAAACAATATGAATGAAACAAAACTCAATAAACCACTAAGTGCATAAGGTCATCATTCTCCTATCATCCGCTTTAAGTGCAGAGTAATAAATCTCAAAACCCTATACCAAATTTGTTGCTACCATAAGCTCGGAACTTAAGTGTCTTTCTAATGAGAAAAAATTCTCTCTCATTATTGAGAGGGTTAATTAATCTTCAGGCTATATAGAAAATTTGGAACAAAATCATAAAGTTATCTCAAAATAAAAATAAAATCTCTAAATAATGTCTTATCTTTAATCTAATTTGTATTCTAAAAATTTGACCCAACAACCCATCCAAAATCTTCCCCACAAGAGGTCAACGCACGAATTTTTAGAGCCCACTCAAGTAAATGAAAAATCACCAAATATTCTCAGCAATGAGTAGAGGGTTTGGAACATAAAGCCACCAGATTATTGGTATAAGGCTACTGATGGAAATGATTATGATAAACATTCTGAAATTACTTATTATCACTTATTAAAAAGACACGTAAAACGATATTAAAATTAGATAGCATACCTCCTCTGCAGTGCTTGCAACTGAATCAAAACCTATATAAGCAAAGAAAACTGTTGCTGATCCAGCGAGCATGCCATTTACACCATGTGGAAAGAAGCTGGAAATTGATTAAAGCAACCCAAAAAAACGGGGCTTAGTGAAGTCATGGCCACTTAAAAGTTAGGGCCAAAAACAAGAGTATAGAAATCCTATATTACCCGCTTGTGACAGTATAGCCAACCCAGCCGGACCGGAAGCCAATATATCCACCAGCAATGATGACAAATAACATAACACAGACATTTAATGATGTGACAAAGGCTTGAACTGATGAACTCTGCATAAGTTATTTCACAAAGTTGATAAACATACATAATAAAAGGCAAAGTTATATCGTAAAATAAAATAAAATTTAGTACCTCTTTTATTCCTAAGCAAAGAAGGCCAGTTATAATTAGAACAAGAAGAGCAGCGCATGGATCAACAACAACATCAATGCCTGGTATGTGAACCCGTGCTAGGAAAGCAGGCAAGCTATCCGGTCCTCCAAAAAACAAGGCCTAAAATAATGAAAAACTTGGTGTTAAGTGAAGATTTCTAAAACTTCTCAACTCTGAAAACAGATATAATTAAAAAGCTGACAAAATTTAATGCACTGATGAGGAAATATCTAAAAGCTTTGATAATTTTGCTGAGGTCTTAGAACACCACGAAATACATACCACATAAAGAATGGAGTTATATCATACCATGGACATCCTGGAAATTGATACATACCAAACAAAAAACAAAAAAACAAAAAAAAACCAAAACAAAATTTCCAGTATACTAAAGTACGAAAGCGGTTGATTTCTAGATCATCAGAAGCTTCAATAACTGAGAAAAAAAAATCTGCTGCTATCTAATTTTATTACAACTCTATTGATATATCATCATAAATGAATCGGTGTTTAAGTGTTTTACAAAGTATAGATTAATCCATTCGACGCCAATAGATAATACTAACTCATAAAGACGATGCTTGCTTTTCTGACTTGAAGCTTTCAACAAAAAAGCTAGTAGTAGATATTTCCTATAGAAAACCTACAAAATATACCCCTCCTATTTCCAGCAGATTGAGAAGTATGGTTCCATATTGGTGTCAGAAAGATTTGTCCGACAGCATAAGCCCTTTAAGCTGTAGAAGCAGCATAATAAACCGGCTTTGTAACACGAGGAACACCAATCACCAAGGCCGAACTCAAAGTCCAGCTACTTTAAACCATTCACAGTATGGAAAGATGAAATATGTTAAAACCGAGAGAGAGAGAGAGAGAGAGAATACAGAATTAGGGCGAACCAATTAGTAAAGTAACTCCGAAGTAAAATAAGCAGGACATTCAAAAAGTAATATATCTTCATTATGCTGCAAAGGTGATGCAATCATAATCACATTACCAAATTTGGAGAAATCCCACGAGCAACAGCAGAACCACCGATTGTATATTCAAGGATTAGAGCCCAACCAATCAGCCAAGCAACACTGGAAAATACGGCACAATTGTGATCAATGAATAATCAGTATTATTTATTTGATACATATCCTAGTTGTATAAAATATTCTAATTTTAGTTTAAACAAGTCTCAAGCCTTATTGAACAAAGCTTTATTTCAACATCAAGGAATGAAAACTTGACAAGAAAAGAATAAAGATAGATGGTCAAAATTCAACTTGGCAGAAAAGAAAGGTCCAATTACCCTTCCCCAACACAAATGTATGAATAATGATAGGCGCTGCGGCAGAAGGGCAGCGACTTGCAAGCTCCGCATAACAAAATGCTGAAAGTGCAGCGGCAATTCCAGCGATCAGAAAGGAAATTGTCAAAGATGGACCAGAGTGTTCTCTAGCAACTGTACCAACAAGAACATATACACCAGCACCTATTGTGGAGCCAACGCCTGATCACAGAAAGAAAAAGTGTTAATTAAAGGTAGACTAAACTAATGAAAATCGAGAAAGAAAAGATTTTCAAAATGGTGTCCAATCTAAACTTGTGCGCAAAAAATAAGGTAAAATTACAGCGATCAGGAACCATGCAAAGTAACCTTAGTTTCAAAGCACAAAACAATTTCAACCAAAATAGGTGTTCAAAGAACTAAACAATCGATATCACATGAATGATGAAAAAACTAAGTTTAACTAAGGATGAAATCTAGTTGAGATCGAGTTGGCCCTAAATCGAGCTCAACTCAATGTATTAAGTTGTAGCTCGAACCCAAGCTTGAAATTGACTTAGATTAAGCTCACCATAAAGTTGAACTTGACTCAATTGCTCAAGCTCAATCAATAGTTCGAGTTGGTTAAGCATTACTAACATAGTTTAGTTGGATAAATGCATAAAAATCTTGCCAGTTAATGCCTTTTTTTTAATCAAAATACCCTTTACAAGCCAGCTTGAAAAGTCATTGAGTCAAGTAGGGTCGAGCCCATAATAACAGGTGAGCTTTAACCAGTGTAAATGGCTCAATTCAAGTACATCCTAAGTATAACTGAAATTCTAACTAGCATATAAATGCAACATAAAATTACTCCGTTTAAGAATGATGTAATTCCAACAAAGATGTCTAAGTCAATATCATAGAAAATAACATAATTGCACACTATAAACAAAGAAAACTAAGTTATTGTGATGGGGACATTAGATCATCATGGAAAGATTACCAGCGACGTGGCCGCCGATCTACGGCCACGATCGAGTCTTTATATTTTTGAGTCGATGTATTTTATTTTCATGCATTTTATTATTTGCTTATGTGTGTTTTTATTATTTTCCGTGTACCCCTTTTTATGGGAGTTGTCATGTGTAAGCCTAAGGGCATTTGTGTCTTTTTATTTGGAGTCTTTTGTATGAGGCTATTTAAAGCCCCCTTTGTATTATTTTGAGGTTAATGAATGAATGAATGATTATTTGAGAATTTTGTTTTCTTGCTTGGAGCATTGTGAGAACTTGTGAGTTCTAGTGGAGAGAGCTTCCTTGGAGAGGAAGGAGATGGCGCAATACCCACCAACTTAGATAAGTCGAGTTCGTGGTTCTTTCTTGATCCCCTTTACTTTTCTCCTATCTCTTTTCCCCCACCCCTTACTCGCCGGTTTCCTCCACCTCACCCGACCCTCCTCCCCACATGATCCTCACGGCCCCAACATCCCACCCGAACCCCTTCTCTCCCGCTAAACCGCCGGCCACCTCTTCCCTAGTCGCCGGCCACCTCTTCCCTAATCCGCCGGCTACCACCTCTCCTCTATCCTTAATTTATTTGTTTCCTATTATGGTTTATTATATTTTGGAATATATTTGAATTCAAATTTCAAATATTTGAAATTCAAAATATTTCCTAATATATATGAACTCTATTTTAGGAAAGTCCATTACTGAAATTCCATTGAATTTTGAATGAGAGAGTGGTTGATTACAGCCTTTTAATTTCAAAATTCAAATTTTGGAAGCTATATTAACTCTCTAAATTTCTTCATGTTTCCTCTGGATAGTGCCGCTGCCTTCCTCTTCAATATCTCAGTAATACCCCTTTAATTGTTTCCTAACTCTAAGCCATTTGTTTTGGAAATATTCTCAATTCCCGTAACTCCTACCTGGGCCGATTACCTCATGCATATCCTGGCTCTAAATTATTTCCTAAATCTATAAACAGGATTTAGGAAACAAGAGCCCACGGCCACCCCATCCCGTGAACTGCTCTCCCGTCACCGCCCCTCCTCTTGCCTGCATACCTGAGAAGATCTTCCAAGTCCATAGCCCGTGAAGGAAATCTGAAGGACTCACACCCAGCCTCCTTCTCCTTTTTACGGCTAGACTTCTCCATGCCCGCCCTAGCCCAGCCCACCCACCAAATTCTGAGGTTTTCTCTCAGGTTTCCTGTAGTAAATCTGAGATTGTTTTCTCAGATTTTATAAGACGAAGTGCGGAGCTTGCATTCTCTCTCCTATCAAGGGAAACATCTTTCACATTGTGACTATTCAAGAGACGTATCTTAGTTGCTTGGACGAAGACGTTGAAGGCATTGAGTGGAGGATCTCCAGCCTCCTTAAACAAAGGTTTTCTCCTTTCTTTACTTGCATTCAATTTCTTCTAAATCCAAATTCTCAATTGGTTGATTGTAATCACAAAAGCTCTTTCAATCGCTCTTGCCAAGCCTAGTCATTTGTAGGAATTGAGTGTAATCTTCTATGCATCCTACGTTTCATTGTTAGAGTAGGGATTAACTTGAAGCCTACTATTTTGCATCGCCTTTATTTTCTTGATTATCTTGAACGGTCGATATTTGGCGCATGCGATTTAACCTAGGCAAGATTAACTCCTTAATTGTTTTATTCGCCGTGGATATTTGCTAGTAATTTTATTCGGAGCTTATTCTAATTAACAAGTTGTGCAAAGTCTAAAATGAAGTCACAAGCATATCATTTTAATTAGTCCTGCATCATATTGTGTTGTGGTTTATATGATTGTTAGTTAGCTTAAGCAAGCCTAAATCAAAGATAGAGGAGACAATCCAATCAACTAAAAATAAAAGTCATAAATGGCGTACAAAAGGTACATTACCAGCCTTCCGAAAATTCAAATTCACCACTCTCAACACAAAAGTGAAAACCATGTCTCCAAACATATAGAAGAGAAAATGACTCAGGAGAAACAATAAAGAAGAATGATTAAACTAAGACCAAAAATTAATAATTTCAAAAGATACTTAAAATGGTACATTTATACCCCTCATTCCCTCCACGAATCTTGCAAGAAATTTTAACAGTACCTTCGGTTCATCAAGATGACACTCTAAACTTCCAAAAATAAAGTTTCTTTGATTCCATCTTTCTCTTCTTCTCTTCATTCTTAAGCTTTCAGCATAAGTACTTTAATCATATTTACTATTGTATTTCTCTCAAAATGCCATTTTCAAAACCGACTCTTACTTCGCATGCGACAACAACAACGAAAAGCTTGTATCTCACTGTGGGGTTAGCTACATGAATCTTTTTTCTACATTGTATCCTATTAAGAGTCAAATTCTCATTTAAATCTAATTTAATAAAATGTCATTTTATAACTTTTTAACTCAATCTTTTTAGGCCTACTTCTACCTTTCTTAATATAGGTCAGTTCTAATACATCTACTCTCTTAACAAGTTCGTTAGAAGGTCTACATTTTATGTGACCAAACCATCTAAGGTGACTTTCTCTAATCTTATTCGCCACTAGAGCTACTCCAGCTTTTTCATGTATATACTCGTTTCACATTCTATTTCTAAAAGGAAAACACTCATGCACCTGAAATCCTCATCTCTGCAACACTTAATTTTATGCTTCTATTTTAAAGGCCAACTTGAGCCATAAAGCATTGCAGGTCTCACCACCATCTTATAATTTTTTTATTTGAGTTTGAGGGGTACTTTCCAATCACACAACAAGACGATGCATCCTTTCACGTCAACCATCCAACTTGAATTGTACTAAATATCCCCATCTATCTCACCATCTCTTTGAACAATAGACCTGAGATATCCAAAATGCGCACTCTTTTAATGACTTGGCCACCCAATATCACAATCCAACCAATAGATTTATTACGACTAAAATTACACTCATGTATTCGATTTTATATTTACTCAAATGAAAATCTTTAGACTCTAAAGTTGACCTCAATAATTCAAGTTTTTCATCAACTCCCTCTCTATTTTTATCAATAAGAAGAATATCACCAGCCAAAAGTTACACCAAGGTACATCTTCTTGCAAATGTCTAGTAAGAACATCCATGACTAAAGCAAAAGGATATGGGCTTAAAGCTAATCCTTAATGCAATCCAACTGATGGAAAATATTTTATGCAATCACTTTGTGTTTGAACCCAAGTAACACCACCTCTACATATCCTTAATGACTCAAACATAAGCATTATTAACTCATCTCTTTTCTAGAACCCTCCAAAGCACTTCTCTTGAAACTATATCATATGTTTTCACTAAATCAACAATTTTCATATGTAGATCCTCCTTACTCTCTCTATACTTCTCCATCAAACTTAATTTGCACAGCTAATGCACACAAAAATCCCATATAATGTTCTCTTATTATTTATTAATAGGGTTCGAAGGAGAAGTATTTTAAAACTAGAATAGGAACTAACTTAGGAAAGTGAAATAACAAACCTTAACCATAGATAAATCGATTTTGAACTTATAATAATCTTAACATATTCATCTTTCGACCTGCCCAAAGTTTCTAATAAATTATGAAGTTACAACCAAACAACTCTCCCTCTTGACTCAATAATGTGACAATAAATTGAATCTCATATATGACTGATCTCCAAGCTCTCAAAGCCTCAAAAAGGGTGAACACCACAATCCAATCTCGATAAGCCCAAATTAAGCTTAAAATTAACATTAAAGAGATACCTCTAAAGCATGTTTATTAAACATCAAGAAGAAACCATTGAAATTGAAAGAGCACATATCATACATTTTTTATTCCTTCAAACTGATTGTCTCTTAACACTAAATATTGAAATGACATTCTGACACTCTGGCAAACTGTGTGATGTTGCTGGCAGCAACAGTCTAGATGCTCATGTGGGGCCCAGGACCTCCTTTATCGTCTATAGGAGAAGAGGCTTTGGGAGGAAACTCTTTGGGAAAGATGTAAAGGGCATTTATTAGATGTAGGGGCATTTATTAGAAGATTTAAGCTATTTAAGAGGGGAGATTATGGTGGGTTAGGGATTTTATGTGATGTTTGAAATTTCTGCTGCAATTTTGTGAGGTGTTTGGGTTCCTAGTAGCTGCTAGGAATTGTGGGATAGACTATTCACCTCTCAAACAGTGAATCAACTCGTATCTTGTCTTACTATGCTTGAAAATTAGTAAAAACAGTTCTCTTTGTGTTATTTTTGGATCTATTTGGAGTAAGTTGTTGTTTTCTATATTGTTGTGTGATATTTTGATCATCAAGTTCTATCAATATGCAGCACAAAATCGATAAATCTAACCATCTAAAAAAACTCTCCTTCAACATGTCTTCTTACATTACGAAATATCTCTTACAGTTAAAAACATAACATCTTTATGCTTCTCCATATCATTGTGCTCAACCAAATTTGATTAAATAAAAGCAACACCACCCAAGTTGAAACCCTATATAACACAAAATCCACCAACTATTTTTGCCTTCATGAAAACAAAAACAACTTTTGAGTTATTTGGATGAGTGTAAAGTAAATGCAGATGAATTTTTTTTTCTCAATTTGAAGTAAATGAATGTAGCATAAAGTTCGACAGTGGTGGTCGGCAACAAGTGAAGCGGCCAGCGGAGGTGGCCAACGATGGGAGGCAACGATGGTGGTCTGCGGCGAGTGGCGGCGGCAGTAGTGGCGATCGGTGGCAAATAACACGAGGCGTCCGGCAGGTGGAGGTGGCCGGAGGCGGTCGGCGGCAAGTGGCTATGATGGAGGCAGCCGGCGAATTAGGTCAAGCAAGTTTGATTGCAGTGTAAACAGTTTTCACTTAAACTAAGCGAGCATAGTTTATCTCAAAAATGAACTAAAATGGTTTATATTGCATTCCTTTTTCTTTCAAACACAATTATTTTCAAACCCCTGCATTTGGAATACTTTACATCCATTTTACTTCCAACCAAACAACATCTAAGTTGATTCTATCTCTTCCATCGAAGATGATGGCACAAAAATGCATACAAGGCGATAAAGATTGCAATAAAAACAAAGCATAGTCCTCAATTGATTATTGCAAATAATTACATTAATATTATACAAGTCTAGAATAATGAATTGAACTCATTAAGATGTTATTTAATGGGTATGTTGTAAGATGCGGAACAAGCTTCCGCCTGTTTAATGGAGGTGGGGCCCAACAGTACAACAAACAATTAAGGCCAACAATTAAGAGGAACTTAAAGAGGGAATTAGGAGGGAAATTCAAATTATGAGGCTATTTTGGTATTAACTATATTTTGTATGCTTTAAATATATTATTTAATATAGGGTTAGGTTTTATCTGTTGTTTGATAAAATTTAGAGTGTTCTTAGGGAATTTTGGGCTCTAGTCGCCAACAAGAGATTTGGGAGAGCCAGATCCTCCTCTCCAATTGAGAATCAATTGTATCTTGTTTGTTTTCTTCCCTGTTTCATTCTTCCGTTATCTTTCTACAAATAGCCTTGGAGATTGTATTTGGATTGCTAAAATTAAATTTTAGCCAAGGGGAATTAGATTTCTGCAACCACTTCCTATCAAAGTGGTATCAGAGCGTTGTCCTGGGCAGAAATATAGGGCTTCCTTACTGACTTCTGCTATGCATAATGAATTTCGCTATTTGACCACCAAATCAGTTGTTTTTTGGCTATTTTTGCTTCCTATGGAAAGAAGAAAGGTAGAAGTGTTGGAGGGGGAGATTGAACAAATGAAATCTGAAATTTCATATCTCCAAACCCAAATTTCATATTGCAAAAGTCAAATTGCAGCCATCCACGAGAAGATCGAAGGAAAAATTTTCATCTTAGAGAAGATGTTGAAGAAATTGCTCGAGGGTCAAACCAAAACATCTCCAACGAAGGTTATGGAAGTCGTTGACAGCCAAGAAAGTGAGGAAATCCCTAAGCTAGTAAGATGAAGGGAAAATTAGGAGGTGGAGATTTTGGAGGGAGTAAAAAAAATGCCTCTCCAAAAGTCTATTCCTAGGGAGAAGTCGAGGGTATGTGGAGAGGCATGAGGGGGTTGGGCATGAGCGGATGGGTGTTGAATTTGAAAGGAAGGGTAATATTTGAAAGGTGAGGGCTTGATTATGATCGAAGGGGTGTCAATTTTGAAAAAAGAGGAGCTGAATATAATCGAATTGGTGCTGAATTTGAAGGGAGAAGGTGGGCATGTGATGAAAGGTTTGGATACGATCGGAGAAATGATGATTGGTGTAGAATGAGAAACTTTGTAGGAAGCAGGGGTGACGAAGGAGATCTAAGAGTGAGGAAGCTGGGTGCCTATTTTTAAGGGAAATGATGCCCATGGGTGGATCTACAATGTGGAAAGGTACTTTACCGTCAATAGGTTGACGGAGGATTAGAGACTGACGACAGACAGGATGTGCTTGGAGGGAAAAGCTCTAGAATGATACCAGTCGAGAGATACGAGGCGACCCATACGAAACAAGGAGAGAGTTTAAGGATTGCTTGTTGTAGCGTTTCCAAACCAGTAGGGGATGGAACTTCTATGAGCAGTTCTTCTCCTTGATGCATGAGGGAATAGCTGTGAAGTACCGTGAGCAGTTTGAGCACTTGGCCAGCCGACTTGATCAGTTTTCAGAGATTGTACTTGAAGGAACTTTATGAAAGGGCTCAAACCAAAGATTCAAATTGCAATTAGAGTGATGAGGCCTCGTGATTTGAGAGAGGCTATAGAGCTATCCTAGCTAATGAAGGATCAGGAGGTACCTGGAGAGTGGCTGGAGGCAGCAGCTTAGGAGGTTTGTACATGATGACCACCACCTTTTTGGTATCCAAGGAACCGACATCGGGTACTCTTAAGAAGACCCCGAAAGAGAAGACTATAAAAGAAAGACCAGGGAAAAACTTCAAGAAACTCACAGAGATAGAGCTACATGAGAAGAGGGCAAAGGGGTTATGTTTTAAATGTGATAAGAGGTATACACCAGGGCACAGGATCGCAGATGTAAGGATCGACTATTCAGGTCTCACTATTTTATTTCTGAAGCCGAAGGAAATTGAGGAAGAAATCGTCTTTCCATTACAGACAAGGTGGGTCATTGGGGGGTATTGTTAGACGCAGAAAAGTTTTCGGCCTTTTCGCTATTTGGCAGAACAACCTTCCACCTATTTAGGCAGAACAA